>CALNHX010000819.1:34185-281797 GCA_940337035.1 Agriotes lineatus
CAGTAGAGGGAAGTGGATGGTTCTGGAACCTCCCCCCACCACTTGACCTTGAGTTCAAGGCAAGGCCACGTTCAAGCCCAAGGTCACATGCAAGGCGAGGCCACGTGCAAGCCCAAGGTCATGTTCGAAGCGAGGCCACGTTCGGAGCGAGGCCACCGACAGTAACCTTGAAGAATGAGTATAACAGGAGATGTAGTTTGTGTTCAGTAGTGTATCGTGTGCTGTACCAGCAAAAACAATGGAGCAAGTACAAAAGGTTGGTGAAACTGTGAAGCAGCGAGTGACAAACAAAAACGTGAAACTGTCATATCCAGTATTGTTAAACGCAACAACTTATCCGCTGAATAAGTCAAGAAATAAAACTGTGAGTTTGGGCTTGACCTGTTATGGATCGTTTGTGCCAGCAGTGGTAATTAGTGGGATTAACAAAGATTTTATACTGTTAGACGAAGGAGAGTGGCAGCTCTTTGTTGCAAATAAAGATGTGATAAATAGGCACTTTAACTATGAAGATGGAGAGCCGAAACCGGTGGATATAAGTCCTGGCAAAAGAATATATTTCCAAAAAATCGGAAACAAAAAAGTGATAGCGCTGCAGGAACGTAAGCGATCCCAAGTTTATCTCGGAAACAAGTCTGTAGCAGAATTGTGGGATTTGTTGTCGTTGCTGCAATCTAAAGCTGAACTAGTAAAAAGTCAGATGTTTGAACAATTTTACAGCAGTGTAATCGAAGGTGTTTGGAGGTTACCCGGCGACTTTAAAAGGAGTATTGAAGAGTCTTTGCCACCCATCCAATCCGAGAATGTTCGCTGCATGTATGAAATGCTAAAGTTTGCTTCAGACATCATTACATATGATATTGCATTCAAAAAATACGCACAACAACAATAAGTGTTTATCATGTAGTTATAACGATGTAATAAAAAATTAAAAATTTTAAAACGTTTATTATACAAATAACTTACTGACTAACTTAGAAACTAACCTAACCTAGGATGCTGTGGCCGGCCTCACAATAGCTGTAAAAAGAACACTTAGTTTCTTCAAAGAAGCAAATCAACTTATACTCACGTAGATCAGCCACAGCATGTCTGGTAATTCTAGGTCTCTATATACTTTAAACCTACATCCCAGAAACCACCCCGACTCTAGAAGGGTGGCTTCCGGGATGTAGGTTGAATTTTTAACCAAGGCTACGTCGTCCTAAAAATAAATGTATTGTGAACCAAATTTATAAATATTTTTTTTCTTACAGTCCCATATTTTTCGATGACGTGCTTCATAAGTTGTTTTTCTAAAAGTATAAAAATGTATTACATCAACTATTAAAATTAACTCAAAATTACCAAAAGATGACATGGGCGGTCCAATGACGATGGAGTTTAAAAATTCTTCTGTAAATTGCTTATATGTATACTGTTTAGAATACAAAAAAATAAGCGTCTTACCCATTATGTTTAATCTGAAAAATGTTAGAAATGTTTAAAATGTAGTACATGACAGTAGCAACATAATGCAAAAAATTCCGATAAAATATGTTAATAAACACGGGAGATATGAGCGTTTTTAAGATTTGAAAAAAATAATTTTTTTTAATGTAGTATATGACAGTAGCAATACAATGCAAAAAACTGCATTCAAATATCTTAATAAATATAGAAGATACAAGCATTTTAAGACACCATTAGAAAAATGTTAGAAATGTTTAAAATGTAGTACATGACGGTAGCAACATAATGCAAAAAATCCCGACGAAATATCTTAATAAACACCGGAGATATGAACGTTTTTAAGATTTGAAAAAAATAATTTTTTTTTAATGTAGTATATGACAGTAGCAATACAATGCAAAAAACTGCATTTAAATATCTTAATAAATATAGAAGATACAAGCATTTTAAGACACCATTAGAAAAATGTTAGAAATGTTTAAAATGTAGTACTTGACGGTAGGAACCCAATGCATAAAACGGCAAAGATATATCTCAATAGACAACGGAGATATGAGCATTTTAAGATTACATTAGAAAAGTATTAGAAAAAAAGAACTTTCGTGTGCGACATTTTGCCGTTGTTTTTGAGAAATTTTTCTTTTACTGAGTCCAAACGCATTTTCAAAGTACAGATATGGACATATAAGATAAAAAAAACATATATATTTACAAAGACATTTTCAAAGTACAGATATGGACATATAAGATAAAAACATATATTTACAACAATATCTTACCAGTGAAGTAGATTCGATTGAAGCAGACTGTGATTTTGCATTCAAAAGCGTGTTGGTTATATACCCAATCCCCCGGAGCACCTCAGGTTTTTAGAGAAAGGGATTGGAAATTTACTCTCAGAACCTAATTCTACGCATATTTAAGTTGTAATTAGAAATAGAAATCTATTTCTCACGCCGTTACATTGTATGCTAGAAAAGAAACATTTTAATACCACACAACGTAGTTTTTAGATGAAAATAGATAGTTATAGTTATTTGGTTGTTCTAATAATGCATCAGTTATTTTTTAATTATAGCGATAACTTCATAAGCTTTCAATTAGATTAATTAGACAGTCATTTAATAAGCAAGTAGATCTACTACACGTATTCCCTAGGTTTTCTTGGAATAGATGAATAGCAATGCGTTGTATGACGTAAAAAAGTTTGATAGTCATTTAGGTAACTCCAGCGTTTGCCACTAGTTTTAGATTATTAGACGACAATGGAAACTGATTTCTTATATTTGGAACAACAGGTTTTTTTTTATTTCCCAAGTGTATTTATGCAGAAGTATTAACAATAAGACTCCCTTAAGTGTCGCTGTTTTTCATATAATTTAAAAGGGCGCAGCACATTGTGCTCCTAGATTTTTGCATTAGTGTTAGGAATATTAACCACATGCATTGTATATCTGTAGGGTTTAGAAGCGATGTGTAAGTTTTCCATTGAAAGTAAAAACCTCGATTTATTGTGGTGATGTTTTGTATGCATTCGATTTCACGATACTAAGCCAGAGTTAAAACAAACACGCCTTATTTTTTAATGTATGCGTAGAGTGTAGCATGCTACCACATTTTTGATTTGACGTTAGAAATAGAGCTGATATAATATCTAAATTTTTAGCGTAGTCAAGCAAAGAATTATTGAAAGCATGTACGTGCAGAAAACAACTTTTCTTTGTTCCACTCTTCGCGAATCGAGGTCGCCAAGCCGACACTGTCGCTTGACCAAAACAGCATTCTATATTTGGAAATCCACGTTCACCTTATAAATTCAGATTAACTGAAAGTGACTTTCGAACGCGGCATTGAGATTGTGGATAAATAGCTTTTGCAGATGCTATTGTCATTAAAAATATTCCATTATTCAAACAAGGTATATTTCTAAATTAAAAATAGAAAGAAGTATTTGAATGATCATTTGATTATAAACAACAGTTTGTTAATTAAACGGTCTATAAAAGTAAACTCGATTCTTTGTTCCAGACAAGCAAGTTTTGCGATCGCAAAAATGCAGCAGCCGTTTCGTTGGAAACTATATTCCAGTGCATAATTAAACGGTCTATAAAAGTAAACTCGATTCTTTGTTCCAGACAAGCAAGTTTTGCTATCGCAAAAATGCAACAGCCGTTTCGTTGGAAACTATATTCCAGTGCATAATTTAAAATATAATTATGCTGACCTCACAATAATGTCAGCTTTTGAAACCATTGCTTCGGTTGGAGATGAATAACTTTTGCAGGCGTAAATTTGATTAAACCTATTCCATTGTTCAAAGCAGATACATATTTAAATTAAAAAATAGAACAGAGTATTCTCGAAAGCATTTAACTATATTGTAAAATTGGTAAACATTTAAAAAAATATGGTTTGTAAAGCAGTGAAAGTTTCCCATACAGTATGCATTTAAATTCTCAATTTTAAATAGGTTTAATTGCATGTGACCCAGTATAGATTGCTAGATTACACTTATATGTTTTTGATAAATAAACAATTGTTTTCATGGTTGAAACTGAAACCTCGTGTTTTTATTTATCTGAATACAAATTCTAATATTAATTCAGTTAGTTAAGCCTATCACATGACCAACACTGCAGTATTTTATTAAGCTTTAATAATTAATATAGGAAATAAATATTTCTCATATACAGTATGCATTTTAAACTGCCAATTTTAAATAGATTTGATTTGCATGTTTTTTGATAAATAAAATTTTGTCTTTCATGTTTGAAACCTCACATTTTATTAATGTGAATACAAATTCACCTATCAAGCGACCAACGCTGCAGTATTTTTAATAAGCGCTAGTTATTAATAGGATATAAATATTTGCAACAGTGGCATAAAATTTGATTTTTAAACATTTCAACATGTTAGAACAACAAATAGCTGGTGTAGTAGTTTCATACTTTATATTATCTACGCAAACTGTCTGGAAAAATGTGTTTCAATGTTAACTTGAATTGCCGTCTGTAAAAATGTAGGCAACGAACTTAAAGATATTTCAAGGCTAACTTCCTTTGTGTGAGCCGAGGTAAGAAAAATGTAGATTGCAACGAACTCAATTTCAACTGGTTTGCGTGCGAAAGTCATCCTTCGCATGCAGTATAAATACACCTGGCTGAGGTGGGGGGCAACCATTATCTTGTGTTTACCATGGCTAGCAACAGCGTTTGCCCGATTTGCCAGGGTGCGGTTTTACCGAAAAAATTTTCAAAATTTAATAGGCTCAGTTTGAAAAAAACGGGTGCAGTTAAACTTTGCGCCTGCACGGAACCAAGCGGTTCCGTACAGATATCGCCGCAAGCAACCATAAAAGTTTTAAGTGACGCACTCGTTGCACCTGCTTTCGAAACCATATCTCAAAGTAGTAGTCAAGGTTCTAGCAAAATTTTAAAATCAGCTTTAAAGAAAAGTGTGAAAAAAAAAGTCCTGGAAAATTTAATTTGGCGAAATATGTCAAGTGTATGAATGAGGAGACTGATGTTCCTGTGGCAAAAATCCAAAATATGTTACATGAGTCTTCTCATTTATCGCAAACGGAAATGTTTATGGAAACGTTCGATTTTGACGACATTCCATTGGAAAAGGTGGCTTCCGGCGACGGTGCGGCGCAAGAGTTTAGAGCCCTTGTAGATGGTTTGGAGATCGACTCCGGCTCAAGTCGACCGACCAGTCGAATTTCGAAGCAGCCAACAATCCAACCTTCGGAAAATGTGACCGCAGTACCGTCTGTAATTGTGCAGTCTCCGGTTTCGGGCAATGCAGTCGTCATGTCGTCAGCCACTGGGAGTAACGTAGTCGACACTGTGGTGTCGATTACGTCTACCCCGCAGGAGGAAGACATTGATGACATGTCGCCATCCCAGTGTGCCGAACGTGAATACGTGTCTAATCGTAATGCAATAGATGCTAAAGCAGCCGATCTTCGCAGCGGTGAGCATTACATAAGGTATATTAGATTTTAGATATTAGATATTAGATATTATTTTTCTACCCATATATGTTATTTAACATTGAAGGTGTTCAGAACGTGCTTTTCCCAGTTTAATAGCTTATATTGTTATTAGCTCCCTAGAAATTCGAGCCGCCAGCCTAGAAGCGACGATGCACGATGAGTACCTAAAAAGCATAGCTGCTTTACCTAAGATCCGCCACGGCCACAGCGCAACTAACATGGACATCTTTAAGAATGCTGCGTTAGCAAGGCTAGAGCTAATCCAAGATCTGTTAGCTGTGGAGGGTGCGATTCGTGCAAGACGTCAGGAGCTCGATAAAAAGGCTAAGTAACGAGTAGATAATCGTTTAACATATCATACACCCCTAACACAAATAACCTCCCCCCCTATCCTCTCCAGGGTGTCCAAAGCGAATCCTCCCCGTGGTGACACCTGGGTATTCCGTTCGAGGTTTAATTTGTTAATCAGTGTTAATAAAGGTGTTCTTTTCGTTTGTGGATAGTAAGCCTCGAGCTGGGTAGCTAATCGCGCAATTAGTATATTAACCGATTGCGCGAGACTAATTTGCCATTATGTTCAGGTGCACTGCTTGTGGAAAGTCCTTCACCAGAGCTGACAATTTGTTTCGCCATCGAAGAGATAGCTGTCGCCACGAGGTTGGCCACCCATCGACGAGTGGTAAGTGGAAACGTGTTGATTGCTGCTGATTATATCAATTGTGCGTTTTCTAAAGGTGACGCTATGGAGGCTTCGGTAGCAGCTGGTGAGGGACCATCGGCGAGTAAACGCCCAAGACTTAATGACTCCAGCGGTGGTGAGTGTGTCTCTATTGTAGTGTTTCATGTTTTCTAACGTTTTTTTAACAGAACAGCTCCCCAGGACGCACTACTGCGACGTGTGTGATGAAAATGTTCCTCGGACTTGTTTCGTTGGACACCTGAGGAGCAATCGTCACACGAGGCGGTGTGATGTCGTCCACCTGGGGAAAGGAGTGGTGGCCCTTCCAAGCGCCTTCAAGTCCCGTGTTGCCAGCTACAGGGTGTCCACGGAAAATTATCATATAAGCGTTGTAGAATATATGACCGAATTGAAAGACAAAATTATAGGTCTTATAGAAGGTCAATTGACCAAATTAAACAGTATAAAATTCAATTTCGAACTTTTCGGGTATTTTATTTTGGAGACTCAAGATGTACAAGACGTAAAAAGTTTTAATACGACCAACGAGGTGGTCACTCGCGGTACAGACTTGAACGAATTATATGATAATTTAACGGGGATATTGGACCAGAAGGTGTCCGAATTTGAGGAACGCGATTCAGGTGTGTATTACAACTGTAATTCTTGTTAATGTTACTAACCGCAAAATGTTTACAGGGTGGATCTTGAAGCAGTTGCTGTACCTAGAATTAAATATAAATAAATTCAATCCGTTTCGGGCGTCTTCGTATATCCCGCTCCCGAAGAAGATTCAGTCCAAGAAAGCGATCGTGAACGTCCAAAACGTCGATGACGAGCGTTGTTTCGGGTGGGCGGTAACCTCGGCCATCTGCGAACCGGATGGACTGTCTAATCGAACGAGTTCGTATCCAGATTGCAACGAGTTTTTAAATTTTAAGGACATTGAATTCCCTGTTAGATTGCGCGATATTTCTAAATTTGAAAAAAATAACCCTCAACTTTCTATAAATGTATACGCGTTGGAAAAGACTTTTCAAAACGATATTACCATATATGAAGTTGTGGGACCTCTGTACTATTCGCCACGTATAAAAAACGGACATATAAATTTGTTGCTTCTAACAGACGGCGAAGGTAATAACCACTACTGTTGGATCACCAATTTGTCTAGGTTAGTTTCGCGGCAAATAACGGCTAGGGAAAATGCAAAACATTTTTGTAATGGTTGTCTAAATTACTTTCGCACCGATGCCCATCTGGAGAACCATAAGCTTTTTGACTGTAATCATGTGTGCACAAAGTTGCCTACGACAGAGCCGATCACGGATAAGTGTGGGGAGGTGAGGCCCCAGAACATTCTTAAATTTGATAATTATCATAAGCAATTGAAACTGCCCTATGTTTGCTACGCAGATTTCGAGACGGTTTTATTACCTGTCGATGGTGGGGATCAGGAGCCGGATCGCGAAAGACCATATACGATCAAAACGTGCGAGCACAAACCGTATTCTTTCGCGTATTATTTGAAATGTTCTTTTGATGATACTCTATCCAAATTCGAAATTTATAGGGGCGAGGATGCTGTGGACGTGTTTGTTGAGCGTCTAGACAGAGACGTTCGCGCCTTATATTCCAACAGTTTAAAGCATGTTGTACCCCTCAAGCCTCTGGTTCCGCAAGAAATTCAAAATTTTAAGGATGCTGCTTCATGTCATATTTGCAATCGTCCTTTTGGAGAGGGGGACGTAAAGGTTCGCGATCACGACCATTTGACTGGAGAATATCGGGGAGCTGCCCATTCCAATTGCAATCTGAATTATAAACTTCCAAATTTTATTCCCGTATTTTTTCACAATTTAAATTACGATTCCCACCTTTTTGTCAAACAGTTAGCTCAAAATAACGAGGAGCTTGATGTCATTCCGGAAAATAAGGAAAAATATATTTCATTTGGTAAACGTCTTTGGGTAGATGAAGTCGTTGTTGACGGAAAACGAAAAAACGTTTATATGCAAATTCGATTTTTAGATAGTTACAGATTTTTAAGTGCTTCTTTAGCATCGCTGGCCGCCACATTATCAGATGATCAGTGTGTTGAAATTCATAAGCAATTCGGACATGACATCAAATTCGAACTGATGAGACAGAAAGGTGTGTTTCCCTATTCGTATCTGGATTCATTTACAAAATTAGACGAGCCGGCGTTGCCCACAATCGCCCAGTTTTATGATCATTTAACCGAGACGCATATTACTGAGGTCGATTACGAGCGCGCCGTTAAGGTCTGGAAAACTTTCGAATGTCAAACGTTGGGCGACTATTCCGATGTTTACCTCAAATGTGACGTGTTTATATTGGCAGACGTTTTCGAAAACTTTCGAAATTTTTATTTGAATCAATATAATTTAGATCCGGCGCAGTACTTCACCGCCCCCGGTTTAAGTTGGGACGCCATGTTAAAATATACGGGGGTTGAGTTGGAGCTGTTGACGGATATGGATATGTTTCACTTTTTTAGAAAGGGTATTCGTGGAGGAGTCAGTACTTGTGTCGGGCGAAAGGCTATTGCCAACAATAAATTTGCGGGTAACTATGACGCTTTAAAACCCACTTCTTTTATTGTTCATTTAGATTCCACGAATTTGTATGGACATAGTATGAGACAGTTTCTACCGCAAGGTGGTTTTGTTTGGTTGACTGACGACGAAATTGATAGTTTTGACGTATTTCAAATTTTGGACGACTCAGATACTGGGTACGTGTTGGAAGTTGACTTGCGGTACCCCGAAAATTTACATGACGATCACAATGACTTCCCCTTTTGCCCCGAGCTATTGGTGCCTCCACAGGGAAAATTTAAAAATGCAAAATTAATTCCAAATTTGTATGACAAACACAATTATATTATTCACTACAGAAATTTGAGGCAATGCTTAGAGGCTGGTTTGATTTTGGTTAAAACACATAAAATACTTAAGTTTAGACAATCTCCTTGGCTCAGATCCTACATCGATTTAAACACAAATTTACGTAACAAGTCTGACAATGAATTTCATCGAAATTCATTCAAACTAGCTAACAATAGCGTCTTTGGTAAAACCATGGAAAACGTGGACAAAAGGGTTCTTGTAAAGTTAATTAGTCATTGGGAGAAAATTGGTAATAGAATGGGGGCAGAAGCTTTGATATCGAAACCTAACTTTAAAGATAGAATTCGGTTTGGGGAAAATTTAATAGCAGTGGAAATGAACAGAACATCGGTTTTATATAACAAACCCATTTATGTTGGTTTCTCAGTTTTAGATCTTTCGAAAACGGTAATGTACGAGTTTTATTACAAATTTTTGAAGCATAAATACGGCCGTAATGTGTCTCTACTGTATACAGACACGGATTCTTACATTTTGGAAATTTTTACTGAAAATTTTTACGCGGACATGCAAGAGCACCTTGATCTCTTTGATACATCAAATTACAAGAATGGTCTGCACGGAATTTCGAGAACCAAGTCCGTTGTTGGCAAATTTAAGGATGAGTACGCGGGGGTGGCTGTGTGTAGCTATTACGGGGTCGGTGCAAAAACATACTGTGTAAACGCTGTTGGTAAAGAAGCCAAAAAGGCGAAGGGAGTTAGAAAGAGTGCTGTTCGGAATCACCTCACCACCGAAATTTATAAATCTGTAGTCGAAAACAAGAGGGAAGTTGTATTTTGTCAGATGTATGTGTTTCGTTCCCGTTTACACACTATGTACACCGAATTAATGAATAAGGTTGCGCTTTCTTCGCGAGATGATAAACGCTTTCTTATTCCTAATACTACCAAAACCTTAGCGTGGGGTCACCGTGACATAGATGATTACAGTCGTCTAGACAACTTGCTGCGCATTGCCGAAACGATGGTGTAGCAATATGTTCGCGGAACAGTATTCGTTATTACTTAACAGCAGAGGTCCTACACGGCTTTCTTGTACTTTGTAGGTTTAGTTATTGTATATAGCAATTATAGTATAGGTTAAGAACACTAGCTTGTATAATAGAGGTAGTAAGTTAAATTTTACAAAAAATCTGATTGTTTGGGTCCGCATTATTAAGTATATTTGTTATTTAACACTGTAGTCACTCATGTTCAGCATTTACAATAATAAATTACTGTAAAACATAAAAAGTTTTTATTTAAAGAAAATAAATGGAGGTAAAACAAAAAAAGTGTTTTATTGAAAGAGTTCTATAGAATCATAATAAGTTATACAACATTGTTTTTGGATATCCAGGAATTGTGACGATTATCGAATCCCAACCACTTTACGTAAAGCTGATTACCCTTAATCTTCAACACCTTTTCTACCAGGTATACGTCAGAGTGTTTGGTTTTCTGTAATTCGTGCTCGTAAAATCCACCTTTGATTTCTTGCCCTTCCTGATCGGTGAGTCTGTAGGTGGTAGGATTTGTAAGTCGCACTGTGGCTATTTTGAATATTTCGTTGCTCCAGCTGGGTGTGTAGCCTTTGCTAAATATCGAGCGATATTTACTAATGCGTACAGAATCTCCTTTATGAAACTTTTGAGGTGTCGGATCTACAGTTTTTGTGTGGCTGTACACGGTGTGTAACAGACGTTTGGCATTTTTAAGATTAACTTCAGCCGGCCTCATACCTGTTGTGCTATGCCTGGTTGTGTTATATTTGCTTAAAAGTTGGGGCAGAATGTCCAACCATTTGTAGGACCCTTGCAAACTAAACTGCTTCCACATCATGTTCTTAAGGGTGCGGTTACATCTTTCTATGATGCTGCTTTTCATAGTTGAATACGTGCTGTAATGATTTATCTTGTAACGTCGCATCAATGCTTGAAAATCGCTGTTATAAAATTCTTTTCCCAAATCGGTTTGTACGTTTTTTGGAGATACCTTCATATTAGCAAGAACTTTTCGCATAGCTGCTGCTACATCTTTTCCCGTTTTCCGTTTTACCGGGAGAGCCCACAAGTATTTAGAAAACGCATTAATAACAGCTAAAATGTATCGATAACCTTTATTGCTTCGTGCATATGGTTGCATCTCCACCAAATCCGCTTGTAGTAAATCATGCAATCCTTTGAGAATCACCCGTCGTCTCTTGAAATTTCTTCGCGCTGGTTTGTGAAGTTCTGCAACTAGATCCTCCTTAGGACTCATTGCCGAATGTTGCTGTATCGACTGCTATGGGACATTTAAGCAGCAGTTGCACGTATAACTTAGTGTTTATGGATTCGAATTTCAGTTTATCTCCTCGCCGCAATGTCTTACCGACAAGCGTGTCGTGTTTGATGCCGTTGATGTGTGATACTACCAAAGGTCCGTTGACTTGAACACTTATGATCTCACCGATCGTTAAAGGAAAAATGTACTCATTATTACCGAAAATTTTGGAATATCCGCTTTCATCATAACCACGCCCCACTAGCAGCAGTGGTACCTCTATATGGAGTCGGTTTACATTTTGAACTTTCATAAAGATATGTTTGCGATGAGAACCGTAGCGCGCGCTATGGTAGTGGCGTCCAAATTTGTCTATGGGCATTACTCTATCGTCTAACACCTTCTGATCGTAATTCAATAGGTCCTCTGCTTTTGTACTCGTCTTAGTGAATTATTTTTGCTTCTCGTAGAGCTTGGGTGATGCTTACGATTTCGTTGGAATGGCCGGTGTGCCCCGCTACCTGAGAGGCTAGTAATATGCGCAGACGATCCACTAATGAATTTGGATCTTTCCAAGGAACAAATTCCACTTTTTTATTGGTTACTGTTAATAACCCCCTTCCGGTACGCTGCACTCTCGATGCGGCTCTGGTAGGTTGTCTAATGCCGGAGGAGGTAGCCAGGGGGCGTACTATTTTCATATATTTTGAGCCGGCGTTACCGCTTATCCCTTGGGTTGGATCGTAGTTCTTACGATTTGCGGCGGACCGGTTCACTATGTCATAGTAATTTTCATGGTCTTTTTTTGTATAAATTATCGGTTTCTTTAAGAACATTAATTCGTAAAAGCCGGGGGTGCCTTTGTATACTATTCTATTTCCGTGATCTGTAATAACCATGTCCTGACCCTCAAAAGTAAGCTGTTTATTTCCAATTGCAAATTTATCAGTGTCTATGTCCCATCGAACTCCATAATGGAGATCGTACTTGCTCTCTGTATCTCGTATCATTCCCTCGATATATTTTCTAGCTAACCCTGAGAACTGTTCCAGGTATTCCCCTAGAACTTCCGGTTCCATCATTTGTCGCACGGTTTCCCTAGCCTCTGCTACCGAAGTTTCAATTGCCGCTTCTTCTTGAGCCTCCACCTGTTGCTCCTCATCCGGTAAACTCTCATACAATACTTCTCTGTCAAGAAATCTAGGTGTGGATGTTACCAACGCTGAAGTCGATGGTCCGGGAATGGCAATGTCGGGGGTTGACGCTCGTACGGGGGTTTTACCATTTCTCGGACGGGGTAGGATAGATGGTGTGGACACTCGTCGTTTGATGGTTCTCAGCATAGGTCCTACTTCTTGCTGTATTGTTTGACCACCTTCTTGCTTGATGGATGTTAGCAATTCCGTGAGTGGTTGGGAAATTGGTTTAAATTGCTCCGCAAGAGCCGTCTGAGATTCGGCGATATCTGCTTTTAAAGTTTCATATTTCCGCCTGACAGCCTTTCTAGCTTTAATAAGATCGCTTACTAACCGTTTGTCCATGTTGCTATTACTGTCGTTGTTCGTAGACTAATAATTTGTACAGCAGTGGTCCATGCCTATATAGTGAAATAACTGTCAAACCCTTTTCTATAACGACCGGCGTTGATTTCGCTTTCTTTGTCGACAACTAAAAATCCATGATCTTTGATCCAACAGTGGGAACATAAGTTTTTAAACTTTTCGAATGACATGTCTGTGTTTACATGATCATCGTAAATGTGTTTAAGATTGGTGTGGTCTTGCCGGAATACGATTATGATATTCGCATTATCTCGTACCAGTTGTTTCGGGATTGATGAGTAAGTCTGACAGAGGTAAAAACAATCTATATTTCGATGACGTCCGAAACTAAAATAATCTCTAATTATGCTTTGAGTGTCGCATGCCACATCATCAAACACAATAACAGAATTTTCTTTCGCCTCGTGTGGTTTGATAACCTCACACCCCTCGCTGAATTCGTAGAATCCGATTTCTTTTAGTGACTTCAGAAGTATCTTCAGAAATTTGTATTTAGGTTGGTCAAGGGTTTTGGAATACAAATACAAGTTGTGAAACCGCACCCCATTGCGGTGCACCAAAAGACTGATCATCGCATTGGTTTTCCCAGAGCCGGAAGGACCAATGATCAACCCCCTTTTACATCCTATACCCAGTAAAGTGCCGTGTCGTCTGAACCTCTGTGACATGGAATTTACTGTATGATTTACTACCGGCAGCGAACATTTTTGTTTCACAAGTTTGACGTTCTTCATCGTTTTCGGACGGGGGCGAACTAGCTTCTAACCGCGCTGTGCTAAGTATATATCTACCCCTTTGAGCTTCACATCGTCAGTCGCTCTTCGACGAGCGTTTCTTTAAGATGAGTTATACTAGACGTAAAACTCGTAGTCGTCGTCGAATCGTAAGACGGAAAGGTCGCGGTTTGTTGAACACCCTTATTGACAAGTTGCCTTTCGAATTACATATACCAGGTTACAAGTTTTGCGGACCTGGCACTCGTTTAAACAAACGACTTTCTCGAGGTGATCGAGGAAGAAACCCTCTGGACGAGGCTTGCAAGCAACACGACATCGCATACTCACAATCCAGCAATCTTTCGACACGTCACGCGGCGGATAAAGTTCTTGCACAGAAAGCTTGGGAACGCGTTAAAGCAAAAGACTCTACTCTTGGAGAAAGAGCGGCAGCTCTTGCTGTTACAGGGATTATGAAAGGGAAAACCAAACTCGGCATGGGAGTCTCCCGGAAACGGAAGCGTACAGAACCCATTGCTGCTATGGGAACACCCCGGAAACGAAGACGTACACTACCTATTGCCGCGCAAAAATTTGGTACGGGGGTATCTAGAAAACGGAAGCGTACACTACCCACTGCTGGTGTGACGGCCCCCCGAAAACGAAGGCGTACATTACCTATTGCCGCACAAAAATTTGGTACGGGAGTATCTAGAAAACGGAAGCGTACACAACCCACTGTTGGTGTGAGAGTCTCCCGGAAACGAAAGCGCGCACTACCTATTGCCGGTATTGCGCAAAAATTTGGTACGGGGGTATCTAGAAAACGGAAGCGTACAAGGTGTAGTAGGCGTAAACGTATTGGAGGGGCGGTCGTTTTTAAATCGCGAAGGAAACGCCGAATTCGTTCTAGAGTAGTACCTGTTCCCAAGAGAGGAGGTATATTGCCGCTTGTACCCATACTTGCTGCATTAGGAGCATTGGGGTCTCTCGGAGGCGGTGCTGCAGCAGTCGCTAAAGCGGTTGGCGACTCAAAGGCTTCTAAAAAGGATCTCCAGGAAAAAGAGCGACATAACAAAGCTATGGAATCCATTGCTCGAGGAAAAGGGCTATATCTACGACCGTATCAGTCAAAAAACTACCGTTGAAGCTACCACGCCGAGCGTTGACGAACATCGATATTGCACAGTACGTTAAACGCTTAGAAATTCCCTATTTTAGGGGGATATTTATGCGAGATGCCCTACCTGACAAAATTCGTCAACGAGAATGTGGTGTTACTAACTTAGACGATGATGTTGGACCTGGCACACATTGGACAGCCTACGTTAAAGCTGATCGATTTGTTCTGTATTTCGATAGCATAGGTCGCTTACAACCTCCTCCCGAATTAGTAAACTACTTTCGTAGCGACGGTAGCAACAACACAATTATGTACAACTCTAATAGATATCAAAAACTCGCATCATACACATGCGGACATTTGTGTCTCAAATTCTTATATAACTTTGGGAAACCGCTTTTGTCGTCAGTTTAAGTGTCGCGCTTCATCATGTCCAGTATATTCACTCTTACGGGAGATTCATCTGTTCTTACTGCAAATTTTGACCCTCCCATTTTCTTAGACGATGGTAGCGAATACGTCTTGGGATTGTTAAGTTTCGAAACCTACTATACTATTCCAAACGTTAGACCTCCCAACAATGAATTTCATCTTGTTGGAGAACCTCCTATTATTATACCGGAGGGAGCATATGAAATTACGGACATTGCTGAATTTTTACATAACCAACTCGATTCTGATGCGGGTGTTAAACAGGTACTGCTACGTGGAAACAACAGCACCTTAAAAACCGAAATAAAGTCCACCGTTCCAATCGACTTTCAAAGCGACAATACTATCCGGGACATGTTAGGCTTTGAGAAAAAAGTTTATGCTGCAGATAGGTGGCACACAGCTGAACATGTTACGAAAATTTTGAACATCAACTCGATTCTTATTCATTGCAACATCTCCGTTGGTTCATATAAAAATGGTAAGCCCGGCCATATCATTCACCAATTCTTCCCCATAGTACCACCCGGGTACAAAATAGTGGAAACCCCTAACCCAGTCATCTATCTACCGATCAGCACGAAACAGATCACTAACTTAACTATTAAAATACTAGACCAATCGGATAATCCTGTCAGTTTTAGTAAGGAGACCGTCACGGTAACATTACATTTAAAGAAACTGTAATGGGTTTTCAATTCACCACTCCGTACCGCCCCTGCTTCACTTCCTATAAGAATCGTCGCCCACACCCTCGTAAGATCAGTAGGGCTTCGTCCGCCACGCAGCTAACTAAAGCAAACAGAGACTTCTTGCGGTCCTTAGGCTTTACAATAGTGTAATGAGTATTTTAAATATTGGAGAGCGAGTCCTCGTCGACACTTCTATCATTAGCAATCAATTGCACACACATCAACCGTATACAAACCGTTTTGACTATAACGATGAAATTCGAATTCCAATTCCCGAAGATATGTCAACTCTTCCCGGCCTGAGCTATCTGTACCTAGAGGGAAAGTTGCGGAAGGAAAACGGTGAAGTTACAACGGCTAAATTCCTTAACAATGGTTTGGCTCACTTATTTAGCGAAATCCGATACGAAATCAATGGCGTCGTTGTCGACTCTGTCACCAAACCTGGTATTACGTCTACTCTTAAGGGATATGTGTCCTACAGTTCCGCTGACGTTAAAAAGCTTCAAAATGCAGGTTGGTTTGCCGCCGGCGATCCTGCCATTACCGATCAGGAAGGTAACTTTAGTGCCTGCATACCGTTGAGAATGCTGTTAGGATTCGCTGAAGATTATGGTAAAGTTATACTTAACATTCGACAAGAACTCGTATTAATTCGCAGCAATACCGATGCCGACGCCGTATTCAGTGCTACCGTAGGGGAGACGGCTAAAGTTACGATTGACAAACTATATTGGAAGGTTCCTCATATCACTCCAGGTCTTGCTCAAGAATTAGCCCTGACCAAATACATCGATAAAAATATTGACACTCAAGTCGCATTTCGCAGCTGGCAGCTTCATATCATACCCGGTGTTCATGCTGTGACTCAACATTCTCACGCTATCGCTACAAGCACAAAATTACAAACCCCCAGATATGTCATCGTAGGGTTTCAATCAGGTCGTTCGGGGCTAATCGCTAAGGACATGCTAATTTCGATAAAATTGGTCTTACTAATTTCCGAGTTTATCTGAACACCGAACGATTCCCATACGACAATTTACATAACAATTATGCACTCAATCATTACGCAACATTATACGACATGTATTCCAAGTTTCAATCATCTTATTATAGCAAAATCGATGAGCCCTTCTTCTCCCGCCATGACTTTGCAGACAAGGCGCCCATTGTTGTAATCGATTGTTCCCATCAAAAAGACTACCTTCATGCAAACGCTGTCGTTTTTCGTGTTGAATTTGAAACTTCCGCTAACGTGCCAGCCAACACAACTGCGTATTGTCTCGTTCTTCACGATCGGGTTTTTACTTACAACGCATTGTCAAAAGCAGTTAAACAACTGTAATTTCGCAAAACACTTCAGTTGCACCTCGACTTTTAGCGTAACTAGACCATGCTCTCTATACCTAATACGATGAAGATCATTATCGATATTCAAGGTTTTAAGACGTCCGATAAGCACTTTACCCCAAAAGAATTGGCCTCCTACGACGGTACCTCAGTATCTCACCACATTTTTAAACCCCCTTTCGCCCTCCATTCCTTAACACCTCATTTACAACAACAAGCCCACTGGGTAATGACTAATCACCATTGCATCGACTGGAATGAGGGATTTACTCCAGCATACATGTTTCCTGCAATCTTGCGACGTCTTCTGCAAGGTGCCACCGAAGTATATGTGAAAGGTCGAGAAAAGGCAACTTTTCTACGCCGCTTTACTACCATCCCAATCATCGAAGTGGAAGAAAGACCGGCCCTCACCCCATCACAACCCGCTTGTTTATATCATTCCAAACCGATTTGTTATTGCGCTTTATCTAACGTGTATCATATTTATAATCACTACATAATGGAATAAAACAACCTTTTTAATTTTTATTGTGTTTTTATTTGTATACAATATATACATGTGTTACACACCTACGTACTACTGGAAAAGCGTTCTACATAAATTGTCTGCCTATGTTCGACGCACAAGACGTCTCGCAGCACTTCATCCATAGTAAGTATCCTCCGATGGAATCGCAACCTATCCACAGCTTCTCGTTCCCACCGTCCTTTTCGAGTTTCTCGATAAGCATACGTCCACGTATGCAAATTATAAATCTTATTCTTCGAGTCGTCAAACTGCACGCTCTTCTTCATTTTCCTTCCTCTCTATAAAGGCTTTTACTTCACACATATGCCATTTTAGGCCAAGACTATCCATTAAATCTACAAGGAGGCCTTCATTTATGGCTCTGTCTAAGAATAGTTGACCGACAGCAGCACCGTTTTTGTACTGTTTTTCTTTTTTATACAACTCTTCGTCACTGAATCCGGAACGTCCTAACCCATATATGACTTCGCGCGACGCTTCAAAAGCTAAATCCTTTAACGAACTCACTAATCGTTCAACCGCACTAGGTACGTCTCTAGCAGCCGGTCGAGCAGCCTCTCTATAATTCATCCACATGACTACACTGCCAACTGACGACTCAGGGCTTCCACTTCGATGTCGCACTTTACTATAGAACTCGCAAACGTTAACACTTCCACCATACACGCAGTCTTTTCAGAGTTCTCCTCCAGCTGATCCACTACAGACCATACATTTACTAAACAGTCTCCACAAAGGTTTGCCACACCCTTCACTATCTCTTTATAGAAACTCTCAAAGTGTAACGCTTTTAATTGTGCGAATCGCGCTTCCACGAGTTTCTGCAAGCGCCACAGTTCTTCTACAGTTTCGCTAGCTAAACGCACCTCTGACAAGCCCACTTCCTCCAATTTGATTATTTTCCTTGTCTGGATCGCTTCAAATACAATCCTCTTCTTTCCTATTTCTAGAGCTGGCCACTCACCGTCGAGAGAATAGAAGTAGTTGGAAATCACTCCTTGATTTGCAATTAGGGCTGTCCACTCCCATTCATTTAACTGCACCCAGTCATTTTTGGCACCCCGTATTATAATACTTGGGTTAAATTGCGAACTCCAATCAAACCCTACACTCACGTACTTAGAACTTGATTTATTTAATTTGTACGTCCTGCTATTCAGAAGTTCTGGACAGAGCAGTGGTTGCGGCTTTCTTGCTTTATTACTCTGAACTACCTCGATAGCTTTCAACAAGGCTTCCATTTCTGCACGACTATCGGATGCTACTACCCTTGCAGACTCTTCTACGCGCTTTTATTTTCACATTTCCAAGGTTACATGTGGTAGGAGGTGACCGTAAACGCTGACCTTGAAGTCATGTTTACTGCACTACCTTTTTGGACTCAACAATTATGGGAACCTTGAGTTGAAATTCCACATATAACATATTTGGCTTGACTGCCCAAAATTTTAGCATATCACCCTTTTTTAATGTCTTCCCGATCATTTCGTGTAATTTATATGATCCCAACCTGTTGATATAAATTTCGGTATTTTCGGGATAAAGTAAGACTTTTGTTATTTCAGCTTCACGGAAGGGAATAGTATATTCGATGTCACCATGCGCTAGGATGTACCATCTATCATCATTGACGGCAATGGATACTAGTTGTAAATCTCGTTCATAATATAAAGGCTCGCTTAGCTCTTCAACCACAAACACCTGCGGGTGTGACGTGGAATTCGCATGCATATGTTTGCCAAATTTATCGATAGGCATTACTCAAGCGTCGAACTAGATATGAATACCGAAAGCGTGGGCTTCTACTTATAAAATATCAATAATCATAGACGTCGCTAGGAGTGTAATAAAAAACACAGACCCCTTTATATACATATATTTAATTAAGCCAACAATAAGTAATATACACTACATCCCCATCTGCTAGCCGAGCGAGAAAGCGCTGGATGGGGACCTCTACATGCCGCCGCCACCACAGGAATGGGTCACCCTCGTATGTGGTGGGTAGCGTCCTCAGGAGGGTCGACTGCCATAGGCGCTCGCTTCCAAGACTCATGGAATAGTCTATTGTTACGGCAGCCTGGAGTTGACGAGCTGATGGAGGTCGCGGTTCGGAGGTGATGAAGTATTCAAACTCCTTGTAAAATGTGGGAGCATCTTCAAAGAGCGCATCAACAACAATATCAGGCATGATGACTGGTAGCCGTGGTGGAAAAACGTTACGCTTTATATGTGAATCTCAAGGTAAGACCCTTGACCTTCTACGTTCCCATCCTTGACTACGCTCCTATATTAAGTTGCCTGTTTTCTGTAACAGTCATCATAATCCTCCAGCACCTACCATAATCATCAAGCAGCTATGACGACTAACTTTAAGAATGCAGAACAATTTTACCGTCATTTTCGTCGGTTTTTGGCTAGTTGCCCTCCAGCATCCTCTCAACGGTCTCTCCAGGCAGTGGTCACAATGGAGTACGCCTTGAACCTACAAGGAGAGACCCTAGCGGAGACGACCACCTTACGGACGTGGCCTGCAGTCTTCGACGGATCGTCAGCTGTGTGGTGGCAGACCAACATCTTCAAGCCAGTGGACCGGTACCTAGGCCTACTGGAGGATGGGGAAGTTACATATATAACATATACCTGGAAATAAATATATTTAGAAATATTTCTGTGGTTTTATTTTAAAGTTTCGAGATTGTGACCTTGAATTGTAGAATATAAAACTTTCACAAACGTGTGCGTAGTTAGTTGCCATCATGAGCTCAGAACCTCGACATCCAGAATTTGGGAGCTACTCCAAACGGCTACGAACATTCGGCGATTGGAGTCGAGGTCAAACTCCAGAATCGCTAGCAGGTGCCGGTTTCTTTTGCATCAGCGACACGATTAATTGCGTACAGTGTTTCCACTGCGGAGTTCAAATTTCTGGCTGGGAGCGCAATGACAAACCCCTATCTGAACACCTCCGTTGGTCACCCAACTGCAAAATTGCCAAGGTCTACCAGCAAATACAAACCATCGAAGACTTGACTTATCAACTTTTCGATGCGTTGCATTTATCCCGAGGAGTAGATGTGGCTGGCAACAATGGAACGGGTGTAGCCGACAAAACAAAAGGTTGCTGTTGTCATAAGTGATGCAAAGTGCGGCGCCAAACCATTCACTAGTTGCCATCGACTTGTTGAACATGCTACCAATACAATTTTTGGTTGCTCTCGCTGCAGTTCATGATGGGATTCTCTACGTCCTTCAACCGCCGCGGTGCAGTTCAGCTTCTTTCGCCTACAATGATGGAGTGCACAACGTGACGTGGCGTAAAATGGATACCAGTTCCTTGACAACTATTTCCGTTTTTAAAATACAAGTGAACAACTTTACTGAACATAACGTTTTAACGTTCAAGATAAAATACCATTTCCCTTCATATGCGGTAGATACGAATTGGCAAACGATTTTGCTAAAAAATAAACCTGATGTCTTGAAGAAGCTGCTCTCGCCCGCGGATAATTCCTGCTGTATATCTACTATTGTTTTAAGCACTATTTTATTCGCTCTAATGTGTATGTCTGTAACGTATTTCTTAATCTGTTGGTATTATAATCATTTAGTCTAGCCACTACTGTAATTACTCTTTGTATGTGCATCTTAAATATAACTTTTTTATTAAATTATGTGTATCTTTCACTCTACGAAGGTACTCTGGATGAGTAACCAAATATTCTATCCGACTCGATGGTCTAGAGGTAAAGATACCCTCGGCTGCAGATTGCAGATATACAGGGAGACCTAGGTTCGAATCCTAGTCGAGTCATAATTTAGACATGAAGTATCCTAGGCGTTTACTTCATGCCTAATTTTTTAAATAAATATGTTAAGCGCAGTCTGTTCTAAGCACTACTTAGCTCTTTCTATGCCCTTGGCCGTAAACGCGATCTTGACCTTGAATTTTTTTAAAGTAGCCTCAACCTCGAACGCGGGTTTGACTTGAACGTGGCCTCGCTCCGAACGTGGCCTCGCTTCGAACATGACCTTGGGCTTGCACGTGGCCTCGCCTTGCATGTGACCTTGGGCTTGAACGTGGCCTTGCCTTGAACTCAAGGTCAAGTGGTGGGGGGAGGTTCCAGAACCATCCACTTCCCTCTACTTGTCCCTAATGTCCCAGGCGTCCTAGATGTTCCATATGTCCCTAACGTCCCAAACGACCTAGATGTCCCATATGTCCTTAACGTCCTAGATATCCCGGATGTCCCAATTGTCCCTAACGTCCCAACGTCCCAGATGTTTCATATGTCCCATATGTCCCTAATGTCTCAAGCGTCCCAGATGTCCCAAATGTCCCATATGTCCCTAATGTCCCATTCGTCCAGAATGTACCATATGTCCTTAACGTCCCAGACGTCCCAGACGTCCTAGATGTCCCATATGTCCTTAACGTCCCAGACGTCCCAGATGTCTCATATGACCATAACGTCCCAGACGTCCCAGATGTCCCATATGTCCCTAACGTCCAAGACGTCCTAAATGTCCCATATGTCCCTAACGTTCGAGAGGTCCCAGCTGTCCCGTATGTCCCTAACGTCCCGGACGTCCCAGACGTCCTAGTGTCCAATATGTCCCTAACGTCTTAGACGTCCTAGATGTCCTATATGTCCCTAACGTCCCAGACGTCCCAGACGATCTGTCCTTAATGTCTCAGGCGTCCCAGATGTCCCATCTGTCTTTAATGTCCCAGGCGTCCCAGCTGTCCCATATGTCCCATATGTCCTTAATGACCCAGGCGTCCTAAGTGTCCCATATGTCCTTAACTTCCCAGACGGCCCAGACGTAATAGATGTCCCATATGTCCTTAACGTCCCAGACGTCCCAGATGTCCCATATGTCCCTAACGTCCCAGACGTCCCAGATGTCCCATATGTCCCATATGTCCCTAACGTCCCAGGCGTCCTAAAAGTCTCATATGTCCTTAACGTCCCAGACGTCCCAGATGTCCCATATGTCCCTAAGGTCCCAGACGTCCCAGATGTCACATATGTCCCATATGTCCCTAACGTCCCAGGTGTCCTAAATTTCCCATATGTCCTTAACTTTCCAGACGTCCCAGACGTCCTAGATGTCCCATATGTCCTTAACGTCCCAGACGTCCCAGATGTCCCATATGTCCCTAATGTCTCAGACGTCCCAGATGTCCCATATGTCCCATATGTCCTTAACGTCCCAGGCGTCCTAAATGTCCCATATGTCCTTAACGTCCCAGACGTCCCAGTTGTCCCAAATGTCCCTAACGTCTTAGACGTCCCAGATGTTCCATATGTCCCTAACGTCCCAGACGTCCTAATTGTCCCATATGTCCCTAACGTCTCAGACGTCCCAACTGTCCCGTATGTCTCTAACGTCCCAGAAGTCTCAGACGTACTAGATGTCCCATATGTCCTTAGCGTCCCAGACGTCCCAAATGTCCCATATGTCCCTAATGTCCCAGGCGTCCTATATGTCCCATATGTCCCTAACGTCCCAGACGTCCCAGACGTCCTAGATGTCCCATATGTCCTTAACGTCCCTAACGTCCCAGATGTCTCACATGTTCCTAACGTCCCAGATGTCAGAAATGTCCCATATGTCCCATATGTGGCTAATGTCCCAGGCGTCCCAGATGTCCCATATGTCCCATATGTCCGTAATATCCCAGGCGTCCTATATGTCCCATATGTCCCTAACGTCCCAGACGTCCCAGACGTCCTAGATGTCCCATATGTCCTTAACGTCCCTAACGTCCCAGATGTCCCAGATGTCCCATATGTCCCATATGTCCCTAATGTCCCAGGCGTCCTATATGTCCCATATGTCCCTAACGTCCCAGACGTCCCAGACGTCCTAGATGTCCCATATGTCCTTAACGTCCCTAACGTCGCAGACGTCCCAGATGTCCCATATGTCCCATATGTCCCTAATGTCCCAGGCGTCCTATATGTCCCATATGTCCCTAACGTCCCAGACGTCCCAGACGTCCTAGATGTCCCATATGTCCTTAACGTCCCTAACGTCCCAGATGTCTCACATGTTCCTAACGTCCCAGATGTCAGAAATGTCCCATATGTCCCATATGTGGCTAATGTCCCAGGCGTCCCAGATGTCCCATATGTCCCATATGTCCGTAATATCCCAGGCGTCCTAAATGTCCCATATGTCTTTAACGTCCAAGACGTCTTAGATGTCTCATATGTCCTTAACGTCCCAGACGTCCCAGATGTTCCATATTTCCCTAACGCCCCAGACGTCTCAGATGTCCCATATGCCCCATAGGTCCCTAACGTCCCAGACGTCCTAAATGTCCTATATGTCCCTAACGTCCAAGACGTCCCAGCTGTCCCGTATGTCCCTAACGTCCCAGACGTCTCAGACGTCTTAGATGTCCCATATGTTTTTAACGTCCCAGACGTCCTAGATAGCTTATATGTCCCTAACGTCCCAGACGTCCCAGACGTCCCAGATGTCCCATATGTCCCATATGTCCTTAGTGTCCCAGGCGTCCCGGATGTCCCATATGTCCCTAACGTCCCAGACGTCCTAAATGTCCCATATGTTCTTAACGTACCAGACGTCCTAACTGTCCCGTATGTCCCTAACGTCCCAGACGTCCCAGACGTCCTAGATGTCCCATATGTCCTTAACGTCCCAAACGTCCCAGATGTCCCATATGTCCTTAACGTCCCAGACGTCCCAGATGTCCCATATGTCCCATATGTCCCTAATGTTCCAGGCGTCCTAAATGTCCCATATGTCTTTAACGTCCCAGACGTCCCAGACGTCCTAGATGTCCCATATGTCCTTAACGTCACAGACGTCCCTGATGTCTCATATGACCATAACGTCCCAGACCTCCTAGATGTCTCATATGTCCTTAACGTCCCAGACGTCCCAGCCGTCCTAGATGTCCCATATGTCCTTAACGTCCCAGACGTCCCTGATGTCCCATATGTTCCTAACGTCCCAACGTCCCAGATGTATCATATGTCCCATATGTCCCTAATGTCTCAGGCGTCCAGATGTCCCATATGTCCCATATGTCCCTAATGTCCCATTCGTCCTAAATGTACCATATGTCCTTAACGTCCCAGACGTCCAGACGTCCTAGATGTCCCATATGTCCTTAACGTCCCAGACGTCCCAGATGTCTCATATGACCATAACGTCCCAGACGTCCCAGATGTCCCATATGTCCCATATGTCCCTAATGTCCCAGGCCTCCTAGATGTTCCATATTTCCCTAACGTCCAAGACGTCCTAAATGTCCCATATGTCCCAAACGTTCCAGACGTCTCAGCTGTCCCTTATGTCCTTAACATCCCGGACGTCCCAGACGTCCTAGTGTCCCATATGTCCCTAACGTCTTAGACGTCCTAGATGTCCTATATGTCCCTAGCGTCCCAGACGTCCCAGACGTCCCATCTGTCCTTAATGTCCCAGGCGTCCCAAATGTCCCATCTGTCCTTAATGTCCAAGGCGTCCCAGATGTCCCATATGTCCTTAATGACCCAGGCGTCCTAAGTGTCCCATATGTCCTTAACTTCCCAGACGTCCCAGACGTCCTAGATGTCCCATATGTCCTTAACGTCCCAGACGTCCCAGATGTCCCATATGTCCCTAACGTCCCAGACGTCCCAGATGTCCCATATCTCCCATATGTCCCCTAACGTCCCAGGCGTCCTAAATGTCCGATATGTCCTTAACGTCCCAGAAGTCCCAGATGTCCCATATGTCCCTAACGTCCCAGACGTCCCAGATGTCCCATATGTCCCATATGTCCCTAACGTCCCAGGCGTCCTAAATGTCCCATATGTCCTTAACGTCCCAGACGTCCCAGATGTCCCATCTGTCCTTAATGTCCCAGGCGTCCCAGATGCCCCATATGTCCCATAAGTCCTTAATGACCCAGGCGTCCTAAGTGTTCCATATGTCCTTAACTTCCTAGACGTCCCAGACGTCCTAGATGTCCCATATGTCCCTAACGTCCTAGACGTCCCAGACGTCCTAGATGTCCCATATGTCCTTAACGTCCCAGACGTCCCAGATGTCCCATATGTCCCTAACGTCCTAGACGTCCCAAATGTCCCAAATGTCCTATATGTCCCTAATGTCCCAGGCGTCCCAGATGTCCCATATGACTTATATGTCCCTAATGTCCCAGGCGTCCTAAATGTCCCATATGTCGTTAACGTCCCAGACGTCCTAGAGGTCCTAGATGTCCCATATGTCCCTAACGTCCCAGGTCGTCCTAGATGTTTCATATGTCTGTAACGTCCCAGACGTCTCAGATGTCCCATATGTCCCATATGTCCCTAAGCCCCAGGCGTCCTAAATGTCCCATATGTCCTTAACGTCCCAGACGTCCCAGACGTCCTAGATGTCCCATATGTCCTTAACGTCCCAGACGTCCCAGATGTCCCATATGTCCCTAACGTCCCAGACGTCCCAAATGTCCCAAATGTCCTATATGTCCCTAATGTCCCAGGCGTCCCAGATGTCCCATATGTCTTATATGTCCCTAATGTCCCAGGCGTCCTAAATGTCCCATATGTCGTTAACGTCCCAGACGTCCTAGAGGTCCTAGATGTCCCATATGTCCTTAACATCCTAGATATCCCGGATGTCCCATATGTCCCTAACGTCCCAGACGTCCCTGATGTCCCATATGTCCCATATGTCCCTAATGTCCCAGGCGTCCTAGATGTTCCATATGTCCCTAACGTCAGAAACGACCTAGATGTCCCATATGTCCTTAACGTCCTAGATATCCCGGATGTCCCAATTGTCCCTAACGTCCCAGACGTCCCAGATGTCCCATATGTCCCATACGTCCCTAACGTCCCAGATCGTCCTAGATGTCCCATATGTCCGTAACGTCCCAGACGTCTCAGATGTCCCATATGTCCTATATGTCCCTAATGTCCCAAGCCTCCTAGATGTTCCATATGTCCCTAACGTCCCAAACGTCCTAAATGTCCCAAATATCCTTAATGCCCCAAACGTCCTAGATGTCCTAGATGTCCCATGTGTCCTTAACGTCCCAGACGTCCCAGATGTCCCATATGTTCCTAACGTCCCAGACTTCCCAGATGCCTCATATGCCCTATATGTCACTAATGTTCCAGGCGTCCCAGATGTTCCATATATCCCATATGTCCCTAATGTCCCAGGCGTCCTAAATGTTCCATATGTCCTTAACGTCCTAGACGTCCCAGATGTCCCATATGTCCCTAACGTCCCAGACGTCCCAGATGTCCCATATGTCCTATATGTCCCTAATGTCCCAGGCGTCCTAGATGTTCCATATGTCCCTAACGTCCCAAACGTCCTAAATGTCCCATATCTCCCTAACGTCCCAGACGTCCCAGTTATCCCGTAAGTCCCTAACGTCCCAGACGTCCCAGACGTCCTAGATGTCCCATATGTCCCTAACGTCCCAGATCGTCCTAGATGTCCCGTATGTCCGTAACGTCCCAGACGTCTCAGATGTCCCATATGTCCCATATGTCCTTAAGGTCCCAGGCGTCCTAAATGTCCCATATGTCCTTAACGTCCCAGACGTCCCAGACGTCCTAGATGTTCCATATGTTTTTAACGTCCCAGACGTCCCAGATGTCCTATTTGTCCCTAACGTTCCAGACGTCCCAGATGTCCCATATGTCCTATATGTCCCTAATGTCCCAGGCGGCTTAGATGTCCCATATGTCTTATATGTCCCTAATGTCCCAGGCGTCCTAAATGTCCCATATGTCCTTAACATCCTAGATATCCCGGATGTCCCATATGTCCCTAATGTCCCAGACGTCCCAGATGTCCCATATGTCCCATATGTCTATAATGTCCCAGGCGTCCTTGATGTTCCATATGTCCATAACGTCCCAGACGTCCTAGATGTCCTATATGTCCCTAACGTCCCAGACGTCCCAGATGTCCCATATGTCCTTAACGTCCCAGACGTCTCAGATGTCCCATATGTCTCTAACGTCCCAGACGTCCCACATGTCCTATATGTCCTTAACGTCCCAGACGTCGCAGACGTCCCAGATGTCCCATATGTACTTAACGTCCTAGACGTCCCAGATGTCTCATATGTCCCTATCGTCACAGACGTCCTAGATGTCCCATATGTCCTTAACGTCCCAGACGTCCCAGCCGTCCTAGATGTCCCATATGTCCTTAACGTCCCAGACGTCCCAGATGTCCCACATGTCCCTAACGTCCCAACGTCCCAGATGTTTCATATGTCCCATATGTCCCTAATGTCTCAGGCGTCCCAGATGTCCCATATGTCCCATATGTCCCATATGTCCCATATGTCCCTAATGTCCCATTCGTCCTAAATGTACCATATGTCCTTAACGTCCCAGACGTCCCAGACGTCCCAGATGTCCCATATGTCCTTAACGTCCCAGACGTCCCAGATGTCCCATATGTCCCATATGTCTCTAATGTCCCAGGCCTCCTAGATGTTCCATATGTCCCTAACGTCCAAGACGTCCTAAATGTCCCATATGTCCCTAACGTTCCAGACGTCTCAGCTGTCCCGTATGTCCCTAACGTCCCGGACGTCCCAGACGTCCTAGTGTCCCATATGTCCCTAACGTCTTTGACGTCCTAGATGTCCTATATGTCCCTAGCGTCCCAGACGTCCCAGACGTCCCATCTGTCCTTAATGTCCCAGGCGTCCCAGATGTCCCATCTGTCCTTAATGTCCCAGGCGTCCCAGATGTCCCATATGTCCTTAATGACCCAGGCGTCCTAAGTGTCCCATATGTCCTTAACTTCCCAGACGTCCCAGACGTCCCAGGTGTCCCATATATCCCTAACGTCCCAGACGTCCCAGATGCCCTATATGTCCCATATGTCCCTAACGTCCCAGGCGTCCTAAATGTCCCATATGTCTTTAACGTCCCAGACGTCCCAGATGTCCCATCTGTCCTTAATGTCCCAGGCGTCCCAGATGTCCCATATGTCCCATATGTCCTTAATGACCCAGGCGTCCTAAGTGTCCCATATGTCCTTAACTTCCCAAACGTCCCAGACGTCCTAGATGTCCCATATGTCTCTAACGTCCCAGACGTCCCAGACGTCCTAGAAGTCCCATATGTCTCTAACGTCCCAGATCGTCCTAGATGTCCCATATGTCCGTAACGTCCCAGACGTCTCAGATGTCCCATATGTCCCATATGTCCCTAAGGTCCCTGGCGTCCTAAATGTCCCGTATGTCCTTAACGTCCCAGACGTCCCAGACGTCCTAGATGTCCCATATGTCCTTAACGTCCCAGACGTCCCAGATGTCCCATATGTCCCTAACGTCCCAGACGTCCCAGATGTCCCATACGTCCTATATGTCCCTAATGTCCCAGGCGTCCCAGATGTCCCATATGTCTTATATGTCCCTAATGTCCCAGGCGTCCTAAATGTCCCATATGTCCTTAACGTCGCAGACGTCCCAGAGGTCCTAGATGTTCCATATGTCCTTAACATCCTAGATATCCCGGATGTCCCATATGTCCCTAACGTCCCAGAAGTCCCAGATGTCCCTAATGTCCCAGGCGTCCTAGGTGTCCCATATGTCTTTAACGTCCTAGATATCCCGGATGTCCCATATGTCCCTCACGTCCCAGACGTCCCAGATGTCCCATCTGTCCCATACGTCCCTAACTTCCCAGATCGTCCTAGATGTCCCATATGTCCGTAACGTCCCAGACGTCTCAGATGTCCCATATGTCCCATATGTCAATAAGGTCCCAGGCGTCCTACATGTCCCATATGTCCTTAGCGTCCCAGACGTCCCAGACGTCCTAGATGTCCTATATGTCCTTAACGTCCCAGACGTCCCAGATGTCCCGTATGTCCCTAACGTCCCAGACGTCTCAGATGTCCCATATATCCTATATGTCCCTAATGTCCCAGGCGTCCCAGATGTCCCATATGTCTTATATGTCCCTAACGTCCTAGGCGTCCTAAAAGTCCCATATGTCCTTAACGTCCCAGACGTCCCAGACGTCCTAGATGTCCCACATGTCCTTAGCGTCCTAGATATCCCGGATCTCCTTTATGTCCCTAACGTCCCAGACGTCCCAGATGTCCCATATGTCCCATATGTCCCTAATGTCCCAGACGTCCCAGCTGTCCCGTATGACCCTAACGTCCCAGACGTCCTAGACGTCCTAGATGTCCCATATGTCCCTAACGTCCCAGACGTCCTAGATGTCCTATATGTCCCTAACGTCCCAGACGTCCCAGACGTCCTAGATGTCCCATATGTCCTTAACGTCCCAGACGTCTCAGATGTCCCATATGTCCATAACGTCCCAGACGTCCCAGATGTCCTATATGTCCTTAAAGTCCCAGACGTCCCAGACGTCCTAGATGTCCCATATGTCCTTAACGTCCTAGACGTCCCAGATGTCTCATATGGCCCTAACGTCCCAGACGTCCTATATGTCCCATATGTCCTTAACGTCCCAGACGTCCCAGCCGTCCTAGATGTCCCATATGTCCTTAACGTCCCAGACGTCCCATATGCCCCATATGTCCCTAACGTCCCAACGTCCCAGATGTTTCATATGTCCCATATGTCCCTAATGTCTCAAGCGTCCCAGATGTCCCATATGTCCCATATGTCCCTAATGTCCCATTCGTCCAGAATGTACCATATGTCCTTAACGTCCCAGACGTCCCAGACGTCCTAGATGTCCCATATGTCCTTAACGTCCCAGACGTTCCAGATGTCTCATATGACCATAACGTCCCAGACGTCCCAGATGTCCCATATGTCCCTAGCGTCCAAGACGTCCTAAATGTCCCATATGTCCCTAACGTTCGAGACGTCCCAGCTGTCCCGTATGTCCCTAACGTCCCGGACGTCCCAGACGTCCTAGTGTCCCATATGTCCCTAACGTCTTAGACGTCCTAGATGTCCTATATGTCAATAACGTCCCAGACGTCCCAGACGTCCCATCTGTCCTTAATGTCTCAGGCGTCCCAGATGTCCCATATGTCCCATATGTCCTTAGTGTCCCAGGCGTCCCGGATGTCCCATATGTCCCTAACGTCCCAGACGTCCTAAATGTCCCATATGTTCTTAACGTACCAGACGTCCTAACTGTCCCGTATGTCCCTAACGTCCCAGACGTCCCAGACGTCCTAGATGTCCCATATGTCCTTAACGTCCCAAACGTCCCAGATGTCCCATATGTCCTTAACGTCCCAGACGTCCCAGATGTCCCATATGTCCCATATGTCCCTAATGTTCCAGGCGTCCTAAATGTCCCATATGTCTTTAACGTCCCAGACGTCCCAGACGTCCTAGATGTCCCATATGTCCTTAACGTCCAAGACGTCCCTGATGTCTCATATGACCATAACGTCCCAGACCTCCTAGATGTCTCATATGTCCTTAACGTACCAGACGTCCCAGCCGTCCTAGATGTCCCATATGTCCTTAACGTCCCAGACGTCCCTGATGTCCCATATGTCCCTAACGTCCCAACGTCCCAGATGTATCATATGTCCCATATGTCCCTAATGTCTCAGGCGTCCCAGATGTCCCATATGTTCCATATGTCCCTAATGTCCCATTCGTCCTAAATGTACCATATGTCCTTAACGTCCCAGACGTCCCAGACGTCCTAGATGTCCCATATGTCCTTAACGTCCCAGACGTCCCAGATGTCTCATATGACCATAAGGTCCCAGACGTCCCAGATGTCCCATATGTCCCATATGTCCCTAATGTCCCAGGCCTCCTAGATGTTCCATATTTCCCTAACGTCCAAGACGTCCTAAATTTCCCATATGTCCCAAACGTTCCAGACGTCTCAGCTGTCCCTTATGTCCTTAACATCCCGGACGTCCCAGACGTCCTAGTGTCCCATATGTCCCTAACGTCTTAGACGTCCTAGATGTCCTATATGTCCCTAGCGTCCCAGACGTCCCAGACGTCCCATCTGTCCTTAAGGTCCCAGGCGTCCCAGATGTCCCATCTGTCCTTAATGTCCAAGGCGTCCCAGATGTCCCATATGTCCTTAATGACCCAGGCGTCCTAAGTGTCCCATATGTCCTTAACTTTCCAGACGTCCTAGACGTCCTAGATGTCCCATATGTCCTTAACGTCCCAGACGTCCCAGATGTCCCATATGTCCCTAACGTCCCAGACGTCCCAGATGTCCCATATCTCCCATATGTCCCTAACGTCCCAGGCGTCCTAAATGTCCGATATGTCCTTAACGTCCCAGAAGTCCCAGATGTCCCATATGTCCCTAACGTCCCAGACGTCCCAGATGTCCCATATGTCCCATATGTCCCTAACGTCCCAGGCGTCCTAAATGTCCCATATGTCCTTAACGTCCCAGACGTCCCAGATGTCCCATCTGTCCTTAATGTCCCAGGCGTCCCAGATGCCCCATATGTCCCATATGTCCTTAATGACCCAGGCGTCCTAAGTGTTCCATATGTCCTTAACTTCCTAGACGTCCCAGACGTCCTAGATGTCCCATATGTCCCTAACGTCCTAGACGTCCCAGACGTCCTAGATGTCCCATATGTCCTTAACGTCCCAGACGTCCCAGATGTCCCATATGTCCCTAACGTCCCAGACGTCCCAAATGTCCCAAATGTCCTATATGTCCCTAATGTCCCAGGCGTCCCAGATGTCCCATATGTCTTATATGTCCCTAATGTCCCAGGCGTCCTAAATGTCCCATATGTCGTTAACGTCCCAGACGTCCTAGAGGTCCTAGATGTCCCATATGTCCCTAACGTCCCAGGTCGTCCTAGATGTTTCATATGTCTGTAACGTCCCAGACGTCTCAGATGTCCCATATGTCCCATATGTCCCTAAGCCCCAGGCGTCCTAAATGTCCCATATGTCCTTAACGTCCCAGACGTCCCAGACGTCCTAGATGTCCCATATGTCCTTAACGTCCCAGACGTCCCGGATGTCCCATATGTCCCTAACGTCCCAGACGTCCCAAATGTCCCAAATGTCCTATATGTCCCTAATGTCCCAGGCGTCCCAGATGTCCCATATGTCTTATATGTCCCTAATGTCCCAGGCGTCCTAAATGTCCCATATGTCGTTAACGTCCTAGAGGTCCTAGATGTCCCATATGTCCTTAACATCCTAGATATCCCGGATGTCCCATATGTCCCTAACGTCCCAGACGTCCCTGATGTCCCATATGTCCCATATGTCCCTAATGTCCCAGGCGTCCTAGATGTTCCATATGTCCCTAACGTCCCAAACGACCTAGTTGTCCCATATGTCCTTAACGTCCTAGATATCCCGGATGTCCCAATTGTCCCTAACGTCCCAGACGTCCCAGATGTCCCATATGTCCCATACGTCCCTAACGTCCCAGATCGTCCTAGATGTCCCATATGTCCGTAACGTCCCAGACGTCTCAGATGTCCCATATGTCCTATATGTCCCTAATGTCCCAAGCCTCCTAGATGTTCCATATGTCCCTAACGTCCCAAACGTCCTAAATGTCCCAAATATCCTTAATGCCCCAAACGTCCTAGATGTCCTAGATGTCCCATGTGTCCTTAACGTCCCAGACGTCCCAGATGTCCCATATGTCCCTAACGTCCCAGACTTCCCAGATGCCTCATATGCCCTATATGTCACTAATGTTCCAGGCGTCCCAGATGTTCCATATATCCCATATGTCCCTAATGTCCCAGGCGTCCTAAATGTTCCATATGTCCTTAACGTCCTAGACGTCCCAGATGTCCCATATGTCCCTAACGTCCCAGACGTCCCAGATGTCCCATATGTCCTATATGTCCCTAATGTCCCAGGCGTCCTAGATGTTCCATATGTCCCTAACGTCCCAAACGTCCTAAATGTCCCATATGTCCCTAACGTCCCAGACGTCCCAGTTATCCCGTAAGTCCCTAACGTCCCAGACGTCCCAGACGTCCTAGATGTCCCATATGTCCCTAACGTCCCAGATCGTCCTAGATGTCCCGTATGTCCGTAACGTCCCAGACGTTTCAGATGTCCCATATGTCCCATATGTCCTTAAGGTCCCAGGCGTCCTAAATGTCCCATATTTCCTTAACGTCCCAGACGTCCCAGACGTCCTAGATGTTCCATATGTTTTTAGCGTCCCAGACGTCCCAGATGTCCTATTTGTCCCTAACGTTCCAGACGTCCCAGCTGTCCCATATGTCCTATATGTCCCTAATGTCCCAGGCGGCTTAGATGTCCCATATGTCTTATATGTCCCTAATGTCCCAGGCGTCCTAAATGTCCCATATGTCCTTAACATCCTAGATATCCCGAATGTCCCATATGTCCCTAATGTCCCAGACGTCCCAGATGTCCCATATGTCCCATATGTCTATAATGTCCCAGGCGTCCTTGATGTTCCATATGTCCATAACGTCCCAGACGTCCTAGATGTCCTATATGTCCCTAACGTCCCAGACGTCCCAGATGTCCCATATGTCCTTAACGTCCCAGACGTCTCAGATGTCCCATATGTCTCTAACGTCCCAGACGTCCCACATGTCCTATATGTCCTTAACGTCCCAGACGTCGCAGACGTCCCAGATGTCCCATATGTACTTAACGTCCTAGACGTCCCAGATGTCTCATATGTCCCTATCGTCACAGACGTCCTAGATGTCCCATATGTCCTTAACGTCCCAGACGTCCCAGCCGTCCTAGATGTCCCATATCTCCTTAACGTCCCAGACGTCCCAGATGTCCCACATGTCCCTAACGTCCCAACGTCCCAGATGTTTCATATGTCCCATATGTCCCTAATGTCTCAGGCGTCCCAGATGTCCCATATGTCCCATATGTCCCATATGTCCCATATGTCCCTAATGTCCCATTCGTCCTAAATGTACCATATGTCCTTAACGTCCCAGACGTCCCAGACGTCCCAGATGTCCCATATGTCCTTAACGTCCCAGACGTCCCAGATGTCCCATATGTCCCATATGTCTCTAATGTCCCAGGCCTCCTAGATGTTCCATATGTCCCTAACGTCCAAGACGTCCTAAATGTCCCATATGTCCCTAACGTTCCAGACGTCTCAGCTGTCCCGTATGTCCCTAACGTCCCGGACGTCCCAGACGTCCTAGTGTCCCATATGTCCCTAACGTCTTTGACGTCCTAGATGTCCTATATGTCCCTAGCGTCCCAGACGTCCCAGACGTCCCATCTGTCCTTAATGTCCCAGGCGTCCCAGATGTCCCATCTGTCCTTAATGTCCCAGGCGTCGCAGATGTCCCATATGTCCTTAATGACCCAGGCGTCCTAAGTGTCCCATATGTCCTTAACTTCCCAGACGTCCCAGACGTCCCAGATGTCCCATATGTCCCTAACGTCCCAGACGTCCCAGATGCCCTATATGTCCCATATGTCCCTAACGTCCCAGGCGTCCTAAATGTCCCATATGTCTTTAACGTCCCAGACGTCCCAGATGTCCCATCTGTCCTTAATGTCCCAGGCGTCCCAGATGTCCCATATGTCCCATATGTCCTTAATGACCCAGGCGTCCTAAGTGTCCCATATGTCCTTAACTTCCCAGACGTCCCAGACGTCCTAGATGTCCCATATGTCTCTAACGTCCCAGACGTCCCAGACGTCCTAGAAGTCCCATAAGCCCCTAACGTCCCAGATCGTCCTAGATGTCCCATATGTCCGTAACGTCCCAGACGTCTCAGATGTCCCATATGTCCCATATGTCCCTAAGGTCCCTGGCGTCCTAAATGTCCCGTATGTCCTTAACGTCCCAGACGTCCCAGACGTCCTAGATGTCCCATATGTCCTTAACGTCGCAGACGTCCCAGATGTCCCATATGTCCCTAACGTCCCAGACGTCCCAGATGTCCCATACGTCCTATATGTCCCTAATGTCCCAGGCGTCCCAGATGTCCCATATGTCTTATATGTCCCTAATGTCCCAGGCGTCCTAAATGTCCCATATGTCCTTAACGTCGCAGACGTCCCAGAGGTCCTAGATGTTCCATATGTCCTTAACATCCTAGATATCCCGGATGTCCCATATGTCCCTAACGTCCCAGAAGTCCCAGATGTCCCTAATGTCCCAGGCGTCCTAGATGTTCCATATGTCCCAAACGTCCCAGACGTCCTAGGTGTCCCATATGTCTCTAACGTCCTAGATATCCCGGATGTCCCATATGTCCCTCACGTCCCAGACGTCCCAGATGTCCCATCTGTCCCATACGTCCCTAACTTCCCAGATCGTCCTAGATGTCCCATATGTCCGTAACGTCCCAGACGTCTCAGATGTCCCATATGTCCCATATGTCAATAAGGTCCCAGGCGTCCTACATGTCCCTTATGTCCTTAACGTCCCAGACGTCCCAGACGTCCTAGATGTCCTATATGTCCTTAACGTCCCAGACGTCCCAGATGTCCCGTATGTCTCTAACGTCCCAGACGTCTCAGATGTCCCATATATCCTATATGTCCCTAATGTCCCAGGCGTCCCAGATGTCCCATATGTCTTATATGTCCCTAACGTCCTAGGCGTCCTAAAAGTCCCATATGTCCTTAACGTCCCAGACGTCCCAGACGTCCTAGATGTCCCATATGTCCTTAGCGTTCTAGATATCCCGGATCTCCTTTATGTCCCTAACGTCCCAGACGTCCCAGATGTCCCATATGTCCCATATGTCCCTAATGTCCCAGACGTCCCAGCTGTCCCGTATGACCCTAACGTCCCAGACGTCCTAGACGTCCTAGATGTCCCATATGTCCCTAACGTCCCAGACGTCCTAGATGTCCTATATGTCCCTAACGTCCCAGACGTCCCAGACGTCCTAGATGTCCCATATGTCCTTAACGTCCCAGACGTCTCAGATGTCCCATATGTCCATAACGTCCCAGACGTCCCAGATGTCCTATATGTCCTTAAAGTCCCAGACGTCCCAGACGTCCTAGATGTCCCATATGTCCTTAACGTCCTAGACGTCCCAGATGTCTCATATGGCCCTAACGTCCCAGACGTCCTATATGTCCCATATGTCCTTAACGTCCCAGACGTCCCAGCCGTCCTAGATGTCCCATATGTCCTTAACGTCCCAGACGTCCCATATGCCCCATATGTCCCTAACGTCCCAACGTCCCAGATGTTTCATATGTCCCATATGTCCCTAATGTCTCAAGCGTCCCAGATGTCCCATATGTCCCATATGTCCCTAATGTCCCATTCGTCCAGAATGTACCATATGTCCTTAACGTCCCAGACGTCCCAGACGTCCTAGATGTCCCATATGTCCTTAGCGTCCTAGATATCCCGGATGTCCCATATGTCCCTAACGTCCCAGACGTCCCAGATGTCCCATATGTCCCATATGTCCCTAATGTCCCAGACGTCCCAGCTGTCCCGTATGACCCTAACGTCCCAGACGTCCTAGACGTCCTAGATGTCCCATATGTCCCTAACGTCCCAGACGTCCTAGATGTCTTATATGTCCCTAACGTCCCAGACGTCCCAGACGTCCTAGATGTCCCATATGTCCTTAACGTCAAAGACGTCTCAGATGTCCCATATGTCCCTAACGCCCCAGACGTCTCAGATGTCCCATATGTCCCATAGGTCCCTAACGTCCCAGACGTCCTAAATGTCCCATATGTCCCTAACGTCCAAGACGTCCCAGCTGTCCCGTATGTCCCTAACGTCCCAGACGTCTCAGACGTCCTAGATGTCCCATACGTCCCATATGTCCTTAATGACCCAGGCGTCCTAAGTGACCCATATGTCCTTAACTTTCTAGTCGTCCCAGACGTCCTAGATGTCCCATATGTCCTTAACGTCCCAGACGTCCCAGATGTCCCATATGTTCCTAACGTCCCAGACGTCTCAGATGTCCCATATGTCCCATATCTCCTTAACGTCCCAGGCGTCCTAAATGTCCCATATGTCCTTAACGTCCCAGACGTCCCAGTTGTCCCAAATGTCCCTAACGTCTCAGACGTCCCAGATGTTCCATATGTCCCTAACGTCCCAGACGTCCTAAATGTCCCAAATGTTTCTAACGTCTCAGACGTCCCAACTGTCTCGTATGTCCCTAACGTCCCAGACGTCCCAGACGTCCTAGATGTCCCATATGTCCTTAGCGTCCCAGACGTCCCAGATGTCCCATATGTCCCTAACGTCCCAGACGTCTCAGATGTCCCATATGTCCCATATGTCCCTATTGTCCCAGGCGTCCTATATGTCCCATATGTCCCTAACGTCCCAGACGTCCCAGACGTCCTAGATGTCCCATATGTCCTTAACGTCCCTAACGTCCCAGATGTCTCATATGTTCCTAACGTCCCAGACGTCCCAAATGTCCCATATGTCCCATATGTTGCTAATGTCCCAGGCGTCCCAGATGTCCCATATGTCCCATATGTCCGTAATATCCCAGCCGTCCTAAATGTCCCATATGTCTTTAACGTCCCAGACGTCTTAGATGTCCCATATGTCCTTAACGTCCCAGACGTCCCAGATGTCCCATATGTCCCTAACGCCCCAGACGTCTCAGATGTTCCATATGTCCCATAGGTCCCTAACGTCCCAGACGTCCTAAATGTCCCATATGTCCCTAACGTCCAAGACGTCCCAGCTGTCCCGTATGTCCCTAACGTCCCAGACGTCTCAGACGTCCTAGATGTCCCATATGTTTTTAACGTCTCAGACGTCCTAGATAGCTTATATGTCCCTAACGTCCCAGACGTCCCAGACGTCCCAGATGTCCCATATGTCCCATATGTCCCTAGTGTCCCAGGCGTCCCAGATGTCCCATATGTCCCTAACGTCCCAGACGTCCTAAAAGTTCCATTTGTTCCTAACGTCCCAGACGTCCTAACTGTCCCGTATGTCCCTAACGTCCCAGACGTCCCAGACGTCCTAGATGTCCCATATGTCCTTAACGTCCCAAACGTCCCAGATGTCCCATATGTCCCATATGTCCCTAATGTCCCAGGCGTCCTAAATGTCCCATATGTCTTTAAAGTCCCAAACGTCCCATATGTCCTATATGTCCTTAATGTCCCAGGCGTCCCAGAAGTCCCATATGTCCCATATGTCCCTAATGTCCCAGGCGTAATAAATGTCCCATATGTCCTTAACGTGCCAGACGTCGCAGATGTCCTAGATGTCCCATATGTCCTTAACGTCCCAGACGTCTCAGATGTCCCATATGTCCCTAACGTCCCAGATGTCCTAGATGTCCCATATGTCCCATATATCCCTAATGTCCCAGGCGTCCTAGATGTTCCATATGTCCCTAACGTCCCAGACGTCCTAAATGTCCCATATGTCCCTAACGTCCCAGACGTCCCATCTGTCCCGTATGTCCTTAAAGTCCTAGATGTCCAAGACGTCCTAGATGTCCCATATGTCCCTAACGTCCAAGACGTCCTAGACGTCCCATATGTCCCTAATGTCCCAGACGTCTCAGATGTCCCATATGTCCCTAACGTCCCAGACGTCCCAGATGTCCCATATGTCCCATATATCCCTAATGTCCCAGGCGTCCTAGATGTTCCATATGTCCCTAACGTCCCAGACGTCCTAAATGTCCCATATATCCCTAACGTCCCAGACGTCCCATCTGTCCCGTATGTCCTTAAAGTCCTAGATGTCCCAGACGTCCTAGATGTCCCATATGTCCTTAACGTCCCAGACGTCCCAGATGCCCCATATGTCCCTAATGTCCCAGGCGTCCCAGATGTCCCATATGTCTTATAATTCCCTAATGTCCCAGGCGTCCTAAATGTCCCATATGTCCTTAACGTCCCAGACGTCCCAGAGGTCCTAGATGTTCCATATGTCCTTAACATCCTAGATATCCCGGATGTCCCATATGTCCCTAACGTCCCAGAAGTCCCAGATGTCCCATATGTCCCATATGTCCCTAATGTCCCAGGCGTCCTAGATGTTCCATATGTCCCTAACGTCCCAGACGTCCTAGATGTCCCATATGTCTTTAACGTCCTAGATATCCCGGATGTCCCATATGTCCCTCACGTCCCAGACGTCCCAGATGTCCCATATGTCCCATACGTCCCTAACTTCCCAGATCGTCCTAGATGTCCCATATGTCCGTAACGTCCCAGACGTCTCAGATGTCCCATATGTCCCATATGTCAATAAGGTCCCAGGCGTCCTACATGTCCCATATGTCCTTAACGTCCCAGACGTCCCAGACGTCCTAGATGTCCTATATGTCCTTAACGTCCCAGACGTCCCAGATGTCCCGTATGTCCCTAACGTCCCAGACGTCTCAGATGTCCCATATATCCTATATGTCCCTAATGTCCCAGGCGTCCTAGATGTCCCATATGTCTTATATGTCCCTAACGTCCTAGGCGTCCTAAAAGTCCCATATGTCCTTAACGTCCCAGACGTCCTAGATGTCCCATATGTCCTTAGCGTCCTAGATATTCCGGATGTCCCATATGTCCCTAACGTCCCAGACGTCCCAGATGTCCCATATGTCCCATATGTCCCTAATGTCCCAGACGTCCCAGCTGTCCCGTATGACTTTAACGTCCCAGACGTCCTAGACGTCCTAGATGTCCCATATGTCCCTAACGTCCCAGACGCCCTAGATGTCCTATATGTCCCTAACGTCCCAGACGTCCCAGACGTCCTAGATGTCCCATATGTCCTTAACGTCCCAGACGTCTCAGATGTCCCATATGTCCCTAACGTCCCAGACGTCCCAGATGTCCTATATGTCCTTAAAGTCCCAGACGTCCCAGACGTCCTAGATGTCCCATATGTCCTTAACGTCCTAGACGTCCCAGATGTCTCATATGGCCCTAACGTCCCAGACGTCCTATATGTCAGTAGATGCCTTTTGCCGGTTCTGCGACCTCCCCCCACCACTTTTTCAAGGTCGAGGTCATAGTAGAGGCAAGTGGATGGTTCTGGAACCTCCCCCCACCACTTTTTCAAGGTCGAGGTTACGGCCTCCCCTGACGCACTCCTTCCCCTGACAAGGCGGCCCTCAAGGTCATTTACTCGGATTGCAAAGCACGTGAACTTCAAGGCCAACGTTACTCCTCAGGCCCTCAAGGTCACTGGCATTGCAAGGTACGTGGACTTCAAGACCAACGTTACTCCTGCGGCCCTCAAGGCCATTCACTCGGATTGCAAAACTCGTGAACTTCAAGGCCAACGTTACCCTAATATCACTCAGATTAGTCTAAAACCTCCTCCACAACCTACCCTTTAGTGCAAGGTCAAGGCCATAAGCACTCGGACAACCTCAATAAGTTCAATGAAAGAGACACATTTTTAAAAGGTTTTATTTTCAGCAATACATAAATCCGTACTACATTATGGTACACAAACAAGGAATATTCTTATTCTGCGAGTCGAAGATGTCCTCCAGCTCCAGGCAATTACAACCGCATACCTCGTACGTAACGTCTCCCATAAACACAGCTGCTTGTCGTCCGTATGGAGCACTACAATAAATAATTAGGTATTTAAGTACCAACATATTAAGAAATACGCCACACAAACGCGCATAAAGAATGTGAATTATTAGTTGTTCGCAGATGTAGTAACGAAATTATTTCTTACTCTTCCTTAAGTACGAAATAAAAGAAATAAAGGCAACTAATATTTCCCACGATTACACAGCTCTGAATCTTCTCGACAAAGTTTGTACCAGATTTATGTGAGCATGACATTTACAAATAATATTTATAACTACCTTATTATGCCAGGATCCGGTCGATGGTTTCCCACAGCTCCGGGCAATTACAACCGCATACCTCCGTAGAGCACTAGAATAAATAATTACGTATTATAGTACCAACATATTAAGAAATACGCCACACAAACACGCATAAAGAATGTGCATTATTAGTTGTTCGCAGATGTGGTAACGCAATTATTTGTTACTCTTCCTTAAGTACGAAATAAAAGAAATAAAGGCAACTAATATTTCCCACGATTACAGCTCTGAATTTCCTCGACAAAACAAATACCAGATTTATGTAAGCATGCCAAATAATATTTACCTTATTCTTCTACGTTTCCGCTCTAATATGCTGTTCACCCGTTATCTAATACATTTTCGGCCACGTAGTGTTGATTTCGAATAGCACTTCCTAACCACAAAACAAGTTCCAAACTGCAGTCTGAACGAAGCAGTTTGCAAGGTCAACATGTTATGCGGCGTGCACACCTCTTGCTGGCAAGCGACATTCCTGTTCGACAGAAAGCCGTGCTATATTTAGCGTTACCAAAGAGCGGATTCTTATGCAAATACCTTTTTGTAGACTGCGCTTTAGGAAAATTAATCAATAAGGGCGAATCAAACATTTTCACGTCTACTGACATGTATTTTATTTTGCCTATAATGCCAATGTCATTAGTCTACTGCCTATTTTTAGCTTTACCGCCTAAAATTTGCCTAATTCAAGAAAGAATAATAAAAAATAAGCTAGTCTTGTCTACATTACATCGAATTTTAAAGTTTTAGCTGACAGTGTCACTAAGTTACAGAGTGTAGGCTTAACTTTAATCAATTTCTTCCAGAATTTGGAGGAAGTCGAAGCCTCTTTAAAACATATGAATGTAGCAGACAAACTGAAGTCTGCATTAAATAAAAATCCTGATATAGGAGTATTAAGAAAGATATCTAAAGTACTTAATGGTGAAAAAAAGAAGTTGACTTTTTACAGAAAGCAATTGAGAACAAGTATTAGTTACTTATTTTGCAAGCCAAATTTAACATATTTAGCGTTACCAAAGAGCGGATTTTTAGGCAAATGCCTTTTGTAGATTTAGCTTTAGAGAAATTAATAAATAAGCGCGAATCAAACATTTTCACGTCTATTGACATGTATTTTATTTTGCCTATAATATCTATTTTATTAGTTTACTGCCTATTTTCAGTTTTACCGCCTAAAATGTGCATAATTCAAGAAAAAAATAAGCTAGTCTTGTCTACATTACTTCGAATTTTAAAGTTTTAGCTGACAGTATCACTAAGTTACAGAGTGTAGGCTTAACTTTAATTGATTTCTTCCAGATTTTGGAGGAAGTCGAAGGCTTTTTAAAACATGAATGTAGCAGACAAACTGAAGTCTGCATTAAATAAAAATCCTGATATAGGAGTATTAAGAAAGATATAGGAGTATTAAGAAAGATATCTAAAGAAGTTGACTTTTTTACAGAAAGCAATTTAGAACAAGTATTAGTTACTTATTTTGCGGGCAAATTTAACAGTTAAGTAGTAGAAAATGGTACGTATTATTGGTACAACAGTTGGCTTTCAAGGTCAAATCTTAAAATGTTTATATCTCCGTTGTTTATTGTGACATTTTAGCATTGTACTCCTTTCTGATTATTGATAGTTTATAAGTAGAAGCCCACGCTTTCGGTATTCATACCCAGTTCGACGCTAGAGCAATGCCTATCGATAAATTTGGGAAACATATGCATGCGAATTCCACGTCGCACCCGCAGGTGTTTGTGGTTGAAGAGCTAAGCGAACCTATATATTATGAACGAGATTTACGACTAGTATCTAGTGCCATCAGTTCAGATAGATGGTACATCCTAGCTCATGGTGACACCGAATATACTATTCCCTTCCGTGTAGCTGAAATAACAAATGTCTTACTTTATCCCGAAAATACCGAAATTTATATCAACAAGAAAGGATCATATAATTTTCGCGAAATGATCGGGATGGCATTAAAAAAAGGTGATGTGCTAAAATTTTGGGCAGTCAAGCCAAATATGCTATATGTGGAATTTCAACTCAAGGTTCCCATAATTGTTGAGTCCAAAAAGACAGTACTGTGAGTTGGAGGCCTCCTGCCACCACTCGGTCGTCAAACTTGCTCCTGCTTCAGCTCAAACTTCAAGTTTAAGAGATGTAACGTTGGGAAGTGAAATGAAATCAGAAAGAAGGGTCGTGAGAGTAGTGGCACTTTAATCGGTTTTCAAGGTTAAGGTGAGATGCGAAGCAACACAAAAAAATTAGACATGCAGTAAGTTCGCTCCAGCTTACTGCATGCCTAAATTATGACTCGACTAGGATTCGAACCTAGGTCTCCCTGTATATCCGCAATCTGCAGCCGAGGGTATCTTAACCGCTAGACCATCGAGTCTTATATATAAAACCCAATTAAAGAGACAAATATTGTACAAAAGCTTTATTTTCACTGTTCAAGATACAAAAAATGCTAGACTAAATTGTTATAATACCAACACATGAAGAAGTACGTTACAGACATACACAATATAGCAAATAATAGGGTGCCTAAAACAATTGTAGATATACAACAGGAATTATCGGCGGGTGCAAGTAGCTTCTTCAAGACATCCGGTTTATTTTTTAACAAAATAGTTTGCCAAGGAGTGTCTACAGCATATGAAGGGAAATGGAATTTTACTTTGAACGTTAGCAAATCCTGAAGAGTAAAGTTGTGCACGTGTATTTTAAAAACGGATATAGTTGTCAAGGAACTGGTATCCATTTTACGCCACGTCACGTTGTGAACTCCGTCATTGTAAGCAAGATATGCGGAACTGCACCGTGGTGGTTGAAGGACGTAGAGAATCCCATCATGAACTGCAGCGAGAGCAACCAAAAATTGTATTGGTAGCATGTTCAACACGTCGATGGCAACTAGTGAATGGTTCGGTGAAGGAACAGCTTAAGTAGCTTCACCTCGAATAGGGTGAACCGCACTTTGTATCACTTATGACAACTGCAAGATTTTGTCGCCTTGGCTGCACCCGGTTTATTGTTACCTGCTACATCCACTCCCGAGGGCGTATTCATCTCGACGATTAATTTAAAAGTTGTAGCTAGAATTTCGTCCATGGTTTGGAAATGCTTCTTCACTTCGGCAACTTTGCAGGTGGGTGACCATCGGAGGTGTTCAGATAAGGGTGTGTCATGATCTTCCCAACCAGAAATTTGAATTCCACAGTAAAAACACTGTACACAATCTAAAGTGTCGTTGATGCGAAAGAAACCAGCGTCTGCAAGCGATTTAGGAGATTGACATCGGCTCCAGTCGCTAAAGGTTCGTAGCCGTGTGGAGTAACTCGCAAACTTCGGAAATCTAGGTTCTGAGCACATTATGGTTGCAATGGTAACAACAGACTAACAGCATACGTGTGTATGAAAACTTTATATAGTACAATTGAAGGTCACAGAGAATTAAAAAACACAAAAATAGTTTTATAAATATTTATTTTCAAATATTTATCTCCAACTATACGTTATGAATGCAACCTCGCCGTCGTGCAGCCGCGACAGGAAGCTCTCCAACGGACGATAGACGTGGGTCAACCACCAGTGAGCTGTCGATCCGTCAAGAGTGGTAGGGTGCGTCCTGAAGGTGGTAGTCTCCGTGAGATTTTCCCCGAAGAGGTCGTAGGTGTACTCCACCGTGATTACCGCTTGGAGGGTTCGCTGAGGCGACGTTGGAGGGCACGCAGCCAAAAATCTCCGGAAGTGACGGTAGAAGTGGTCAGCACCCGGAAACGTCGTAGCTGCTGGTGGATGGCTGTTGGTGGATGATGAAAGCTGTCGATGCATGATTCTGGTGATGCTGCTGGTTGTAGTAGCACGCATTAAGCTTAATAAAGGAAAGCAGTCAAGGACGACCTTCCACCACCAACAGCAACGCTGAAGGATGTGTATAAATAAAGATGAAGGTTACTTCTCCCACCACTCGGACTTCAAGGTTATTCCTCCGGCCACTCGGTCCTCAAAGCCATTCACTCGGATTCTAAGGTCAAGATTTCTTCTCCCAACCACTAGGACGGCAAGGTTTCTCCTCCCACCACTCGGACTTTAAGAGATGTAACGTTAAGAAGTGGAATAAAAGCGGAAAGAAGAGACGTGAGAGTAGTAGTAGCACTTCAACAACCTGTAGAAATGGAAGCATTATATAAAGCTATCGAAATAGTTCAGAGTCAGAAAGGAGCGGAGGTCTGTAGTGATGTGTGTATAAAGCCTAAACCACTGTTGTGTCCAGCACTCCTATGTAGTAGGACGTACAAATTAAATAAGTCAAGTTCGAAGTGTGTGAGTGTAGGATTTGAGTGGAGTCCACAATTTACCCCAGTTATTGTAATACGGGGTATCAAAAACGACTGGGTGCAGTTGGATGAGCAGGAGTGGACTGCCCTATTTGCAAATCAAGGCGTGATTGCCAACTACTTCTATTCGGTCGACGGTCAGTGGCCAGCTGTAGAAATAGGAAGGAAGAGGATTGTATTCCAAGAGATTCAGACCAGGAAAATATTAAAATTAGAGGAAGTGGGCTTGTCAGAGGTGTGCTTAGCGAAGGAAACTGTAGAAGAGCTGTGGCGCTTGCAGAAACTCGTGGAACTGCGATTCGCACAATTAAAAGCGTTGAACTTTGAGAGTTTTTACAAAGAAATAGTTAAGGGTGTGGCAAACTTTTCTGGGGACTGTTTAGTCAATGTAAAGGCTGTAGTAGATCAGCTGGAGGAGAACTCTGAAAATACTGCGTGTATGGTGGAAGTGCTAACGTTCGCGAGTTCTATGGTAAAGTGCGACATCGAAGTGGAAGCACTGAGTCGTCAGTTGGCAGTGTAGTCATGTGGATGAATTATAGAGAGGCTGCTCGACCGGCTGCAAGAGACTTACCTAGTGCGGTTGAACGATTAGTGAGTTCGTTGAAGGATTTAGCTTTCGAAGCGTCGCGCGAAGTCGTATATGGGTTAGGACGTTCCGGATTCAGTGACGAAGAGTTGTATAAACAGGAAAAAAAGTACAAAAATGGTGCAGCTGTTGGTCGACTATTTTTAGATGGAGCCATAAATGAAAGCCTCCTTCTGGATTTAATGTTTAGTCTTGGTCTAGAGTGGCATATGTGTGAAGTAAAAGCCTTTATAGAGAGGAAGGAAAATGAAGAAGAGTGTGCAGTTTGAGGACTCGAAGGATCAGGATTGTGGGAGCGAGAAGCTATGGACAGGTTGCGATTCCAGCGGAGGATACTTACTGTGGCTGAAGTACTGCGAGACGTCTTGTGCGCAGAACATAGGCAGACAATTTATTTAGAACGCTTTTCCACTAGTACGTAGGTGTGTAACACATGTATATATGTTGTATGCAAATAAAAACACAATAAAAATTTAAAAAGTTGTTTTATTCCATTATGTAGTGATTATAAATATGATACACGTTAGATAAAGCGCAATAACAAATCGGTTTGGAATGATATAAACAAGCGGGTTGTGATGGGGTGAGGGCCGGTTGTTCTTCCACTTCGATGATTGGGGTGGTAGTAAAGCGGCGTAGAAAAGTTGCTTTTTCTCGGCCTTTCACATATATTTCGGTGGCACCTCGCAAAAGACGCCGCAGGATTGCAGGAAACAAATACGCTTGAGTAAATCCATCGTCCCAGTCGATGCAGTGATGATGAGTCATTAACCAACGGGCTTGTTGTTGCAAATGAGATGGCAAGGACGTGAATGGAAATGGTGACTTGAAGATATAGTGAGATACTGACGCACCATCATATGCTGCCAATTCTTTCGGGCTAAAGTGCTTATCGGACGTTTTGAAGCCTTGAATGTCGAGAATGAGCTTCATCGTATTAGACAGAGAGCACGGTGCAGTTACGTTAACAGCCAAGATGCAACTGAAGTAGTTTTGAGAAATTACAGTTGTTTAACTGCTTTTGTCAACGCGTTGTAAGTAAAAACCCGATCGTGAAGAACGAGGCAATACGCGGTTGTGTTGGCTGCCACGTTAGCGGAAGTTTCAAATTCAACTCGAAAAATGACGGCGTTTGCATGAAGGTAGTCTTTTTGTTGAGAACAATCGATCACAACAATAGGCGCTTTGTCGGCAAAGTCATGGCGGGAGAAGAAGGGCTCATCGACTTTGTTATAATAAGATGATTGAAACTTGGAATACATGTCGTATAATGTTGCGTAATGATTGAGTGCATAATTGTTATGTAAATTGTCGTATGGAAATCGTTCGGTGTTCAGAAAAACTCGGAAATTGGTAAGACCAACTTTATCGAAATTAGCATTGTCCTTACTGATTAGCCCCGAACGACCTGATTGAAACCCTACGATGACGTATCTGGGGGTTTGTAATTTTGTGCTTGTAGCGATAGCGTGAGAATGTTGAGTCACAGCATGAACACCAGGTATGATATGAAGCTGCCAGCTGCGAAATGCTACTTGTGTGTCAATATTTTTATCGATGTATTTGGTTAGGGCTAATTCTTGGGCAAGACCGGGAGTGATATGAGGAACCTTCCAGTATAGTTTGTCAATCGTAACTTTATCCGTCTCCCCTACGGTAGCACTGAATACGGCGTCGGCATCGGTATTGCTGCGAATTAATACAAGTTCTTGTCGGATGTTAAGTATTACTTTGCCATAATCTTCGGCGAATCCTAACAGCATTCTCAACGGTATGCAGGCACTAAAGTTACCTTCCTGATCGGTAATGGGAGGATCGCCGCTGGCAAACCAACCTGCATTTTGAAGCTTTTTAACGTCAGCGGAACTGTAGGACACATATCCCTTAAGAGTAGACGTAATACCAGGTTTGGTGACAGAGTCGACAACGACGCCATTGATTTCGTATCGGATTTCGCTAAATAAGTGAGCCAAACCATTGTTAAGGAATTTAGCCGTTGTAACTTCACCGTTTTCCTTCCGCAACTTTCCCTCTAGGTACAGATAGCTCAGGCCGGGAAGAGTTGACATATCTTCGGGAATTGGAATTCGAATTTCATCGTTATAGTCAAAACGGTTTGTATACGGTTGATGTGTGTGCAATTGATTGCTAATGATAGAAGTGTCGACGAGGACTCGCTCTCCAATATTTAAAATACTCATTACACTATTGTAAAGCCTAAGGACCGCAAGAAGTCTCTGTTTGCTTTAGTTAGCTGCGTGGTGGACGAAGCCGTACTGATCTTACGAGGGTGTGGGCGACGATTCTTATAGGAAGTAAAGCAGGGGTGGTACGGAGTGGTGAATCGAAAACCCATTACAGTTTCTTTAAATGTAATGTTACCGTAACGGTCTCTTTACTAAAACTGACAGGATTATCCGATTGGTCTAGTATTTTAATAGTTAAGTTAGTGATCTGTTTCGTGCTGATCGGTAGATAGATGACAGGGTTAGGGGTTTCCACTATTTTGTACCCGGGCGGTACTATGGGGAAGAATTGGTGAATGATATGGCCGGGCTTACCATTTTTATATGAACCAACGGAGATGTTGCAATGAATAAGAATCGAGTTGATGTTCAAAATTTTCGTAACATGTTCAGCTGTGTGCCACTTATCTGCAGCATACACTTTTTTCTCAAAGCCTAACATGTCCCGGATAGTATTGTCGCTTTGAAAGTCGATTGGAACGGTGGACTTTATTTCAGTTTTTAACGTGCTGTTGTTTCCACGTAGCAGTACCTGTTTAACACCCGTATCAGAATCGAGTTGGTTATGTAAAAATTCAGCAATGTCGGTAATTTCATATGCTCCCTCCGGTATAATAATAGGAGGTTCTCCAACAAGATGAAATTCATTGTTGGGAGGTCTAACGTTTGGAATAGTATAGTAGGTTTCGAAACTTAACAATCCCAAGACGTATTCGCTACCATCGTCTAAGAAAATGGGAGGGTCAAAATTTGCAGTAAGAACAGATGAATCTCCCGTAAGAGTGAATATACTGGACATGATGAAGCGCGGCACCTAAACTGACGACAAAAGCGGTTTCGCCAAGTTATATAAGAATTTGAGACACAAATGTCCGCATGTGTATGATGCGAGTTTTTGATATCTATTAGAATTGTACATAATTGTGTTGTTGCTACCATCGCTGCGAAAGTAGTTTACTAATTCGGGAGGAGGTTGTAAGCGACCTATGCTATCGAAATACAGAACAAATCGATCAGCTTTAACGTAGGCTGTCCAATGTGTGCCAGGTCCAACATCATCGTCTAAGTTAGTAACACCACATTCTCGTTGACGAATTTTGTCGGGTAGAGCATCTCGCATAAATATCCCCCTAAAATGGGGAATTTCTAAGCGTTTAAGGTACTGTGCAATATCGATGTTCGTCAACGCTCGGCGTGGTAGCTTCAACGGTAGTTTTTTGACTGATACGGTCGTAGATATAGTCCTTTTCCTCGAGCAATGGATTCCATAGCTTTGTTATGCCGTTCCTTTTCCTGGAGATCCTTTTTAGAAGCCTTTGAGTCGCCAACCGCTTTAGCGACTGCTGCAGCACCGCCTCCGAGGGACCCCAATGCTCCTAATGCAGCAAGTATGGGTACAAGCGGCAATATACCTCCTCTCTTGGGAACAGGTACTACTCTAGAACGAATTCGGCGTTTCCTTCGCGATTTAAAAACGACCGCGCCTCCAATACGTTTACGCCTACTACACCTTGTACGCTTCCGTTTTCTAGTTACCCCCGTACCAATTTTTTGCGCAATACCGACAATAGGTAGTGCACGCTTTCGTTTCCGGGAGACTCTCACACCAACAGTGGGTTGTGTACGCTTCCGTTTTCTAGATACTCCCGTACCAAATTTTTGTGCGGCAATAGGTAACGTACGCTTTCGTTTTCGGGGGACCGTCACACCAGCAGTGGGTAGTGTACGCTTCCGTTTTCTAGATATCCCCGTACCAAATTTTTGCGCTGCAATAGGTAGTGTACGTCTTCGTTTCCGGGGTGTTTCCATAACAGCAATGGGTTCTGTACGCTTTCGTTTCCGGGAAACTCCCATGCCGAGTTTGGTTTTCCCTTTCATAATCCCTGTAACAGCAAGAGCTGCCGCTCTTTCTCCAAGAGTAGAGTCTTTTGCTTTAACGCGTTCCCAAGCTTTCTGTGCAAGAACTTTATCCGCCGCGTGACGCGTCGAAAGATTGCTAGATTGTGAGTATGCGATGTCGTGTTGCTTGCAAGCCTCGTCCAGAGGGTTTCTTCCTCGATCGCCTCGAGAAAGCCGCTTGTTTAGGCGGGTACCCGGTCCGCAAAATTTGTAACCTGGTATATGTAATTCGAAGGGCAACTTATCAATAAGGGTATTCAACAAACCGCGACCTTTCCGTGTGACGGTTCGACGACTACTACGAGTTTTACGTCTAGTATAACTCATCTTAAACAAACGCTCGTCGAAGAGCGACTGACGATGTGAAGCTCAAAGGGGTAGATATATACTTAGCACAGCGCGGTTAGAAGCTAGTTCGTCTCCGTCCGAAAACGATGAAGAACGTCAAAATTGTTAAACAAAAATGTTCGCTGCCGGTAGTAAATCATACAGTAAATTCCATGTCAGAAGGGTTCAGACGACACGGCACTTTACTGGGTATAGGATGTAAAAGGGGTTTGATCATTGGTCCTTCCGGCTCTGGGAAAACCAATGCGATGATCAGTCTTTTGGTACACCGCAATGGGGTGCGGTTTCAAAACTTGTATTTGTATTCCAAAACCCTTGACCAACCTAAATACAAATTTCTGAAGATACTCCTGAAGTCACTAAAAGAAATCGGATTCTACGAATTCAGCGAGGGGTGTGAGGTTATCAAACCACACGAGGCGAAAGAAAATTCTGTTATTGTGTTTGATGATGTGGCATGCGACACTCAAAGCATCATTAGAGATTATTTTAGTTTCGGACGTCATCGAAATATAGATTGTTTTTACCTCTGTCAGACTTACTCATCAATCCCGAAACAACTGGTGCGAGATAATGCGAATATCATAATCGTATTCCGGCAAGACCACACCAATCTTAAACACATTTACGATGATCATGTAAACACAGACATGTCATTCGAAAAGTTTAAAAACTTATGTTCCCACTGTTGGACCAAAGATCACGGATTTTTAGTTATCGACAAAGAAAGCGAAATCAACGCCGGTCGTTATAGAAAAGGGTTCGACAGTTATTTCACTATATAGGCATGGACCACTGCTGTACAAATTATTAGTCTACGAACAACGACAGTAATAGCAACATGGACAAACGGTTAGTAAGCGATCTTATTAAAGCTAGAAAGGCTGTCAGGCGGAAATATGAAACTTTAAAAGCAGATATCGCCGAATCGCAGACGGCTCTTGCGGAGCAATTTAAACCAATTTCCCAACCACTCACGGAATTGCTAACATCCATCAAGCAAGAAGGAGGTCAAACAATACAGCAAGAAGTAGGACCTATGCTGAGAACCATCAAACGACGAGTGTCCACACCATCTATCCTACCCCGTCCGAGAAATGGCAAAACCCCCGTACGAGCGTCAACCCCCGACATTGCCATTCCCGGACCGTCGACTTCGACGTTGGTAACATCCACACCTAGATTTCTTGACAGAGAAGTATTGTATGAGAGTTTACCGGATGAGGAGCAACAGGTGGAGGCTCAAGAAGAAGCGGCAGTTGAAACTTCGGTAGCAGAGGCTAGGGAAACCGTGCGACAAATGATGGAACCGGAAGTTCTAGGGGAATACCTGGAACAGTTCTCAGGGTTAGCTAGAAAATATATCGAGGGAATGATACGAGATACAGAGAGCAAGTACGATCTCCACTATGGAGTTCGATGGGACATAGACACTGATAAGTTTGCAATTGGGAATAAACAGCTTACTTTTGAGGGTCAGGACATGGTTATTACAGATCACGGCAATAGAATAGTATACAAAGGCACCCCCGGCTTTTACGAATTAATGTTCTTAAAGAAACCGATAACTTATACAACCAAAGACCAGGAAAATTACTATGACATAGTGAACCGATCCGCCGCAAATCGTAAGAACTACGATCCAACCCAAGGGATAAGCGGCAACGCCGGCCCAAAATATATGAAAGTAGTACGCCCCCTGGCTACATCCTTCGGCATTAGACAACCTACCAGAGCCGCATCGAGGGTGCAGCGTACCGGTAGGGGATTATTAACAGTAACCAATAAAAAAGTGGAATTTGTTCCTTGGAAAGATCCAAATTCATTAGTGGATCGCCTGCGCATATTACTAGCTTCTCAGGTAGCGGGGCACACCGGCCATTCCAACGAAATCGTAAGCATCACCCAAGCTCTACGAGATGCAAAAATAATTTACTAAGGCGAGTACAAAAGTGGAGTACCTATTGAATTACGATCAGAAGGTGCTAGACGATAGAGTAATGCCCATCGACAAATTTGGACGCCACTATCATAGCACACGCTCTGCTCCTCATCGCAAACATATCTTTATGAAAGTTCAAAATATAAAGGCACTACATATAGAAACACCGCTTCTACTGGTGGGGCGTGGGCATAATGAGGAGGGATTTTCAAAAATATTCGGAATTGATGAGTACACTTTTCCGTTAGCGACCGGACAGATTATTGATATTCAAGTCAGCGGACCTTCTGTGGAATCATACATCAACGGAGTTCAGCGGGATGAGATGGTCGGTGTGACTTTGAATCGAGGAGATACGCTTAGATTCAAAGCCGTTACCCCCAAGTTATACGTACAGCTGCTGCTTAAATGTCCCATAGCAGTCGATACAGCGACATTCGACAATGAGTCCTAAGGAAGATCTAGTCGCAGAACTTCACAAACCAGCGCGAAAAAATTTCAAGAGGCGACGGGTGATTCTCAAAGGATTGCATGATTTACTACAAGCGGATTTGGTGGAGATGCAACCATATGCACGAAGCAATAAAGGTTATCGATACATTTTAGTTGTTATTAACGCTTTTTCTAAATACTTGTGGGCTCTCCCGGTAAAACGGAAAACGGGAAAAGACGTAACAACTGCTATGCAAAAAGTTCTTGCCAGTATGAAGGTGTCTCCTAAAAACGTACAAACCGATTTGGGAAAAGAATTTTATAACACCGATTTTCAAGCTTTGATGCGACGGTACAAGATAAATCACTACAGCACGTATTCATCTATGAAAAGCAGCATCGTGGAAAGATGTAACCGCACCCTGAAGAACATGATGTGGAAGCAGTTCAGTTTGCAAGGGTCCTTCAAATGGTTGGACATTCTACCCAAACTCTTAACGAAATATAACACAACCAGGCATAGCACAACAGGTATGAAACCGGCTGAAGTTAATTTTAAAAATGCCAAACGTCTGTTACACACCGTGTACAGCCACACAAAAACTGTAGATCCAAAACCTCAAAAATTTCATAAAGGAGACTATGTACGCATTAGCAAATATCGTTCGATATTTAGCAAGGGGTATACACCCAGCTGGAGTAACGAAATATTCAAAATAACCACAGTGCGACTTACAAACCCTACCACCTACAGACTCATGGATCAGGAAGGGCAGGAAATCAAAGGTGGATTTTACGAACACGAACTACAGAAAACCAAACACTCGGACATCTACCTGGTAGAAAAGGTGTTGAAGAAGAAAGGTAACCAGCTTTACGTAAAGTGGTTGGGATTCGATAACCGTCATAATTCCTGGATAACCACAACCAACCTTGTGTAATTGACTGCTATTGTACTTATACGTTGTAAATAAAAAATGTTTTTATACTCTCATTTATTATTTGTACTGCTTACTACAATAACATACGGAGCACTCGTTGCATAATAAAGATGTATTGAGTGTGTACATACATATCTTTCGTTGACAAAAAACATTTGTCGGATATCCCAACATATAATCGATGCTTCTAATCTAATAACCATCACCACTCTTATAAACAATATTTCTTTTATACTAAACTTAACCTACAAAGAACAAGAAAGCGTACGTAATGTGGGACCTATGCTTGCAAGTAATGACCAATACTGTTGCCCAAACATATTGCTACGGCAAGGTGTCGGCAATTCGTAGCAATTCGTCAAGCCTGTAATCAGGTATATCTCGGTGACCCCACGCCAAGGTCTTCGTTGTGTTGGAAATAAGAAAGCGTTTATCATCTTTCGAAGAAAGCGCAACCTTATTCATTAATTCGGTGTACATAGTGTGTAAACGCGAGCGAAAAACATACATTTGACAAAAGACAGCATCTCTTCTGCTCTCAGCAACAGACTGATAAATTTCGCTGGTGAGGTACTTTCGAACGGAAGACTTTTTGACGCCCTTAGCTTTCTTGTCAACTTTGTCGATAGCGTTTACACAGTATGTTTTTGCACCGACCCCGTAGAAGCTACGCACGACTACCCCAGCGTACTCGTCCTTAAATTTGCCAACAACAGATTTGGTTTGCGGAACGTCGTGCAAGTTATTCTTATAATTTGAGGTATCGAAGCGATGAAGGTGGCGTTTCATGTCCGCGTAAAAATTTTCAGTAAAAATTTCCAAAATTAAGGAGTCCGTATCTGTGTACAATAGAGAAACATTAGGACCATATTGCTCCTTCAAAAAATCATAATAAAACTCGTACATTACAGTTTTCGAAATATCCAAAACTGAGAAACCAACATAGCTGGGTTTGTCATAGACAACCACCGTCTTGTTCATTTCTACAGCAATTAAATTTTCACCAAACCGAATTCTATCTTTAAAGTTAGGTTTCGCGATCCAAGCTTCTGCCCCCATTCTGTGACCAAGTTTCTCCAATGACTCACTAATTTTACCTCAACCCTTTTGTCCACGTTTTCCATAGTTTTGCCAAATACGCTGTTGTTAGCTAGCTTAAAAGAATTACGATGGAATTCGTTGTCAGACTGGTTTCTTAAATTTGTGTTTAGGTCGATGTACGATCTAAGCCAGGGGGATTGTCTAAATTTCAGTATCCTATGGGTTCTAGTCAAAATCAAACCAGCCTTTAAGCATTGCTTTAAATTTCTATAGTGAATAACGTATCTATGTTTGTCATGTAAATTTGGAATCAATTTCGCATTTTTATATTTTCCCTGTGGAGGAACCAACAGCTCGGGACAAAAGGGCAAGTCATTGTGAGCGTCGTGTAAATTTTCCGGGTACTGCAAGTCAACTTCCAGCACGTACCCAGTGTCAGATTTGTTGGAAACTTGAAAAACGTCAAAACTGTCAATTTCCTCGTCAGTCAACCAAACAAAACCACCTTGCGGTAGAAACTGTCTCATTCCAAATCCATATAGATTTGTAGAATCCAAAAACATGATAAAAGAAGTGGGTTTGGAAGGATCATAATTACCCGCAAATTTGTTGTTGGCAATAGCCTTTCTCCCGACACAAGTACTGACTCCCCGCGAATACCTTTTTGAAAAAGTTAAACATATCAATGTCAGTCAACAGCTCCAACTCAACCCCCGTAAATTTAACATGGCATCCCAACTTAATCCGGGGGCTGTGTAATACTGCGCTGGATCTAAATTATATTGTTGCAAATAAAAATTTCGAAAGTGTTCGAAAACGTCTGCCAAAATAAAAACGTCACATTTGAGGTACACATCGGAATAGTCGCCCAACGTTTTACATTCAAAAGTTTGCCAGACCTTAACGGCGCGCGCGTAATCGGCCTCAGTGATATGGGCATCGTTTAACCGGTCATAAAACTGGGCGATTGTGGGTAAGGTAGGCTCGCTTAATTTCGCAAAAGAGTCTACGTACGAATAGGGAAATACACCTTTCTGCCTCATCAACTCAAATTTTAAGCCATCTCCGAATTGATTTTGAATTTCAACACACTGTCCATCCTTCAACGTACCGGCCAGCGATGCCAAAGAAGCACTTAAAAATCGGTAACTATCTAAAAAGCGAATTTGCATATAAACTTGTTTACGTTCCCCGTTCTCAAAAATTTCATCAACCCAAATACGTTTGCCAAATGAAATATATTTTTCTTTAGTTACCGGAATGACATCAATTTTCTCCTTATTTTGAGCCAACTTTTTTACGAAAAGGTGTGAATCGTAGTTTAAATTATGAAAAAATACGGGAATAAATTTTGGAAGTTTATAATTTAGATTGCAATTGGAATGAGCAGCTCCCCGATAGTGTCCCGTCAAATGGTCGTGATCACGAACTTTTACGTCCGAGTCTTTGAAAGGGCGATTGCAAATGTGACATGAAACAGCTCCGTTAAAATTTTGAATTTCCGCGAGATCCATATCCCTAAGAGGTACAACAGGCTTTAGGTAGTTGGAATACAACCTAAAGACGTCTTGATCTAGACGATCCACAAACACTTCGACAGCATCTGCACCCCGATAAATTTCGAATTTGGATAGAGTTTCGTCAAACGAACATTTCAAATAATATGCAAAGGAATACGGTTTGTGTTCGCACGTTGTAACCGTATAAGGTCTTTCGCAATCGGGGTGTAGGTTCCCTCCATCGACCGGTGTTAAAATCGTTTCGAAATCTGCATAAATGACAAACGGTAGCTTCATCTGCTTCGCGCAGTTGTCAAACTTGAGAATATTGCGGGGCCTCATTTCCCCAAACGCAGGCGTGACCAATTCTGTCGTAGGCATTTTAGTGTACACACGATTACAGTCAAAACGTTGATGCATCTCTAACTTCGCATCGCTATCAAAATAATTTAGACAACCATCGCAAAAATGTTTAGCATGATCATTACGCGTTATTTGGTGTGAAACTAACCTAGACAAATCCGCGATACAACAGTAGTGACTATTACCTTTGTCGTTGGTAATTAGCAACAAATTTACATGCCACCTCTTTTTCAAAGAGGTGTGGTACAGAGGTCCCACAACTTCATATTCCGTAACATTGCCTCGAAAAAAATTTTCCAGTCCGTATACATTTACAGAAATTTGCGGATTATATTTTTCAAATTTTTGAATATCGCGCAATCTAACAGGGAATTCAATGTCCCTAAATTTCAAGAATCGACGACAATCCGGATACGAAGTCGTTCGATTAGGCTGTCCAATTGGTTTGCAAATGGCCGAGGTTACAGCCCACCCGAAACAACAGTCGTCATCGTTTTGGATGTTCACGATCGCTTTCTTGTTTTTAATCTGCTTCGGCAGCGGGATATATGACGATGCTCGAAGCGGATTATACCTATTTACATTAACCTCTATATACAGCAGCTGCTTCAGGATCCACCCTGTTAAAGAACAAAACGCGATTAGTTTTGCTGCAAGAACCCTTCAAAGATTGCACGTACCTGACTCTCGTTCCTGAAATTCGGACACCTTCTCGTCCAATATCCCCGTAAAATTATCATATAATTCGTTCAAGTTTGTACCGCGAGTAGCCACCTCGTTAGCTGTATTAAAACTTTTTACGTCTTGCACATCTTGAACCTCCAAAATAAAAAACCCGAAAAGTTCGAAATTGATTTTTACACTAGTTAATTTATGTAACTGTCCTTCTATAAGACCTATAATTTTGTCTTTGAGTTCGGTCATATATTCTACAACACTTATATGATAATTTTCCGTGGACACCCTATAGCTTATTACACGGGACTTGAAGGCGCTCTGTAGGGCCACCACTCCCTTCCCCAGGTAGGCGACACCACATCGTCTTGTGTGACGACTGCTCCGGAGATGTCCGATGAAACCATTCCGGGGCACGTTATCGTCACACACGTTGCAGTATCGGGTCTTGGGTGGCTGTTCTGTTATTAAAAAACGTTAGCAACCATGAAACGCTACAATAGAGACACACTCACCAGCACTGGAAACTTGGACTCTTCTGCGTTTACTGCTAGAGGGTCCTTCACCAGTCACCACCGAAGATTCCATAGCGTCGCCTGCAGCAAACACAATACCATTCAGCTTGTCTGCATTGCAACACCTATTACACTTACCACTCGTCGACGGGTGGCCCAGCTCTGGACAACAGCTTTCTCTTCGATGGCGGAACAAATTGTCGGCTCTGGTGAAGGATCGTTCGCACTCGGTGCATCTGAACATACTGGGTAATTAGCTTCACGCAAACTGTAATTATACTAACTACGCGATTAGCTACCCAGCTCGAGGGGGTGATATTCACAAAAGCGATAACACTGTCACTTACAGTCTACAAATAAAATTACACTTGAAACCTCGAGCGGAATACCCAGGTGCCACCACGCGGAGGATTCGCTTTTGACACCCTGGAGGGGATACGGGAAGGTTATTTGTTTTGTGTTACGGACGTATCACATGTTAAACTACAATCTACTATCTACAATTGTACATTTTGCCAGAGCTGATGACGTGTGGCAAGAATCTCGTCCATTACCCTTGATAGGTCGTTGGATACCTTTCGCCGCTCCATCTCCAGCAACCGCATCTCGTTCAGAGTGCTTCCGCTGTGACCTTTGGCGAGGTTGGGTTTTCTGGATTTCATACGACCTTGAATGGCGTCCAGCGAATCTAGACACTGGTCCATTTCAGTGTCCAGGTCGTCGATTCTTTTTTCGCCGGTGGTGACGTCATCATATCTGGCAAAAAAAGCGGTGCGTTTGGCCTCATACTGACGAATGGCACATTGCGTTAGCGATATGCCTTCCTCTTCCTCTTTCTCATCGGCGGAGGCAGTCGACACCTCACTCCTAGAGACCGCCGACGCGACAAGGGAAGCAGGTGTTGCAAGCCTGTCAGCTCCATCGTCCGCTACCAGGGAGGCCTGGCTGATAACGGATGTTGAAGCTGCCACTTCTGGAGAAGGTTGCGTTGCAGGTGGATTAACGCGTCCGGAACTACAGCTAGACGGTCGCCTTGAGCCCGAGACGACCTCGATATCTAGCTCCTTTACGACCCTTTCGAACTCTTGTGCTGCACGACCACCGCAAACCTCCGCGCTACTATCGTCAAATTTCTTACAAAGCTCAGCGTTCACAATATTTTGTTCCTCTTGTGATAAGTGTGGAGACTGTGATCTCATTCTTTTTGCAACCGATTTTTCAGTTTCCTCCACGCCTTGAAGAAGCTGTGGAGTACATATATTTATCACACTATCTGAATCACTTCGAACTTGCCCCTTTCCGGTCACAGCCTCGACATTCATCAACACTGGCTCTACGCGTTTTGCCAAACTTAACTTCAACGCACGTTTTCGCTTTGGCCCCTCGGTAAGGAGTTGCCTTAAAATTTTGCAAGAGCTGTCCTGACTAGCAGGTGTACAGCTGGCCTCGACGTCCGAAATCGGAGAAAATAAAGAATGGCCAGATACCACTACATTGTCCAAAATGTTTAACGAGGCTTGCGGCGTCCGGCTTGCGGGGTTGGGGGTTGCCCCGGTTCGCTGCGTGCAAACGCAGAGTTCGGCATTAGCCCGTTCCGGCGTCGATAGGCTAAGTCTATTAGCATTACGCTTCCACTCCTGCAATACAATACCTCCACACGAAACACACTTTACAGCACTGGAACCAATCATCGCGACAGCAGAGAAGAGAATGACCCCTCCTCATCTGAGAATTGCTTAAGTACACATTGGTTGACCATGGGTTGACCATGGGTTGAAGGACGGAGACGTCACCTTGCACATACGGATGGTAAGCATTTAGAGTACGCGGACGATTTTCTGTGCAATTTCAACTCAAGGCTCCCATTATTTCTTTACTCGTTACCTCTGCCTGAAAAGATACACAGCTTTTATGTAAAGTGACAATACTCGATTTACAAAAATTTTTTTTTCTAAATGGTTACAACTTCTACAGCAAACAGACTTAACTATTACGTACCGCGCTTTGTTTGCATTCTATATCACACTGTATAATGTCCAACGCAAATTTTAGCATTTCGTACATACACATCGCATTTTCCGATGTAGGCAACGCGTTCGCAATGTTTGTTTTGATATCACCCGGTTCATTCCACACACTTTCAATTACAGTGCTATAATATTTTTCAAACTGTTGGCACTTTAAACATTCTATTTTAGACTGTATGAGCGGCACCAGCTCCCAAAATTCTTCGAACGACTCCATGTCCAGTTCAACTCGATTACGCCCTATTTCCTCTAGTTCAATCATTTTCTTGTTTAGAAATTTCTTACAAGATATTCTTCTATTAGGTTCAATATCTACCAGTTGTGGCTGAGTATCATCACTGATAAAGTAGTTATTTATCATACATTGATTGTCCAAAAACACGTTAAATATCGGTTCCTCCATCCGCATCCAATCATAGTCCGAACCACAGAACAACACTGTCGGCGCAAACGATCCATAGCCGTTTAAACCCACACTCACGAATTTGTTCCTCAATTTATTTAGAGGATAGGTTGTGGAATTTAATAACACTGGATATGGATGCAGAAAATTGGCCTTCAGCAGTCTAAGCTTTATATTTTGCATAGCTTCTTTTATGTTCTCGTCCGTCATTGCTAATGTATTTGCTAGTACAACGCCCGCTACACTATTGCACATCTTTATTTATACACATGCGTCTGGCCTTGAGAGCCTAGCGGTAGGAGGATTCTCCTTGGCCTTGAAGTCCACGTACCTTGCAATGCCAGTGACCTTGAGGGCCTGAAGAGTAACGTTGGCCTTGAAGTTCACGTGTTTTGCAATCCGAGTGAATGGCCTTGAGGGCCGCAGGAGTAACGTTGGTCTTGAAGTCCACGTACCTTGCAATGCCAGTGACCTTGAGGGCCTGAGGAGTAACGTTGGCCTTGAAGTTCACGTGCTTTGCAATCCGAGTAAATGACTTTGAGGGCCGCCTTGTCAGGGGAAGGAGTGCGTCAGGGGAGGCCGTAACCTCGACCTTGAAAAAGTGGTGGGGGGAGGTTCCAGAACCATCCACTTGCCTCTACTATGACCTCGACCTTGAAAAAGTGGTGGGGGGAGGTCGCAGAACCGGCAAAAGGCATCTACTTATGTCCCATATGTCCTTAACGTCCCAGACGTCCCAGCCGTCCTAGATGTCCCATATGTCCCTAACGTCCCAACGTCCCAGATGTTTCATATGTCCCATATGTCCCTAATGTCTCAAGCGTGTCAGATGTCCCATATGTCCCATATGTCCCTAATGTCCCATTCGTCCAGAATGTACCATATGTTCTTAACGTCCCAGACGTCCCAGACGTCCTAGATGTCCCATATGTCCTTAACGTCCCAGACGTCCCAGATGTCTCATATGACCATAACGTCCCAGACGTCCCAGATGTCCCATATGTCCCTAACATCCAAGACGTCCTAAATGTCTCATATGTCCCTAACGTTCGAGACGTCCTAGATGTCCTATATGTCCCTAACGTCCCAGACGTCCCAGACGTCCCATCTGTCCTTAATGTCTCAGGCGTCCCAGATGTCCCATCTGTCTTTAATGTCCCAGGCGTTCCAGCTGTCCCATATGTCCCATATGTCCTTAATGACCCAGGCGTCCTAAGTGTCCCATATGTCCTTAACTTCCCAGACGTCCCAGAGGTCCTAGATGTCCCATATGTCCTTAACATCCTAGATATCCCAGACGTCCCAAATGTCAAAAATGTCCTATATGTCCCTAATGTCCCAGGCGTCCTAAATGTCCCATATGTCTTTAACGTCCCAGACGTCCCAGAGGTCCTAGATGTCCCATATGTCCTTAACATCCTAGATATCCCAGACGTCCCAAATGTCCCAAATGTCCTATATGTCCCTAATGTCCCAGGCGTCCCAGATGTCCCATATGTCTTATATGTCCCTAATGACCCCGGCGTCCTAAGTGTCCCATATGTCCTTAACTTCCCAGACGTCCCAGACGTAATAGATGTCCCATATGTCCTTAACGTCCCAGACGTCCCAGATGTCCCATATGTCCCATATGTCCCTAACGTCCCAGGCGTCCTAAAAGTCTCATATGTCCTTAACGTCCCAGACGTCCCAGATGTCCCATATGTCCCTAAGGTCCCAGACGTCCCAGATGTCACATATGTCCCATATGTCCCTAACGTCCCAGGTGTCCTAAATTTCCCATATGTTCTTAACGTCCCAGACGTCCCAGATGTCCCATCTGTCCCATATGTCTTTAACTTTCCAGACGTCCCAGACGTCCTAGATGTCCCATATGTCCTTAACGTCCCAGACGTCCCATATGCCCCATATGTCCCTAACGTCCCAACGTCCCAGATGTTTCATATGTCCCATATGTCCCTAATGTCTCAAGCGTGTCAGATGTCCCATATGTCCCATATGTCCCTAATGTCCCATTCGTCCAGAATGTACCATATGTTCTTAACGTCGCAGACGTCCCAGACGTCCTAGATGTCCCATATGTCCTTAACGTCCCAGACGTCCCAGATGTCTCATATGACCATAACGTCCCAGACGTCCCAGATGTCCCATATGTCCCTAACGTCCAAGACGTCCTAAATGTCCCATATGTCTCTAACGTTCGAGACGTCCTAGATGTCCTATATGTCCCTAACGTCCCAGACGTCCCATCTGTCCTTAATGTCTCAGGCGTCCCAGATGTCCCATCTGTCTTTAATGTCCCAGGCGTCCCAGCTGTCCCATATGTCCCATATGTCCTTAATGACCCAGGCGTCCTAAGTGTCCCATATGTCCTTAACTTCCCAGACGTCCCAGAGGTCCTAGATGTCCCATATGTCCTTAACATCCTAGATATCCCAGACGTCCCAAATGTCCCAAATGTCCTATATGTCCCTAATATCCCAGGCGTCCTAAATGTCCCATATGTCCTTAACGTCCCAGACGTCCCAGAGGTCCTAGATGTCCCATATGTCCTTAACATCCTAGATATCCCAGACGTCCCAAATGTCCCAAATGTCCTATATGTCCCTAATGTCCCAGGCGTCCTAAATGTCCCATATGTCCTTAACGTCCCAGACGTCCCAGAGGTCCTAGATGTCCCATATGTCCTTAACATCCTAGATATCCCAGACGTCCCAAATGTCCCAAATGTCCTATATGTCCCTAATGTCCCAGGCGTCCTAAATGTCCCATATGTCCTTAACGTCCCAGACGTCCCAGAGGTCCTAGATGTCCCATATGTCCTTAACATCCTAGATATCCCAGACGTCCCAAATGTCCCAAATGTCCTATATGTCCCTAATGTCCCAGGCGTCCTAAATGTCCCATATGTCCTTAACGTCCCAGACGTCCCAGAGGTCCTAGATGTCCCATATGTCCTTAACATCCTAGATATCCCAGACGTCCCAAATTTCCAAAATGTCCTATATGTCCCTAATGTCCCAGGCGTCCCAGATGTCCCATATGTCTTATATGTCCCTAATGACCCCGGCGTCCTAAGTGCCCCATATGTCCTTAACGTCCCAGGCGTCCTAAATGTCCCATATGTCCTTAACGTCCCAGACGTCCCAGATGTCCCATATGGACCATATGTCCTTAACGTCCCAGGTGTCCTAAATGTCCCATATGTCCTTAACGTCCCAGACGTCCCAGTTGTCCCAAATGTCCCTAACGTCTTAGACGTCCCAGATGTTCCATATGTCCCTAACGTCCCAGACGTCCTAATTGTCCCATATGTCCCTAACGTCTCAGACGTCCCAACTGTCCCGTATGTCCCTAACGTCCCAGACGTCTCAGACGTACTAGATGTCCCATATGTCCTTAGCGTCCCAGACGTCAAAGATGTCCCATATGTCCCTAACGTCGCAGACGTCCTAGATGTCCCATATGTCCCATATGTCCCTAATGTCCCAGGCGTCCTATATGTCCCATATGTCCCTAACGTCCCAGACGTCCCAGACGTCCTAGATGTCCCATATGTCCTTAACGTCCCTAACGTCCCAGATGTCTCATATGTTCCTAACGTCCCAGATGTCAGAAATGTCCCATATGTCGCTAATGTCCCAGGCGTCCCAGATGTCCCATATGTCCCATATGTCCGTAATATCCCAGGCGTCCTAAATGTCCCATATATCTTTAACGTCCCAGACGTCTTAGATGTCCCAAATGTCCCTAACGTCCCAGACGTCCCAGATGTCCCATATGTCCTATATGTCCCTAATGTCCCAGACGTCCCAGATGTTCCATATGTCCCTAACGTCCCAGACGTCCCAGATGTCCCATATGTCCCTAACGTCCTAGACGTCCTAGATGTCCCATATGTCCTTAACGTCCTAGACGTCCCAGATGGCTCATATGGCCCTAACGTCCCAGACGTCCTAGATGTCCCAAATGTCCTTAACGTCCCAGACGTCCCAGCCGTCCTAAATGTCCCATATGTCCTTAACGTCCCAGACGTCCCATATGCCCCATATGTCACTAACGTCCCAACATCCCAGATGTTTCATATGTCCCATATGTCCCTAATGTCTCAGGCGTTCCAGATGTCCCATATGTCCCATATGTCCCTAATGTCCCATTCGTCCTGAATGTACCATATGTCCTTAACGTCCCAGACGTCCCAGACGTCCTAGATGTGCCATATGTCCTTAACGTCCCAGACGTCCCAGATGTCTCATATGACCATAACGTCCCAGACGTCCCAGATGTCTCATATGTCCCATATGTCCCTAATGTCCCAGGCCTCCTAGATGTTCCATATGTCCCTAACGGCCAAGACGTCCTAAATGTCCAATATGACCCTAACGTTCCAGACGCCCCAGCTGTCCCGTATGTCCCTAACGTCCCGGACGTTCCAGACGTCCTAGTGTCCCATATGTCCCTAACGTCTTAGACGTCCAAGATGTCCTATATGTCCCTAACGTCCCAGACGTCCCAGACGTCCCATCTGTCCTTAATGTCTCAGGCGTCCCAGATTTCCCATCTGTCCTTAATGTCCCAGGCGTCCCAGATGTCCCATATGTCCCATATGTCCTTAATGACCCAGGCGTCCTAAGTGTCCCATATGTCCTTAACTTGCCAGACGTTCCAGACGTAATAGATGGCCCATATGTCCTTAACGTCCTAGACGTCCTAGATGTCCCATATGTCCCATAAGTCCCTAACGTCCCAGACGTCCCAGATGTCCCATATGTCCCATATGTCCCTAACGTCCCAGGCGTCCTAAATGTCCGATATGTCCTTAACGTCCCAGACGTCCCAGATGTCCCATATGTCCCTAACGTCCCAGACGTCCCAGTTGTCCCATATGTCCCATATGTCCTTAATGACCCAGGCGTCCTAAGTGTCCCATATGTCCTTAACTTCCCAGACGTCCCAGACGTCCTAGATGTCCCATATGTCCCTAACGTCCCAGACGTCCCTGATGTCCCATACGTCCCATATGTCCCTAATGTCCCAGGCGTCCTAGATGTTCCATATGTCCCTAACGTCCCAAACGACCTAGATGTCCCGGATGTCCCAATTGTCCCTAACGTCCCAGACGTCCCAGATGTCCCATATGTCCCATACGTCCCTAACGTCCCAGATCGTCCTAGATGTCCCATATGTCCGTAACGTCCCAGACGTCTCAGATGTCCCATATGTCCCATATGTCCCTAAGGTACCAGGCGTCCTAAATGTTCCATATGTCCTTAACGTCCCAGACGTCCCAGATGTCCCATATGTCCCTAACGTCCCAGACGTCTCAGATGTCCCATATGTCCTATATGTCCCTAACGTCCCAGGCGTCCCAGATGTCCCATATGTCTTATATGTCCCTAACGTCCCAGGCGTCCTAAATGTCCCATATGTCCTTAACGTCCCAGACGTCCCAGACGTCCTAGATGTGCCATATGTCCTTAACGTCCCAGACGTCAAAGATGTCTCATATGACCATAACGTCCCAGACGTCCCAGATGTCTCATATGTCCCATATGTCCCTAATGTTCCAGGCCTCCTAGATGTTCCATATGTCCCTGACGGCCAAGACGTCCTAAATGTCCCATATTTCCCTAACGTTCCAGACGTCCCAGCTGTCCCGTATGTCCCTAACGTCCCGGACGTCCCAGACGTCCTAGTGTCCCATATGTCCCTAACGTCTTAAACGTCCTAGATGTCCTATATGTCCCTAACGTCCCAGACGTCCCAGACGTCCCATCTGTCCTTAATGTCCCAGGCGTCCCAGATTTCTCATCTGTCCTTAATGTCCCAGGCGTCCCAGATGTCCCATATGTCCCATATGTCCTTAATGACCCAGGCGTCCTAAGTGTCCCATATGTCCTTAACTTCCTAGACGTTCCAGACGTAATAGATGTCCCATATGTCCTTAACGTCCTAGACGTCCTAGATGTCCCATATGTCCCATATGTCCCTAACGTCCCAGACGTCCCAGATGTCCCATATGTCCCATATGTCCCTAACGTCCCAGGCGTCCTAAATGTCCGATATGTCCTTAACGTCCCAGACGTCCCAGATGACCAATATGTCCCTAACGTCCCAGACGTCCCAGATGTCCCATATGTCCCATATGTCCCTAACGTCCCAGGCGTCCTAAATGTCCGATATGTCCTTAACGTCCCAGACGTCCCAGATGTCCCATCTGTCCTTAATGTCCCAGGCGTCCCAGATGCCCCATATGTCCCATATGTCCTTAATGACCCAGGCGTCCTAAGTGTCCCATATGTCCTTAACTTCCCAGACGTCCCAGACGTCCTAGATGTCCCATATGTCCCTAACGTCCCAGACGTCCCAGACGTCCTAGATGTCCCATATGCCCCTAACGTCCCAGATCGTCCTAGATGTTTCATATGTCCGTAACGTCCCAGACGTCTCAGATGTCCCATATGTCCCATATGTCCCTAAGGCCCCAGGCGTCCTAAATGTCCCATATGTCCTTAACGTCCCAGACGTCCCAGACGTCCTAGATGTCCCATATGTCCTTAACGTCCCAGACGTCCCAGATGTCCCATATGTCCCTAACGTCCCAGACGTCCCAAATGTCCCATATGTCCTATATGTCCCTAATGTCCCAGGCGTCCCAGATGTCCCATATGTCTTATATGTCCCTAATGTCCTAGGCGTCCTAAATGTCCCATATGTCCTTAACGTCCCAGACGTCCCAGAGGTCCTATATGTCCCATATGTCCTTAACATCCTAGATATCCCGGATGTCCCATATGTCCCTAACGTCCCAGACGTCCCTGATGTCCCATATGTTTCATATGTCCCTAATGTCCCAGGCGTCCTAGATGTTCCATATGTCCCTAACGTCCCAGACGACCTAGATGTCCCATATGTCCTTAACGTCCTAGATATCCCGGATGTCCCATATGTCCCTAACGTCCCAGACGTCCCAGATGTCCCATATGTCCCATACGTCCCTAACGTCCCAGATCGTCCTAGATGTCCCATATGTCCGTAACGTCCCAGACGTCTCAGATGTCCCATATGTCCCTAAGGTCCCAGGCGTCCCAGATGTCCCATATGTTTTATATGTCCCTAACGTCCCAGACATCCTAGATGTCCCATATGTCCTTAGGGTCCTAGATATCCCGGATGTCCCATATGTCCCTAACGTCCCAGACGTCCCAGATGTCCCATATGTCCCATATGTCCCTAATGTCCCAGACGTCCCAGCTGTCCCGTATGTCCCTAACGTCCCAGACGTCCTAGACGTCCTAGATGTCCTATATGTCCCTAACGTCCCAGACGTCCTAGATGTCCTATATGTCCCATATGTCCTTAACGTCCCAGACGTCTCAAATGTCCCATATGTCTCTAACGTCCCAGACGTCCCAGATGTCCTATATGTCGTTAAAGTCCCAGACGTCCCAGACGTCCTAGATGTCCCATATGTCCTTAACGTCCTAGACGTCCCAGATGGCTCATATGGCCCTAACGTCCCAGACGTCCTAGATGTCCCATACGTCCTTAACGTCCCAGACGTCCCATATGCCCCATATGTCCCTATCGTCCCAACATCCCAGACGTTTCATATGTCCCATATGTCCCTAATGTCTCAGGCGTCCCAGATGTCCCATATGTCCCATATGTCCCTAATGTCCCATTCGTCCTGAGTGTACCATATGTCCTTAACGTCCCAGACGTCCCAGACGTCCTAGATGTGCCATCTGTCCTTAATGTCCCAGGCGTCCCAGATGTCCCATATGTCCTTAATGACCCAGGCGTCCTAAGTGTCCCATATGTCCTTAACTTCCCAGACGTTCCAGACGTCCTAGATGTCCCATATGTCCTTAACGTCCCAGACGTCCCAGATGTCCCATATGTCCCTGCACGTCCCAGACGTCCCAGATGTCCCATCTGTCCTTAATGTCCCAGGCGTCCCAGATGTCCCATATGTCCTTAATGACCCAGGCGTCCTAAGTGTCCCATATGTCCTTAACTTCCCAGACGTCCCAGACGTCCTAGATGTCCCATATGTCCTTAACGTCCCAGACGTCCCAGATGTTCCATATGTCCCTAACGTCCCAGACGTCCCAGATATCCCATATCTCCCATATGTCCCTAACGTCCCAGGCGTCCTAAATGTCCGATATGTCCTTAACGTCCCAGAAGTCCCAGATGTCCCATATGTCCCTAACGTCCCAGACGTCCCAGATGTCCCATATGTCCCATATGTCCCTAACGTCCCAGGCGTCCTAAATGTCCCATATGTCCTTAACGTCCCAGACGTCCCAGATGTCCCACCTGTCCTTAATGTCCCAGGCGTCCCAGATGCCCCATATGTCCCATATGTCCTTAATGACCCAGGCGTCCTAAGTGTCCCATATGTCCTTAACTTCCCAGACGTCCCAGACGTCCTAGATGTCCCATATGTCCCTAACGTCCTAGACGTCCCAGACGTCCTAGATGTCCCATATGTCCCTAACGTCCCAGGTCGTCCTAGATGTTTCATATGTCCGTAACGTCCCAGACGTCTCAGATGTCCCATATGTCCCATATGTCCCTAAGCCCCAGGCGTCCTAAATGTCCCATATGTCCTTAACGTCCCAGTCGTCCCAGACGTCCTAGATGTCCCATATGTCCTTAACGTCCCAGACGTCCCAGATGTCCCATATGTCCCTAACGTCCCAGACGTCCCAAATGTCCCAAATGTCCTATATGTCCCTAATGTCCCAGGCGTCCCAGATGTCCCATATGTCTTATATGTCCCTAATGTCCCAGGCGTCCTAAATGTCCCATATGTCCTTAACGTCCCAGACGTCCCTGAGGTCCTAAATGTCCCATATGTCCTTAACATCCTAGATATCCCGGATGTCCCATATGTCCCTAACGTCCCAGACGTCCCTGATGTCCCATACGTCCCATATGTCCCTAATGTCCCAGGCGTCCTAGATGTTCCATATGTCCCTAACGTCCCAAACGACCTAGATGTCCCATATGTCCTTAACGTCCTAGATATCCCGGATGTCCCAATTGTCCCTAACGTCCCAGACGTCCCAGATGTCCCATATGTCCCATACGTCCCTAACGTCCCAGTTCGTCCTAGATGTCCCATATGTCCGTAACGTCCCAGACGTCTCAGATGTCCCATATGTCCCATATGTCCCTAAGGTACCAGGCGTCCTAAATGTTCCATATGTCCTTAACGTCCCAGACGTCCCAGACGTCCTAGATGTCCCATATGTCCTTAACGTCCCAGACGTCCCAGATGTCCCATATGTCCCTAACGTCCCAGACGTCTCAGATGTCCCATATTTTCTATATGTCCCTAACGTCCCAGGCGTCCCAGATGTCCCATATGTCTTATATGTCCCTAACGTCCCAGGCGTCCTAAATGTCCCATATGTCCTTAACGTCCCAGACATCCCAGACGTCCTAGATGTCCCATATGTTCTTAGAGTCCTAGATATCCCGAATGTCCCATATGTCCCTAACGTCCCAGACGTCCCAGATGTCCCATATGTCCCATATGTCCCTAATGTCCCAGACGTCCCAGCTTTTCCGTATGTCCCTAACGTCCCAGACGTCCTAGACGTCCTAGATGTCCCATATGTCCCTAACGTCCCAGACGTCCTAGATGTCCTATATGTCCCTAACGTCCCAGACGTCCCAGACGTCCTAGATGTCCCATATGTCCTTAACGTCCCAGACGTTTCAGATGTCCCATATGTCTCTAACGTCCCAGACGACCCAGATGTCCTATATGTCCTTAAAGTCCCAGACGTCCCAGACGTCCTAGATGTCCCATATGTCCTTAACGTCCTAGACGTCCCAGATGGCTCATATGGCCCTAACGTCCCAGACGTCCTAGATGTCCCAAATGTCCTTAACGTCCCAGACGTCCCAGCCGTCCTAGATGTCCCATATGTCCTTAACGTCCCAGACGTCCCATATGCCCCATATGTCACTAACGTCCCAACATCCCAGATGTTTCATATGTCCCATATGTCCCTAATGTCTCAGGCGTCCCAGATGTCCCATATGTCCCATATGTCCCTAATGTCCCATGCGTCCTGAATGTACCATATGTCCTTAACGTCCCAGACGTCCCAGACGTCCTAGATGTGCCATATGTCCTTAACGTCCCAGACGTCCCAGATGTCTCATATGACCATAACGTCCCAGACGTCCCAGATGTCTCATATGTCCCATATGTCCCTAATGTCCCAGGCCTCCTAGATGTTCCATATGTCCCTAACGGCCAAGACGTCCTAAATTTCCCATATGACCCTAACGTTCCAGACGCCCCAGCTGTCCCGTATGTCCCTAACGTCCCGGACGTCCCAGACGTCCTAGTGTCCCATATGTCTTTAACGTCTTAGACGTCCTAGATGTCCTATATGTCCCTAACGTCCCAGACGTCCCAGACGTCCCATCTGTCCTTAATGTCTCAGGCGTCCCAGATTTCCCATCTGTCCTTAATGTCCCAGGCGTCCCAGATGTCCCATATGTCCCATATGTCCTTAATGACCCAGGCGTCCTAAGTGTCCCATATGTCCTTAACTTGCCAGACGTTCCAGACGTAATAGATGGCCCATATGTCCTTAACGTCCTAGACGTCCTAGATGTCCCATATGTCCCATATGTCCCTAACGTCCCAGACGTCCCAGATGTCCCATATATCCCATATGTCCCTAACGTCCCAGGCGTCCTAAATGTCCGATATGTCCTTAACGTCCCAGACGTCCCAGATGTCCCATATGTCCCTAACGTCCCAGACGTCCCAGTTGTCCCATATGTCCCATATGTCCATAACGTCCCAATCGTCCTAAATGTCCCATATGTCCTTAACGTCCCAGACGTCCCAGATGTCCTATCTGTCCTTAATGTCCCAGGCGTCCCAGATGCCCCATATGTCCCATATGTCCTTAATGACCCAGGCGTCCTAAGTGTCCCATATGTCCTTAACTTCCCAGACGTCCCAGACGTCCTAGATGTCCCATATGTCCCTAACGTCCCAGACGTCCCAGACGTCCTAGATGTCCCATATGCCCCTAACGTCCCAGATCGTCCTAGATGTTTCATATGTCCGTAACGTCCCAGACGTCTCAGATGTCCCATATGTCCCATATGTCCCTAAGGCCCCAGGCGTCCTAAATGTCCCATATGTCCTTAACGTCCCAGACGTCCCAGACGTCCTAGATGTCCCATATGTCCTTAACGTCCCAGACCTCCCAGATGTCCCATATGTCCCTAACGTCCCAGACGTCCCAAATGTCCCATATGTCCTATATGTCCCTAATGTCCCAGGCGTCCCAGATGTCCCATATGTCTTATATGTCCCTAATGTCCTAGGCGTCCTAAATGTCCCATATGTCCTTAACGTCCCAGACGTCCCAGAGGTCCTATATGTCCCATATGTCCTTAACATCCTAGATATCCCTAATGTCCCATATGTCCCTAACGTCCCAGACGTCCCTGATGTCCCATATGTTTCATATGTCCCTAATGTCCCAGGCGTCCTAGATGTCCCATATGTCCTTAACGTCCTAGATATCCCGGATGTCCCATATGTCCCTAACGTCCCAGAAGTCCCATATGTCCCATACGTCCCTAACGTCCCAGATCGTCTTAGATTTCCCATATGTCCGTAACGTCCCAGACGTCTCAGATGTCCCATATGTCCCTAAGGTCCCAGGCGTCCCAGATGTCCCATATGTCTTATATGTCCCTAACGTCCCAGGCCTCCTAAATGTCCCATATGTCCTTAACGTCCCAGACGTCCCAGACATCCTAGATGTCCCATATGTCCTTAGGGTCCTAGATATTCCGGATGTCCCAGATGTCCCTAACGTCCCAGACGTCCCAGATGTCCCATATGTCCCATATGTCCCTAATGTCCCAGACGTCCCAGCTGTCCCGTATGTCCCTAACGTCCCAGACGTCCTAGACGTCCTAGATGTCCTATATGTCCCTAACGTCCCAGACGTCCTAGATGTCCTATATGTCCCTAACGTCCCAGACGTCCCAGACGTCCTAGATGTCCCATATGTCCTTAACGTCCCAGACGTCTCAAATGTCCCATATGTCTCTAACGTCCCAGACGTCCCAGATGTCCTATATGTCGTTAAATTCCCAGACGTCCCAGACGTCCTAGATGTCCCATATGTCCTTAACGTGCTAGACGTCCCAGATGGCTCATATGGCCCTAACGTCCCAGACGTCCTAGATGTCCCATATGTCCTTAACGTCCCAGACGTCCCAGCCGTCCTAGATGTCCCATACGTCCTTAACGTCCCAGACGTCCCATATGCCCTATATGTCCCTAACGTCCCAACATCCCAGACGTTTCATATGTCCCATATGTCCCTAATGTCTCAGGCGTCCCAGATGTCCCATATGTCCCATATGTCCCTAATGTCCCATTCGTCCTGAATGTACCATATGTCCTTAACGTCCCAGACGTACCAGACGTCCTAGATGTGCCATATGTCCTTAACGTCTCAGACGTCCCAGATGTCTCATATGACCATAACGTCCCAGACGTCCCAGAAGTCCCATATGTCCCATATGTCCCTAATGTCCCAGGCTTCCTAGATGTTCCATATGTCCCTAACGTCCAAGACGTCCTAAATGTCCCATATGTCCCTAACGTTTCAGACGTCCCAGCTGTGCCGTATGTCCCTAACGTCCCGGACGTCCCAGACGTCCTAGATGTCCTATATGTCCCTAACGTCCCAGACGTCCCAGACGTCCCCTCTGTCCTTAATGTCTCAGGCGTCCCAGATGTCCCATCTGCCCTTAATGTCCCAGGCGTGCCAGATGTCCCATATGTCCCATATGTAATTAACGTCCCAGACGTCCCAGAGGTCCTATATGTCCCATATGTCCTTAACATCCTAGATATCCCGGATGTCCCATATGTCCCTAACGTCCCAGACGTCCCTGATGTCCCATATGTTTCATATGTCCCTAATGTCCCAGGCGTCCTAGATGTTCCATATGTCCCTAACGTCCCAGACGACCTAGATGTCCCATATGTCCTTAACGTCCTAGATATCCCGGATGTCCCATATGTCCCTAACGTCCCAGATGTCCCATATGTCCCATACGTCCCTAACGTCCCAGATCGTCTTAGATGTCCCATATGTCCGTAACGTCCCAGACGTCTCAGATGTCCCATATGTCCCTAAGGTCCCAGGCGTCCCAGATGTCCCATATGTCTTATATGTCCCTAACGTCCCAGGCCTCCTAAATGTCCCATATGTCCTTAACGTCCCAGACGTCCCAGACATCCTAGATGTCCCATATGTCCTTAGGCTCCTAGATATCCCGGATGTCCCATATGTCCCTAACGTCCCAGACGTCCCAGATGTCCCATATGTCCCATATGTCCCTAATGTCCCAGACGTCCCAGCTGTCCCGTATGTCCCTAACGTCCCAGACGTCCTAGACGTCCTAGATGTCCTATATGTCCCTAACGTCCCAGACGTCCTAGATGTCCTATATGTCCCTAACGTCCCAGACGTCCCAGACGTCCTAGATGTCCCATATGTCCTTAACGTCCCAGAAGTCTCAAATGTCCCATATGTCTCTAACGTCCCAGACGTCCCAGATGTCCTATATGTCGTTAAAGTCCCAGACGTCCCAGACGTCCTAGATGTCCCATATGTCCTTAACGTCCTAGACGTCCCAGATGGCTCATATGGCCCTAACGTCCCAGACGTCCTAGATGTCCCATATGTCCTTAACGTCCCAGACGTCCCAGCCGTCCTAGATGTCCCATACGTCCTTAACGTCCCAGACGTCCCATATGCCCTATATGTCCCTAACGTCCCAACATCCCAGACGTTTCATATGTCCCATATGTCCCTAATGTCTCAGGCGTCCCAGATGTCCCATATGTCCCATATGTCCCTAATGTCCCATTCGTCCTGAATGTACCATATGTCCTTAACGTCCCAGACGTACCAGACGTCCTAGATGTGCCATATGTCCTTAACGTCTCAGACGTCCCAGATGTCTCATATGACCATAACGTCCCAGACGTCCCAGAAGTCCCATATGTCCCATATGTCCCTAATGTCCCAGGCTTCCTAGATGTTCCATATGTCCCTAACGTCCAAGACGTCCTAAATGTCCCATATGTCCCTAACGTTCCAGACGTCCCAGCTGTGCCGTATGTCCCTAACGTCCCGGTCGTCCCAGACGTCCTAGTGTCCCATATGTCCCTAACGTCTTAGACGTCCTAGATGTCCTATATGTCCCTAACGTCCCAGACGTCCCAGACGTCCCCTCTGTCCTTAATGTCTCAGGCGTCCCAGATGTCCCATCTGTCCTTAATGTCCCAGGCGTGCCAGATGTCCCATATGTCCCATATGTAATTAATGACCCAGGCGTCCTAAGTGTCCCATATGTTCTTAACTTCCCAGACGTCTCAGACGTAATAGATATCCCATATGTCCTTAACGTCCTAGACGTCCCAGATGTCCCATATGTCCCTAACGTCCCAGGCGTCCTAAATGTCCCATATGTCCTTAACGTCCAAGACGTCCCAGATGTCCTATATGTCCCTAACGTCCCAGACGTCCCAGATGTCCCATATGTCCCATATGTCCCTAATGTCCCAGGCGTCCTAAATTTCCCATATGTCCTTAACGTCCCAGATGTCCCAGATGTCCCATCTGTCCTTAATGTCCCAGGCGTCCCAGATGTCCCATATGTCCCATATGTCCTTAATGACCCAGGCGTCCTAAGTGTCTCATATGTCCCTAACGTCCCAGACGTCCCAGATGTCCCATATGTCCCATATGTCCCTAACGTCCCAAGCGTCCTAAATTTCCCATATGTCCTTAACGTCCCAGACGTCCTAGATGTCCCATATGTCCTTAACGTCCCAGACGTCCCAGATGTCCCATATGTCCCTAACGTCCCAGACGTCTCAGATGTCCCATATGTCCCATATGTCCTTAACGTCCCAGGCGTCCTAAATGTCCCATATGTCCTTAACGTCCCAGACGTATCAGTTGTCCCAAATGTCCCTAATGTCTCAGACGTCCCAACTGTCTCGTATGTCCCTAACGTCCCAGACGTCCCAGACGTCCTAGATGTCCCATATGTCCTTAGCGTCCCAGACGTCCCAGATGTCCCATATGTCGCTAACTTCCCAGACGTGCCAGATGTCCCATATGTCCCTAATGTCCCAGGCGTCCTATATGTCCCATATGTTCCTAACGTCCCAGACGTCCCAGACGTCCTAGATGTCCCATATGTCCGTAATATCCCAGGCGTCCTAAATCTCCCATATGTCTTTAACGTCCCAGACGTCTTAGATGTCCCATATGTCCTTAACGTACCAGACCTGTTGATGGCAAAATGGACGCCACACTACTACAACAGGGATTCTATAAATACATCAAAATAAACCACGGAAACCAGATGGAAGAATTGTTCAGAAACTTCAGCAAAACTAATAACACTTATGTAAGGGTAAGCGAACGCATTTATTTCCTTAAAATGTGTAAAAGAAACCTTTTAATCCCAAAATTTTTACAAATTAATACTTCACATATAGTATTTCAAAACAAAAATCATAAACGACTTTTTATAGAAATTCAAAATAACACAGCTATGAAAACTTTAACTTTACTAATAAAAGATAATTACTGCCTATTAAATCAATTAAAACAGAAACTTATAAAAATGCAAGAGTATTTCAATAATTTTGCAAATAAAAATTTAATTATAAACTTTCTAGCAACAAAAGTTAAGCAGAACATGAATTTAAGAAGTGTATTACATACTAAATCATCCAAAAAAATTAACTCACTTTTAAATAAAAATCATATGAATATTACTTCCAATATAAACCACCAAATAAATACAAATAACAGAAACTCAAATAACCAAACTAACAATAAAATTTCTAATTTTGAAAACCCAAATGAATTTATTTACAATTTGACTAATATAGTATTACCATTAAATGTTGAAAATATTTTAAAATTAGGACCTAATTTCAATTATTGTAACCCAAAAAACAAACTTCCAATTGAAAATATAATTTGCAATATAGAAAATGGCATTACAGAAATGACACAAACTCAACAAAACTCAATACGTGCTAATATTTGTAACATTTTAACAAATCATAAAAATAATAAACATCATACTTTAACTTTTGCACAATTAAAATATAACAAAGAATTAACAAAAAATATACAAGAAACTAAACATTTCCTTGATAAAAATAAAGAACTAATCATAACTTCAGCAGATAAAACCCAAAAAACAGTAATTATGACAAAAACTGATTATCATAACAAAATGACAAATTTATTAAGTGATGCTAACACATATAAAAAAGAATTAAAGGACCCCACTCAAGCAATTCAAAATAAAAACAACAAACTGGTAAAAAATCTATTAGATAATAATTATATTGACAACGTAACATACAAAAAATTAATATCACATAACGGACTTCCACCAAAGATATATGGATTACCAAAGTTACATAAAGAAAACATACCTTTAAGACCAATAGTTGCTTCCTATATGAGCCCTACTTACAAATTGTCTAAATATCTTTCAAAAATATTAACGAATGTCACCACACTTAATAAATTTAGTATTCAAGATTCTTGGAAATGCAAACAACACATTGATAATACCAAATTAAATAAAAACCATAACCTTTTTTCTTTAGATGTTGTTTCACTGTACACAAACATACCAACTGATCTAGCAATTGACGCAATTAAAAATAATTGGAACAGAATTAAAAAACATACGAATATCCCACTTAATAATTTTATTGAAATAGTTGAGTTTGTCCTAAACACTACATATTTCACATATAATAATACAACATACTCACAAACTTTTGGTTGTGCAATGGGTTCTCCTATTTCATCTACTATTGCTAATCTTGTATTGGAACAAATCGAAACAAAAATCCTTGAACAAAACAACGATTTTTCTCTTTATTTAAGATATGTTGATGATATCATAATGGCATCTGACTCTATTAACAAACAAAATTTCCTTAATCTTTTTAATAACGTACATCCAAGACTTAAATTTACAATAGAAAATGAAAATAAAAATGCGTCTATTAACTTTTTGGATTTAACCTTATACAGACAAGCAAATGGTAATATTTTAACAAATTGGTATCGTAAAGATATAAAAACAAACCGATATTTAAATTTTAATTCAAACACTTCAATTAAATATAAAACAAGCGTAATTAACAACTTAGTAGACAGAGCTATCAAGCTCTCTTCTTCACAATTTCATAAACAAAACTTAGAAATAATAACAAATATACTATGTATAAATGATTATCCTTTAGATTTTATTAAAAAGAAAATTAATATACGTATCAATAAAATAAAAAACATTAACAAATTCAATCATCCAATAGAATTACAACCTAATTGTTTAGGCAATGAATTTAACAATTCATTTATAACAACACAAGATAAATACATTTCAATCCCATACATTCCCAAGCTTGCTGAAAAAATAAAAAAAGAACTTAACAAATATCATTTCAAAATTGCATATAATAACAACAATACTTTAGGTAAAATGTTTTTTACAAACCTTAAGGATAAAACCCAAATAAACATGCAATCTGAAGTTGTGTATCAGATTGATTGTAGCAACTGTACTTCCACTTATATCTGTCAAACAAAACAGCTACTGAAAAACAGATTAATGCAACACAAATACTCAATAAAAGTTAATAGAGTTTCACCATCTAACCAAAAAACAGCATTAACAGACCATGCCAACGAAAACTATCATAATTTTAATTTTAACAAACCAGCAATCTTACATAGAGAGAACAATCTAAAAAAGAGATTATGCTTGGAAATGATTGAAATACAAAAAAGTCCAACAGCAATTAATTATAGAACTGATATTGACAATCTAAGTTCTATTTATCACAATTTATTCAAATAAAATATCTAAAATTTCACATTTCTTAAATAATATGTTTTGCTTGGCGAATTTCGCCTTATAATAACAATTTTCAAATTTCACTTAATACAACCCTGCAATAATTGAACGAATGCATGTCCAGTTTTAAACCTCTGCGCACTTACTGATAAATTGCAAATATTGTATGTAACCTTGCAGTTTTATCTAATAATTCAGACTTCTTGCTTGCTTCGAAATGAAAGCCAGTAATATATTAATTAAAATAATTTATAACAGTTATTTATTTAAAATGTAAATTTAATCATTTAACTCCTTACTTTAATAGTATTATAAAAAATATAAAAAAGTCGTAATGATTATAGTTATGTTCTACAAAAATTAATTAAACCGTAAGTACACATTTTTAAGGGAATTTTATTGTAGTTCGCTAACCTATTCTTTAACTTTTCAGAATTGTAATTTTCCATTTAACCATTTCAACATAATGCTCTTATTATCATAAACTGATGAAGCCAATTTAATTGTGCGAAACGTTTTTTTGCTTATTTATTAAACTATTTACGACTTAATGATTTTTATTTAATATAATATTAATCATGCAAACTTTAACACCAAATTGACTTAACTAATCTCCTATTACAATTTTTTAAAAGTATCAGACATCCCAGATGTCCCATATGTCTTTAACGCCCCAGACGTTTCAGATGTCCCATATGTCCCATAGGTCCCTAACGTCCCAGACGTCTTAAATGTCCCATATGTCCCTAGAGTCCAAGACGTCCCAGCTGTCCCGTATGACCCTAACGTCCCAGACGTCTCAGACGTCCTAGATGTCCCATATGTTTTTAACGTCCCAGACGTCCTAGATAGCTTATATGTCCTTAACGTCCCAGACGTCCCAGACGTCCCAGATGTCCCGTATGTCCCATATGTCCCTAGTGTCCCAAGCGTCCCAGATGTCCCACATATCCCTAACGTCCCAGACGTGCTAAAAGTCCCATATGTTCCTAACGTCCCAGACGTCCCAGACGTCCTAGATGTCCCATATGTCCTTAACTTCCCAAACGTCCCAGATGTCCCATATGTCCTTAACGTCCCAGACGTCCTAGATGTCCCATATGTCCCATATGTCCCTAATGTCCCAGGCGTCCTAAATGTCCCATATGTCTTTAACGTCCCAAACGTCCCATATGTCCCATATGTCCTTAATGTTCCAGGCGTCCCAGAAGTCCCATATGTCCCTAATGTCCCAGGCGTCCTAAATGTCTTTTTTGTCCTTAACGTTCCAGACGTCCAGGACGTCCTAGATGTCCCATATGTCCTAAACGTCCCAGACGTCCCAGACGTCCTAGATGCCCCATATGTCCCTAACGTGCCAGACGTCCTATATGTCCTATATGTCCCTAACGTCCCAGACGTCCCAGACGTCCCAGATGTCCCATATGTCTCATATGTCCCTAATGTCCCAGGCGTACTAAATGTCCCATATGTCCTTAACGTGCCAGACGTCCCAGACGTCCTAGATGCCCCATATGTCCTTAACGTCCCAGACGTCTCAGATGTCCCATATGTCCCTAGCGTCCCAGACGTCCCAGATGTAACATATGTCCCATATGTCCCTAATTCCCCAGGCGTCCTAGATGTTCCATATGTCCCTAACCGCCCAGACGTCCTAAATGTCCCATATGTCCCTAACGTCCCAGACGTCCCAGCTGTCCCGTATGTCCTTAACGTCCTAGATGTCCCAGACGACCTAGATGTCCCATATGTCCCTAACGTCCCAGACGTCCTAGACATCCCATATGTCCTTAACGTCCCAGACGTCCCAGATCTTCCATATGTCCCTAATGTCCCAGGCGTCCTAAGTGTTCCATATGTCCCTAACGTCCCAGACGTCCTAAATGTCCCATATGCCCCTAACGTCCCAGACGTCCCAGACGTCCTAGATGTCCCATATGTCCCTAACGTCCCAGACGTCCCAAATGTCCCAAATGTCCCTAACGTCCCAGACGTCCCAGATGTCCCATATGTCCCATATGTCCCTAATGTCCCAGACGTCCCAGATGTCCCATATGTCCCTAACGTCCCAGACGTCCCAAATGTCCCAAATGTCCCTAACGTCCCAGACGTCCCAGATGTCCCATATGTCCCATATGTCCCTAATGTCCCAGACGTCCCAGATGTCCCATATGTCCCTAACGTCCCAGACGTCCCAGATGTCCCATATGTCCCTAACGTCCTAGACGTCCTAGATGTCCCATACGTGCTCAAGGTCTCAGACGTCCCATATGCCCCATATGTCCCTAACGTCCCAGACGTCCCAGATGTCCCATATGTCCCATATGTCCCTAATGTCCCAGGCTTTCCAGAGGTCCCATATGTCCCATATGTCCCTAATGTCTCAGGCGTCCTAAATGTCCCATATGTTCTTAACGTCCCAGACGTCCCAGACGTCCTAGATGTCCCACATGTCCTTAACGTCCCAGACGTCCCAGATGTCCCATCTGTCCCTAACGTCCCAGACGTCCCAGATGTTCCATATGTCCCATATGTCCCTAATGTCCCAAGCGTCCTAGATGTTCCATATGTCTCTAACGTCCCAGACGTCCTAAAAGTCCCATATGTCCTTAAAGTACCAGACGTCCCAGCTGTCCCGTATGTCCCTAAAGTCGCAGACGTCCCAGACGTCCCATATGTCCCATATGTCCCTAAATGTCCCAGGCGTCCCAGACGTCCCAGCTGTCCCATATGTCCCTAACGTCCCAGACGTCCCAGACATCTTAGATGTCCAATATGTCCCTAACGTCCCAGACGTCCCAGATGTCCCATATGTCCCATATGTCCCTAATGTCCCAGGCGTCCCAGTTGTCCCAGATGTCCCATATGTCCTTAACGTCCCAGACGTCCCAGACGTCCCAGATGTCCCATATGTCCCATATGTCCTTAACGTCCCAGGCGTCCTAAATGTCCCATATGTCCTTAACGTCCCAGACGTATCAGTTGTCCCAAATGTCCCTAATGTCTCAGACGTCCCAACTGTCTCGTATGTCCCTAACGTCCCAGACGTCCCAGACGTCCTAGATGTCCCATATGTCCTTAGCGTCCCAGACGTCCCAGATGTCCCATATGTCGCTAACTTTCCAGACGTGCCAGATGTCCCATATGTCCCTAATGTCCCAGGCGTGCTATATGTCCCATATGTTCCTAACGTCCCAGACGTCCCAGACGTCCTAGATGTCCCATATGTCCGTAATATCCCAGGCGTCCTAAATCTCCCATATGTCTTTAATGTCCCAGACATCCCAGATGTCCCATATGTCTTTAACGCCCCAAACGTTTCAGATGTCCCATATGTCCCATAGGTCCCTAACGTCCCAGACGTCTTAAATGTCCCATATGTCCCTAGAGTCCAAGACGTCCCAGCTGTCCCGTATGACCCTAACGTCCCAAACGTCTCAGACGTCCTAGATGTCCCATATGTTTTTAACGTCACAGACGTCCTAGATAGCTTATATGTCCTTAACGTCCCAGACGTCCCAGACGTCCCAGATGTCCCATATGTCTCATATGTCCCTAGTGTCCCAGGCGTCCCAGATGTCCCATATATCCCTAACGTCCCAGACGTGCTAAAAGTCCCATATGTTCCTAACGTCCCAGACTTCCCAGACGTCCTAGATGTCCCATATGTCCTTAACTTCCCAAACGTCCCAGATGTCCCATATGTCCTTAACGTCCCAGACGTCCTAGATGTCCCATATGTCCCATATGTCCCTAATGTCCCAGGCGTCCTAATTGTCCCATATGTCTTTAACGTCCCAAACGTCCCATATGTCCCATATGTCCTTAATGTTCCAGGCGTCCCAGAAGTCCCATATGTCCCTAATGTCCCAGGCGTCCTAAATGTCTTATATGTCCTTAACGTTCCAGACGTCCAGGACGTCCTAGATGTCCCATATGTCCTAAACGTCCCAGACGTCCCAGACGTCCTAGATGTCCCATATGTCCCTAACGTGCCAGACGTCCTATATGTCCTATATGTCCCTAACGTCCCAGACGTCCCAGACGTCCCAGATGTCCCATATGTCTCATATGTCCCTAATGTCCCAGGCGTACTAAATGTCCCATATGTCCTTAACGTGCCAGACGTCCCAGACGTCCTAGATGCCCCATATGTCCTTAACGTCCCAGACGTCTCAGATGTCCCATATGTCCCTAGCGTCCCAGACGTCCCAGATGTAACATATGTCCCATATGTCCCTAATGCCCCAGGCGTCCTAGATGTTCCATATGTCCCTAACCACCCAGACGTCCTAAATGTCCCATATGTCCCTAACGTCCCAGACGTCCCAGCTGTCCCGTATGTCCTTAACGTCCTAGATGTCCCAGACGACCTAGATGTCCCATATGTCCCTAACGTCCCAGACGTCCTAGACATCCCATATGTCCTTAACGTCCCAGACGTCCCAGATCTTCCATATGTCCCTAATGTCCCAGGCGTCCTAAGTGTTCCATATGTCCCTAACGTCCCAGACGTCCTAAATGTCCCATATGTCCTTAACGTCCCAGACATCCCAGCTGTTCCGTATGCCCCTAACGTCCCAGACGTCCCAGACGTCCTAGATGTCCCATATGTCCCTAACGTCCCAGACGTCCCAAATGTCCCAAATGTCCCTAACGTCCCAGACGTCCCAGATGTCCCATATGTCCCATATGTCCCTAATGTCCCAGACGTCCCAGATGTCCCATATGTCCCTAACGTCCTAGACGTCCTAGATGTCCCATACGTGCTCAACGTCTCAGACGTCCCATATGCCCCATATGTCCCTAACGTCCCAGACGTCCCAGATGTCCCATATGTCCCATATGTCCCTAATGTCCCAGGCTTTCCAGAGGTCCCATATGTTCCATATGTCCCTAATGTCTCAGGCGTCCTAAATGTCCCATATGTTCTTAAAGTCCCAGACGTCCCAGACGTCCTAGATGTCCCACATGTCCTAAACGTCCCAGACGTCCCAGATGTCCCATCTGTCCCTAACGTCCCAGACGTCCCAGATGTTCCATATGTCCCATATGTCCCTAATGTCCCAAGCGTCCTAGATGTTCCATATGTCTCTAACGGCCCAGACGTCCTAAAAGTCCCATATGTCCTTAAAGTCCCAGACGTCCCAGCTGTCCCGTATGTCCCTAAAGTCGCAGACGTCCCAGACGTCCCATATGTCCCATATGTCCTTAAATGTCCCAGGCGTCCCAGACGTCCCAGCTGTCCCATATGTCCCTAACGTCCCAGACGTCCCAGACATCTTAGATGTCCCATATGTCCCTAACGTCCCAGACGTCCCAGATGTCCCATATGTCCCATATGTCCCTAATGTCCCAGGCGTCCCAGTTGTCCCAGATGTCCCATATGTCCTTAACGTCCCAGACGTCCCAGACGTCCCAGATGTCTTAGATGCCACATATGTCCCTAACGTCCGAGACGTCCCAGCTGGCCCGTATGTTCCTAACGTCCCAGACGTCCCACACGTCCTAGATGTCCCATATGTCCCTAACCTGCCAGACGTCCTAGATGTCCCATATGTCCCATATGTCCCTAATGTCTCAGGCGTACTAAATGTCCCATATATCCTTAACGTCCCAGACGTCTCAGACGTCCCAGATGTCCCATATGTCCTTAACGTCCCAGACGTCTCAGATGTCCCATATGTCCCTAACGTCCCAGACGTCCCAAATGTCCCATATGTCCCATATGTCCCTAATGTCCCAGGCGTCCTAGATGATCCATATGTCTCTAACGTCCCAGACGTCCTAAATGTCCCATTAGTCCCTAACGTCCCAGACGTCCCAGCTGTCCCGTATGTCCTTAACGTCTCAGATGTCCCAGACGTCCTAGATGTCCCATATGTCCCTAACGTCCCAGACGTCCTAGTCGTCCCATATGTCCTTAACGTCGCAGACGTCCCAGATGTCCCATACGTTCCATTTGTCCCTAATGTCCCAGGCGTCCTTAGAGTCCCATATGTCCCTAACGTCCCAGACGTCCCAGATGTCCCAGGCGTCCTAAGTGTTCCATATGTCCCTAACGTCCCAGACGTCCTAAATGTCCCATATGTCCCTAACGTCCCAGACGTCCCAGCTGTCCCGTATGTCCCTAACGTCCCAGACGTCCCAGACGTCCTAGATGTCCCATATGTCCCTAACGTCCCAGACGTCCCAGATGTCCCATATGTCCCTAACGTCCTAGACGTCCCAAATGTCCCATATGTCCCATATGTCCCTAATGTCCCAGACGTTTCACATGTCCCATATGTCCCTAACGTCCCAGACGTCCCAGATGCCCCATATGTCCCTAACGTCTTAGACGTCCTAGATGTCCCATACGTCCTTAACGTCCCAGATGTCCCAGATGTCCCCTATGTCCCATATGTCTTTAATGTCCCAGGCGTTCCAGATGTCCCATATGTCCCATATGTCCCTAATGTCTCAAGCGTCCTAAATGTCCCATATGTTCTTAACGTCCCAGACGTCCCAGACGTCCTAGATGTCCCACATGTCCTTAACGTCCCAGACGTCCCAGATGTCCTAGATGTCCCATATGTCCTTAACGTCCCAAACGGCATAGATGTCCCATATGTCCCATATGTCCCTAATGTCCCAGGCGTCCTTAATGTCCCATATGTCCTTAACGTCCCAGACGTCCCAGACGTCCTAGATGTCCCATATGTCCTTAACGTCCTAGACGTACCAGATGTCCCATATGTCTCTAACGTCCCAGACGTAACTGATGTCCCATATGTCCCTAAGGTCCCAGGCGTCCCAGATGTCCCATATGTCCCATATGTCCCAGGCGTACTAAATGTCCCATATGTCCTTAACGTCCCAGACGTCTCAGATGTCTCATGTGTCCCTAACGTCCTTGACGTCCTATATGTCCCATATGTCCCTAACGTCCCAGACGTCCCAGATGTCCCATATGTCCCATATGTCTATAATGTCCCAGACGTCCCAGAAGACCCATATGTCCCTAACGTCCCAGACGTCTTAGCTGTCCCGTATAATCCTAACGTCCCAGACGTCCCAGACGTCCCATATGTCCCATATGTCTCTAATGTCCCAGACGTCCCAGATGTCGCATATGTCCCTAACGTCGAAGACGTCTCAGATGTTCTATATGTCCCTAACGTCCCAGACGTCCCAGATGTCCCATATGTCCCTAACGTCCCAGACGTCCCAGATGTCCCATATGTCCCATATGTCTCTAATGTCCCAGACGTCCCAGATGTCGCATATGTCCCTAACGTCCCAGACGTCTCAAATGTCTCATGTGTCCCTAACGTCCTTGACGTCCTAGATGTCTCATACGTCCTTAACGTTCCAGACGTCCCAGATGCCACATATGTCCCTAACGGCCCAGACGTCTCAGATGTCCCATATGTCCCATATTTCCCTAATGTCCCAGGCGTCCCAGACGTCCCAGATGTTCCATATGTCCCTTAAGTCCCAGAAGTCCCAGATACCCCATATGTCCAATATGTCCCTAATGTCCCAGGCGTCCTAGATGTTCCATATGTCCCTAACGTCCCAGACGTCCTAAATGTCCCATATGTCCTTAACGCCCCAGACGACCAAGCTGTCCCGTATGTCCCTAACGTTTAAGACGTCCCAGATGTCCTGGATGTCCCATATGTCCCATATGTCACTAATGTCCCAGACGTCCTAAATGTCCTATATGTCCCTAACGTCCCAAACGTCCTAAATGTTCCATATGTCCCATATGTTCCTAATGTCCCAGGCGTCCCAGATGTCCCATATATCCCATATATCACTAATGTCGCAGACGTCCTAGATGTCTCATATGTCCTTAACGTCCCAAACGTCTCAGATGTCCCATATGTCCCCAAGTCCCTAATGTCCAAGGCGTCCTAAATGTCCCATATGTCCTTAACGTCCCAGACGTCCCAGAAGTCCTAGATGTCGAATATGTCCTTAACGTCCCAGACGTCCCAGATGTCCCATATGTCCTTAACGTCCCAGACGTCCCAGATGTCCCATATGTCCCTAACGTCCCAGACGTCTCAGATGTCCCATATGTCCCATATGTCCTTAACGTCCCAGGCGTCCTAAATGTCCCATATGTCCTTAACGTCCCAGACGTCCCAGTTGTCCCAAATGTCCCTAATGTCTCAGACGTCCCAGATGTTCCATATGTCCCTAACGTCCCAGACGTCCTAAATGTGCCATATGCTCCTAACGTCTCAGACGTCCCAACTGTCTCGTATGTCCCTAACGTCCCAGACGTCCCAGACGTCCTAGATGTCCCATATGTCCTTAGCGTCCCAGACGTCCCAGATGTCCCATATGTCCCTAACTTCCCAGACGTGCCAGATGTCCCATATGTCCCATATGTCCCTAATGTCTTTAACGTCCCAGACGTCTTAGATGTCCCATATGTCCTTAACGTACCAGACATCCCAGATGTCCCATATGTCTTTAACGCCCCAGACGTTTCAGATGTCCCATATGTCCCATAGGTCCCTAACGTCCCAGACGTCTTAAATGTCCCATATGTCCCTAGAGTCCAAGACGTCCCAGCTGTCCCGTATGACCCTAACGTCCCAGACGTCTCAGACGTCCTAGATGTCCCATATGTTTTTAACGTCCCAGACATCCTAGATAGCTTATATGTCCTTAACGTCCGAGACGTCCCAGACGTCCCAGATGTCCCATATGTCCCATATGTCCCTAGTGTCCCAGGCGTCCCAGATGTCCCATATATCCCTAACGTCCCAGACGTGCTAAACGTCCCATATGTCCTTAACGTCCCAGACGTCCCTGACGTCATATATGTCCCATATGTCCTTAACGTCCCAGACGTCCCAGATGTCCCATATGTCCCTAACGTCCCAGACGTCCCAAATGTCCCATATGTCCCTAACGTCCCAGACGTGCTAAATGTCCCATATGTCCTTAACGTCCCAGACGTCCCTGACGTCCTATATGTCCCATATGTCCTTAACTTCCCAAACGTCCCTGATGTCCCATATGTCCTTAACGTCCCAGACGTCCCAAATGTCCCATATGTCCTTAACGTCCCAGACGTCCCAGACGTCCTAGATGTCCCATATGTCCTTAACGTCCCAGACGTCCCAGATGTCCCATATGTCCCTAACGTCCCAGACGTCCTAAATGTCCCATATGTCCTTAACGTCCCAGACGTCCCTGACGTCCTATATGTCCCATATGTCCTTAACGTCCCAGACGTCCCAGATGTCCCATATGTCCCTAACGTCCCAGACGTCCCAAATGTCCCAAATGTCCTATATGTCCCTAATGTCCCAGGCGTCCCAGATGTCCCATATGTCTTATATGTCCCTAATGTCCCAAGCGTCCTAAATGTCCCATATGTCCTTAACGTCCCAGACGTCCCAGAGGTCCTAGATGTCCCATATGTCCTTAACATCCTAGATATCCCGGATGTCCCATATGTCCCTAACGTCCCAGACGTCCCTGATGTCCCATACGTCCCATATGTCCCTAATGTCCCAGGCGTCCTAGATGTTCTATATGTCCCTAACGTCCCAAACGACCTAGATGTCCCATATGTCCTTAACGTCCTAGATATCCCGGATGTCCCAATTGTCCCTAACGTCCCAGACGTCCCAGATGTCCCATATGTCCCATACGTCCCTAACGTCCCAGATCGTCCTAGATGTCCCATATGTTCGTAACGTCCCAGACGTTTCAGATGTCCCATATGTCCCATATGTCCCTAAGGTACCAGGCGTCCTAAATGTTCCATATGTCCTTAACGTCCCAGACGTCCCAGACGTCCTAGATGTCCTATATGTCCTTAACGTCCCAGACGTCCCAGATGTCCCATATGTCCCTAACGTCTCAGACGTCTCAGATGTCCCATATGTCCTATATGTCCCTAACGTCCCAGGCGTCCCAGATGTCCCATATGTCTTATATGTCCCTAACGTCCCAGACGTCCTAAATGTCCCATATGTCCTTAACGTCCCAGACATCCCAGACGTCCTAGATGTCCCATATGTCCTTAGAGTCCTAGATATCCCGAATGTCCCATATGTCCCTAACGTCCCAGACGTCCCAGATGTCCCATATGTCCCATATGTCCCTAATGTCCCAGACGTCCCAGCTGTCCCGTATGTCCCTAACGTCCCAGACGTCCTAGACGTCCTAGATGTCCCATATGTCCCTAACGTCCCAGACGTCCTAGATGTCCTATATGTCCCTAACGTCCCAGACGTCCCAGACGTCCTAGATGTCCCATATGTCCTTAACGTCCCAGACGTTTCAGATGTCCCATATGTCTCTAACGTCCCAGACGTCCCAGATGTCCTATATGTCCTTAAAGTCCCAGACGTCCCAGACGTCCTAGATGTCCCATATGTCCTTAACGTCCTAGACGTCCCAGATGGCTCATATGGCCCTAACGTCCCAGACGTCCTAGATGTCCCATATGTCCTTAACGTCCCAGACGTCCCAGCCGTCCTAGATGTCCCATATGTCCTTAACGTCCCAGACGTCCCATATGCCCCATATGTCACTAACGTCCCAACATCCCAGATGTTTCATATGTCCCATATGTCCCTAATGTCTCAGGCGTCCCAGATGTCCCATATGTCCCATATGTCCCTAATGTCCCATTCGTCCTGAATGTCCATATGTCCTTAACGTCCCAGACGTCCCACACGTCCTAGATGTGCCATATGTCCTTAACGTCCCAGACGTCCCAGATGTCTCATATGACCATAACGTCCCAGACGTCCCAGATGTCTCATATGTCCCATATGTCCCTAATGTCCCAGGCCTCCTAGATGTTCCATATGTCCCTAACGGCCAAGACGTCCTAAATTTCCCATATGTCCCTAACGTTCCAGACGTCCCAGCTGTCCCGTATGTCCCTAACGTCCCGGACGTCCCAGACGTCCTAGTGTCCCATATGTCCCTAACGTCTTAGACGTCCTAGATGTCCTATATGTCCCTAACGTCCCAGACGTCCCAGACGTCCCATCTGTCCTTAATGTCTCAGGCGTCCCAGATTTCTCATCTGTCCTTAATGTCCCAGGCGTCCCAGATGTCCCATATGTCCCATATGTCCTTAATGACCCAGGCGTCCTAAGTGTCCCATATGTCCTTAACTTCCTAGACGTTCCAGACGTAGTAGATGTCCCATATGTCCTTAACGTCCTAGACGTCCCAGATGTCCCATATGTCCCATATGTCCCTAACGTCCCAGACGTCCCAGATGTCCCATATGTCCCATATGTCCCTAACGTCCCAGGCGTCCTAAATGTCCGATATGTCCTTAACGTCCCAGACGTCCCAGATGTCCCATATGTCCCTAACGTCCCAGACGTCCCAGATGTCCCATATGTCCCATATGTCCCTAACGTCCCAGGCGTCCTAAATGTCCGATATGTCCTTAACGTCCCAGACGTCCCAGATGTCCCATCTGTCCTTAATGTCCCAGGCGTCCCAGATGCCCCATATGTCCCATATGTCCTTAATGACCCAGGCGTCGTAAGTGTCCCATATGTCCTTAACTTCCCAGACGTCCCAGACGTCCTAGATGTCCCATATGTCCCTAACGTCCCAGACGTCCCAGACGTCCTAGATGTCCCATATGCCCCTAACGTCCCAGATCGTCCTAGATGTTTCATATGTCCGTAACGTCCCAGACGTCTCAGATGTCCCATATGTCCCATATGTCCCTGAGGCCCCAGGCGTCCTAAATGTCCCATATGTCCTTAACGTCCCAGACGTCCCAGACGTCCTAGATGTCCCATATGTCCTTAACGTCCCAGACGTCCCAGATGTCCTAGATGTCCCATATGCCCCTAACGTCCCAGATCGTCCTAGATGTTTCATATGTCCGTAACGTCCCAGACGTCTCAGATGTCCCATATGTCCCATATGTCCCTAAGGCCCCAGGCGTCCTAAATGTCCCATATGTCCTTAACGTCCCAGACGTCCCAGACGTCCTAGATGTCCCATATGTCCCTAACGTCCCAGACGTCCCAGACGTCCTAGATGTCCCATATGCCCCTAACGTCCCAGATCGTCCTAGATGTTTCATATGTCCGTAACGTCCCAGACGTCTCAGATGTCCCATATGTCCCATATGTCCCTAAGGCCCCAGGCGTCCTAAATGTCCCATATGTCCTTAACGTCCCAGACGTCCCAGACGTCTCAGATGTCCCATATGTCCCATATGTCCCTAAGGCCCCAGGCGTCCCAAATGTCCCATATGTCCTAAATGTCCCTAATGTCCCAGGCGTCCCAGATGTCCCATATGTCTTATATGTCCCTAATGTCCTAGGCGTCCTAAATGTCCCATATGTCCTTAACGTCCCAGACGTCCCAGAGGTCCTATATGTCCCATATGTCCTTAACATCCTAGATATCCCGGATGTCCCATATGTCCCTAACGTCCCAGACGTCCCTGATGTCCCATATGTTTCATATGTCCCTAATGTCCCAGGCGTCCTAGATGTTCCATATGTCCCTAACGTCCCAGACGACCTAGATGTCCCATATGTCCTTAACGTCCTAGATATCCCGGATGTCCCATATGTCCCTAACGTCCCAGACGTCCCAGATGTCCCATATGTCCCATACGTCCCTAACGTCCCAGATCGTCCTAGATGTCCCATATGTCCGTAACGTCCCAGACGTCTCAGATGTCCCATATGTCCCTAAGGTCCCAGGCGTCCCAGATGTCCCATATGTTTTATATGTCCCTAATGTCCCAGGCCTCCTAAATGTCCCATATGTCCTTAACGTCCCAGACGTCCCAGACATCCTAGATGTCCCATATGTCCTTAACGTCCCAGACGTCCCAGATGTCCCATATGTCCCTAACGTCCCAGACGTCCCAAATGTCCCATATGTCCTATATGTCCCTAATGTCCCAGGCGTCCCAGATGTCCCATATGTCTTATATGTCCCTAATGTCCTAGGCGTCCTAAATGTCCCATATGTCCTTAACGTCCCAGACGTCCCAGAGGTCCTATATGTCCCATATGTCCTTAACATCCTAGATATCCCGGATGTCCCATATGTCCCTAACGTCCCAGACGTCCCTGATGTCCCATATGTTTCATATGTCCCTAATGTCCCAGGCGTCCTAGATGTTCCATATGTCCCTAACGTCCCAGACGACCTAGATGTCCCATATGTCCTTAACGTCCTAGATATCCCGGATGTCCCATATGTCCCTAACGTCCCAGACGTCCCAGATGTCCCATATGTCCCATACGTCCCTAACGTCCCAGATCGTCCTAGATGTCCCATATGTCCGTAACGTCCCAGACGTCTCAGATGTCCCATATGTCCCTAAGGTCCCAGGCGTCCCAGATGTCCCATATGTTTTATATGTCCCTAATGTCCCAGGCCTCCTAAATGTCCCATATGTCCTTAACGTCCCAGACGTCCCAGACATCCTAGATGTCCCATATGTCCTTAGGGTCCTAGATATCCCGGATGTCCCACATGTCCCTAACGTCCCAGACGTCCCAGATGTCCCATATGTCCCATATGTCCCTAATGTCCCAGACGTCCCAGCTGTCCCGTATGTCCCTAACGTCCCAGACGTCCTAGACGTCCTAGATGTCCTATATGTCCCTAACGTCCCAGACGTCCTAGATGTCCTATATGTCCCATATGTCCTTAACGTCCCAGACGTCTCAAATGTCCCATATGTCTCTAACGTCCCAGACGTCCCAGATGTCCTATATGTCGTTAAAGTCCCAGACGTCCCAGACGTCCTAGATGTCCCATATGTCCTTAACGTCCTAGACGTCCCAGATGGCTCATATGGCCCTAACGTCCCAGACGGCCTAGATGTCCCATATGTCCTTAACGTCCCAGACGTCCCAGCCGTCCTAGATGTCCCATACGTCCTTAACGTCCCAGACGTCCCATATGCCCCATATGTCCCTAACGTCCCAACATCCCAGACGTTTCATATGTCCCATATGTCCCTAATGTCTCAGGCGTCCCAGATGTCCCATATGTCCCTAATGTCCCATTCGTCCTGAGTGTACCATATGTCCTTAACGTTCCAGACGTCCCAGACGTCCTAGATGTGCCATATGTCCTTAACGTCCCAGACGTCCCAGATGTCCCATCTGTCCTTAATGTCCCAGGCGTCCCAGATGTCCCATATGTCCTTAATGACCCAGGCGTCCTAAGTGTCCCATATGTCCTTAACTTCCCAGACGTCCCAGACGTCCTAGATGTCCCATATGTCCTTAACGTCCCAGACGTCCCAGATGTCCCATATGTCCCTAACGTCCCAGACGTCCCAGATATCCCATATCTCCTATATGTCCCTAACGTTCCAGGCGTCCTAAATGTCCGATATGTCCTTAACGTCCCAGAAGTCCCAGATGTCCCATATGTCCCTAACGTCCCAGACGTCCCAGAAGTTCCATATGTCCCATATGTCCCTAACGTCCCAGGCGTCCTAAATGTTGCATATGTCCTTAACGTCCCAGACGTCCCAGATGTCCCATCTGTCCTTAATGTCCCAGGCGTCCCAGATGCCCCATATGTCCCATATGTCCTTAATGACCCAGGCGTCCTAAGTGTCCCATATGTCCTTAACTTCCCAGACGTCCCAGACGTCCTAGATGTCCCATATGTCCCTAACGTCCTAGACGTCCCAGACGTCCTAGATGTCCCATATAATAATAATAATAATAATAATAATAAATTCTCTTTATTTTTAAAGTTGGCGAAGTTCGGCTAAGGCCGTTCTTCCACTTAACCAACTAATAATATAATGGTATTACACAAAATAATTTTAACATGTATCGCACAAGGATATAAACATATAAACTAAAATTCAAAATTAGAGTAAACAATAACCAATAATCCATACGTCATGTAAATACTCAAGGCACGTATAATATATTAAACAAAAAAAAACAGTTAAGGAAAAAAATAGGACAAATACTTGTTTTGATCAGGCTATAGTTAATGATTCAATAGGTATGTATATAAATGTTTTTTGAATTGTATCATTGAGTATTGTTTTATTTCATGTGGAATGCCATTGTAGGCGGTTACAGCATTGTACACAAAGGATCGCCGAAACATAGCTGTGGAGTGTTGTGGAATGTTTAAACCTGAACAACGTAAGTTTAACCCATGCAAATGTGTTCTTGTTATTAGTTTATCAAACAGATAACTAGGATTTTGTTTTAGTAATATGGAATGTGTTAGACATGCAAGGTGATACAATCGTCTCTGTTCCATTTTGAGCCATTTGATATTATTGTAATAAGGAGTAATGTGTTGACGTCTGTTTATTTTTAACGCAAAACGAACACAACTATTTTGTAAAATTTGTATTCTCTTTTTAGTTTCAACATCAATACAGGGACCATAGACTACATCACAGTAATCAAACAATGATAAAATGAGAGCCTCTGATAATATCAATATTAAATCCTTTGACAGCAGGCTTTTTTGAGAATATAACATTTTCAATGTAGCATAGGCTCGTTGTAATACTTTATTAATATGAGTTTTAAATCTCAGATCTGTGTCAATTACTAAGCCCAAATTCCTGCATTCGGCAAGAACGGGCAATAGTTTGCCGTTCATCTTCACCTGAAAGTTTTGATCTTTGTCTTTGCCAAATAACATGACAAACGATTTTTTTGTATTGATTTTTAATTGCAATTTTGTTGAAAAATTAAATATAGAGTCTAAGTCACTGTTTAAGTTATTAATTATATGATCATTAGCATGAGGAAAAGAAAAAAGAAGCTGCGTATCATCAGCATAGCAGTGCATATCCACAAACTTAACTTGTTCGCAAAGGTCAGCAGTATATATACAAAACAGTAACGGTCCAAGCACACTCCCCTGAGGTACGCCCTTAACCACAGCAAGGGATGCCGATACTTTGGCATCTAATTTCACACTTTGTGTTCTATTGCTTAAATAGCTTTTTACAAATTTAATCGAATTTTGATCAAAATTATGATATTCCAGCTTAGCACAAAGGACCTCATGATTAATAGTATCAAATGCCTTGCTGTAGTCAAGTAAAACCAAGATTGAAGTTTTTCCTTTATCACATGCGTTAATAATTTCATCGGTAATATGAAGTAAAGCGGTGGTTGTGCTGTGTTGGCGCCTAAAACCCGATTGTATGTTTGGTATTATATTGCATTTATCTAAATAAGAACGGAATTGCAGGTCGACTATTTTTTCTAGTACTTTTGATAACGTTGGTAAGATACTTATGGGTCTAAGGTCATTATATTCTTTAGGATCTTTGTTCTTACACAACGGAGTTACAAGGGCTTCCTTCCAGACTTGAGGAACAACTGCATTAACAAGACAATAATTGATTACATGTTCAAGGTGTTCAGATATAAGGGGAATGCATAATTTTATCATTTTTAAATTTATACAATCAACACCAATAGCATTCGATCTAAGCTGATTGATTATTTTATTAATTTCATCGGCCGTTGTTTGCTCAAACGAAAATGCATGTTTGGTGTTTTTTGATTTAGTTTTGTAATGTTCAATAATTTCATCAGTTTTAGGAAAATCAGGGAATGAGGTAGAATTAATAAAGTAATTGTTGATAGCTTCAACATCAGCTAGATTTTCGGGCACACGCGCTTCATATTTTTTATTAATATTAAGTGATTTAAGAGTTTTCCATAAAGTTTTAGATTGATTTTGCCTTGAAACGTATTCTATGAAAGCTTTTTTTTCCCTTTTAATTGCGCCTGTTGTATAATTTCTTAGAGTGACATAATAATCCCTATCAGAAGGAAGCCCGGTCTTTTTTGCTTTAGTACGTGCTCGATCCCTTAATTTTATCATTTGCCTTACAACATCAGTCAACCACGGCGCAGGTGGTTTTCTTACTCGCACTGTTCTCAAAGGAGCATGCATGTCCATTACATCTATTATTTGTTTGTTTAGAAAATTAAGCTTTGAATCAATGTCATTGTAATAATAAAGCATGAACCACGGCCTACTAACCAAGTCAGACGCAAAATCATCGTAAATAAAGTATTTATAATCACGAAATGTTATAATATTTGGTTTTGGCTTAACTGCTGTATAATCAAATTCGCAATAAGTTAGTCCATGGTCTGTAATTCCTTGCATATCGAACACATCACACGCAATAAAATTCTCTAGGTCTGAAATAAAAATTAAATCAATCAGGTTATTATACCTTGTAGGTTGATTTATTATCTGTTCGAAACCATACGATTTTGCTAGTGACTGCAACTTTTTAGTACTGTTATTTTCTTTATCAAACCAATTAATATTAAAATCACCTAAACATATAATTTTATCAAAGTGTATAATTGTATTAGATATAATATTTTCAAATTCGTTTAAAAAATCATTATTACCACCTCTTAATTTATATATTACACCCACAGCCACATTCAAGCGCCCAATTTTGAACGTAAACCAAAGTTGCTCCATAGTTATTGCGGATTGATAGATTTCGTATTTTACAAAATTATAAGACAAACTATCTCTTATATAAAACGCCACCCCACCACCACGGCCCTCCACACGATCATTTCTAATTAATTTATAGCCCGGTATATTATAATTATCATTGCTGCTATTAGGTTTTAACCACGTTTCCGTTACTCCAAGAATGTCATAACTATTTGCTAATACATGATCTGAAAATTCAGGAAAACTAGTACCAAAAGATTGAATATTTACATGACCTATTTTCATATTATAAATCTGAAAAGAAAATTCTTATTACAAAGATATGAAAATTAAAGTTATTCGTATGACTAAATTCACAATCAAATTAATATTTATTTATTGCACCCTGCAACTATTGCCGCCTTTACTTCTTTGATATTTCACTAAAGTCTTTTGCGTTGTTTATGTATTTTATTGAATTGTTTATTTTGATACAAATTTTCCCATCTATTGTCCAAACGTTGTTGTTGCCATATTGACTTATTGCTCGACGCAAAATATCAAGTCTGGTTTTTGTAAGATCTTCTCTTATTGAAAAAGCAGAGTTTTTGAGAAGTTTTTTATTTTTGAAAATTAAATTTCGACTTTTGTAGCTAATAAACTTAATAATCGTTGGTCTGTTTTTACCTTCAATTATTTTTCCTAGCCTATGGCAACGTCCCAGGTCGTCCTAGATGTTTCATATGTCCGTAACGTCCCAGACGTCTCAGATGTCCCATATGTCCCATATGTCCCTAAGCCCCAGGCGTCCTAAATGTCCCATATGTCCTTAACGTCCCAGACGTCCCAGACGTCCTAGATGTTCCATATGTCCTTAACGTCCCAGACGTCCCAGATGTCCCATATGTCCCTAACGTCCCAGACGTCCCAAATGTCCCAAATGTCCTATATGTCCCTAATGTCCCAGGCGTCCCAGATGTCCCATATGTCTTATATGTCCCTAATGTCCCAGGCGTCCTAAATGTCCCATATGTCCTTAACGTCCCAGACGTCCCAGAGGTCCTAGATGTCCCATATGTCCTTAACATCTTAGATATCCCGGATGTCCCATATGTCCCTAACGTCCCAGACGTCCCTGATGTCCCATACGTCCCATATGTCCCTAATGTCCCAGGCGTCCTAGATGTTCCATATGTCCCTAACGTCCCAAACGACCTAGATGTCCCATATGTCCTTAACGTCCTAGATATCCCGGATGTCCCAATTGTCACTAACGTCCCAGACGTCCCAGATGTCCCATATGTCCCATACGTCCCTAACGTCCCAGTTCGTCCTAGATGTCCCATATGTCCGTAACGTCCCAGACGTCTCAGATGTCCCATATGTCCCATATGTCCCTAAGGTACCAGGCGTCCTAAATGTTCCATATGTCCTTAACGTCCCAGACGTCCCAGACGTCCTAGATGTCCCATATGTCCTTAACGTCCCAGACGTCTCAGATGTCCCATATGTTCTATATGTCCCTAACGTCCCAGGCGTCCCAGATGTCCCATATGTCTTATATGTCCCTAACGTCCCAGGCGTCCTAAATGTCCCATATGTCCTTAACGTCCCAGACATCCCAGACGTCCTAGATGTCCCATATGTCCTTAGAGACCTAGATATCCCGAATGTCCCATATGTCCCTAACGTCCCAGACGTCCCAGATGTCCCATATGTCCCATATGTCCCTAATGTCCCAGACGTCCCAGCTGTCCCGTATGTCCCTAACGTCCCAGACGTCCTAGACGTCCTAGATGTCCCATATGTCCCTAACGTCCCAGACGTCCTAGATGTCCTATATGTCCCTAACGTCCCAGACGTCCCAGACGTCCTAGATGTCCCATATGTCCTTAACGTCCCAGACGTTTCAGATGTCCCATATGTCTCTAACGTCCCAGACGTCCCAGATGTCCTATATGTCCTTAAAGTCCCAGACGTCCCAGACGTCCTAGATGTCCCATATGTCCTTAACGTCCTAGACGTCCCAGATGGCTCATATGGCCCTAACGTCCCAGACGTCCTAGATGTCCCAAATGTCCTTACCGTCCCAGACGTCCCAGCCGTCCTAGATGTCCCATATGTCCTTAACGTCCCAGCCGTCCCATATGCCCCATATGTCACTAACGTCCCAACATCCCAGATGTTTCATATGTCCCATATGTCCCTAATGTCTCAGGCGTCCCAGATGTCCCATATGTCCCATATGTCCCTAATGTCCCATTCGTCCTGAATGTACCATATGTCCTTAACGTCCCAGACGTCCCAGACGTCCTAGATGTGCCATATGTCCTTAACGTCCCAGACGTCCCAGATGTCTCATATGACCATAACGTCCCAGACGTCCCAGATGTCTCATATGTCCCATATGTCCCTAATGTCCCAGGCCTCCTAGATGTTCCATATGTCCCTAACGGCCAAGACGTCCTAAATGTCCCATATGTCCCTAACGTTCCAGACGCCCCAGCTGTCCCGTATGTCCCTAACGTCCCGGACGTCCCAGACGTCCTAGTGTCCCATATGTCCCTAACGTCTTAGACGTCCTAGATGTCCTATATGTCTCTAACGTCCCAGACGTCCCAGACGTCCCATCTGTCCTTAATGTCTCAGGCGTCCCAGATTTCCCATCTGTCCTTAATGTCCCAGGCGTCCCAGATGTCCCATATGTCCCATATGTCCTTAATGACCCAGGCGTCCTAAGTGTCCCATATGTCCTTAACTTCCCAGACGTTCCAGACGTAATAGATGGCCCATATGTCCTTAACGTCCTAGACGTCCCAGATGTCCCATATGTCCCATATGTCCCTAACGTCCCAGACGTCCCAGATGTCCCATATGTCACATATGTCCCTAACGTCCCAGGCGTCCTAAATGTCCCATATGTCCTTAACGTTCCAGACGTCCCAGATGTCCCATCTGTCCTTAATGTCCCAGGCGTCTCAGATGCCCCATATGTCCCATATGTCCTTAATGACCCAGGCGTCCTAAGTGTCCCATATGTCCTTAACTTCCCAGACGTCCCAGACGTCCTAGATGTCCCATATGTCCCTAACGTCCCAGACGTCCCAGACGTCCTAGATGTCCCATATGCCCCTAACGTCCCAGATCGTCCTAGATGTTTCATATGTCCGTAACGTCCCAGACGTCTCAGATGTCCCATATGTCCCATATGTCCCTAAGGCCCCAGGCGTCCTAAATGTCCCATATGTCCTTAACGTCCCAGACGTCCCAGACGTCCTAGATATCCCATATGTCCTTAACGTCCCAGACGTCCCAGATGTCCCATATGTCCCTAACGTCCCAGACGTCCCAAATGTCCCATATGTCCTATATGTCCCTAATGTCCCAGGCGTCCCAGATGTCCCATATGCCTTATATGTCCCTAATGTCCTAGGCGTCCTAAATGTCCCATATGTCCTTAACGTCCCAGACGTCCCAGAGGTCCTATATGTCCCATATGTCCTTAACATCCTAGATATCCCGGATGTCCCATATGTCCCTAACGTCCCAGACGTCCCTGATGTCCCATATGTTTCATATGTCCCTAATGTCCCAGGCGTCCTAGATGTTCCATATGTCCCTAACGTCCCAGACGTCCTAGATGTCCCATATGTCCTTAACGTCCTAGATATCCCGGATGTCCCATATGTCCCTAACGTCCCAGATGTCCCATATGTCCCATACGTCCCTAACGTCCCAGATCGTCTTAGATGTCCCATATGTCCGTAACGTCCCAGACGTCTCAGATGTCCCATATGTCCCTAAGGTCCCAGGCGTCCCAGATGTCCCATATGTCTTATATGTCCCTAACGTCCCAGGCCTCCTAAATGTCCCATATGTCCTTAACGTCCCAGACGTCCCAGACATCCTAGATGTCCCATATGTCCTTAGGGTCCTAGATATCCCGGATGTCCCATATATCCCTAACGTCCCAGACGTCCCAGATGTCCCATATGTCCCATATGTCCCTAATGTCCTAGACGTCCCAGCTGTCCCGTATGTCCCTAACGTCCCAGACGTCCTAGACGTCCTAGATGTCCTATATGTCCCTAACGTCCCAGACGTCCTAGATGTCCTATATGTCCCTAACGTCCCAGACGTCCCAGACGTCCTAGATGTCCCATATGTCCTTAACGTCCCAGACGTCTCAAATGTCCCATATGTCTCTAACGTCCCAGACGTCCCAGATGTCCTATATGTCGTTAAAGTCCTAGACGTCCCAGACGTCCTAGATGTCCCATATGTCCTTAACGTCCTAGACGTCCCAGATGGCTCATATGGCCCTAACGTCCCAGACGTCCTAGATGTCCCATATGTCCTTAACGTCCCAGACGTCCCAGCCGTCCTAGATGTCCCATACGTCCTTAACGTCCCAGACGTCCCATATGCCCTATATGTCCCTAACGTCCCAACATCCCAGACGTTTCATATGTCCCATATGTCCCTAATGTCTCAGGCGTCCCAGATGTCCCATATGTCCCATATGTCCCTAATGTCCCATTCGTCCTGAATGTACCATATGTCCTTAACGTCCCAGACGTACCAGACGTCCTAGATGTGCCATATAATAATAAATAATAATAATAATATGGCCTTTATTTAAAAATAAATACACATAAGAAAATCAAACAATGTATGAGGCGAGATTCAGCTCACGTCAGGCCGTAAGCTGTTCTACCATCTAACCCCATAGTTCGTCTGCACTGTTTTTCTTTCTGTCTGTCCTCCGCGGTATGCCTGAGAAAATTTTAAGTATCAAGTTAACATAGAATTTATAACCAGCGTACGCCCACGCCACCGCAGTCGCGCTCCCTCCAACCATCTAAATTAATTAGTTAGTAAGAGCGCGACAGCGACAACGCAGCATCTACCGCTGCCGACCGAGCATAATGAAGTAATGAAAAAATTTTGATTAACAATTTTGTCTAGATAATAGTAATAAGCGCAGCTGATGTCGAAACGCAGGTAACGATAGAACTTTGAGGTTCTGTGGCAAATCATTCCACCATTTCGCTATAGTATAAGTAAATCGACGTCGTCCGAATTCGTTAATTAATCGTGGTATAGTAATGTTGCCCCGGAACCTCAAATTTAGGTTATGGAGATCTGTCCTAAATGTAATTTTATAATATAAATAAGGTGGTGTTTTGAGTAACAAAATTTTAAAATATAGTACTGAGTAATGCAAATAACGTCTGTTTAACATATTTAGCCAATTGATGTCTTTAAGTTTATGATATATTCTATCAAATTTACGTATACCAAATATTAACCGCAAGCATGCATTCTGAAGTCTTTGAATTCTAGCTTTATCTTGTGAATCGATACATGGATCATACACCACATCACAAAAATCCATTTGTGATAAAACCAAACTATCGCATAAAATACCCTTTACCTTAGTGTCCAGCATATGACGATTTTGGTAGATCAACCTGAGATTGCTGTACGCTTTTTGTAAGCATTGTGATATATGTTTTTTAAATCGTAATGTTGTATCTAGAATTAGTCCTAGATTTCTAACTGTATCGACAATTGGTATTACCTTATTATCGATCTTTATTATCATATTATCTTTAGCGAAGGCAATATCGTTCTTTCTTCCAAAAAATATAACAGCCGACTTATCAGCATTTAGTTTTAAACAATGTTGCATAGAAATATCAGCAATACGATTTAAATCTTGATTTATAAGGTCAGCTGCATGCAAGCTGTCAGAGGCTTCAAAAGAAAAATAAATTTGTGAATCGTCGGCATAGAAGTGATGATTGCAATGCTTTAGAACAGTATGAAAATGAGAAATATAAAGCGTAAACAGAAGAGGCCCAAGAATCGATCCTTGAGGAACTCCTGATTTATTTTCAATAAATTCAGAAACATTGTTACCTACGCGGACGGCCTGATAACGATTTACGAGATAATTATGTAATATTTTAATAGCTTTAGGTTTTAAACCTATGTAATTGAAAATTGATAGCAAAACTTTATGGTCTATTGTGTCAAATGCTTTTGAGTAATCTAAAAGAACGACAGCCGTTATCTTACCAGCATCTGCAGCCGCAACCAAATCGTCAACAATGTCTAATAAGGCAGTGGCGCAACTGTATCCCTTTCTGAAACCTGATTGATTGACTGGCAGCACATTGTTTAGCTGTATATGATTACGAAGTTGCTGATCCATTATCCTTTCTAATATTTTTGACATAAACGGCAAGATACTAATAGGACGTAAATCATTTAGTTCTTTAGGTGATTTGATTTTCGGAATAGGATTTATTAAAGATTTTTTCCAGTCATCGGGGAATACCGAATTTTCTAAGCAAAAATTTAGGAGGTGGGTTATGATGGGCAAAATAAAAGGAAGGCACAATTTAATAATTCTGTTGCTAATACCATCATACCCCACTGCATTAGTTTTAATAGTTGTAATGATTTTGAGTACCTGAATTTCATCGACTGCTTCAAATTCGAAAAAAGAAGTTATTGAGTCTTTTATGTTGTTACTATAAAATGCCCTAGTATCATTTGAATTTATAGATACCTTTGGAATAGAAGTAATGAAGTAAGTATTAATTTTATTATAATCATTTAAAGCAGGAGGTAATTCAGTTTGGGATTTTTTTGAAATGTTTAAGTCTTTTAAGTTCTTCCAAAATAATTTAGAGTTATTAGCAAATAATGAGGTGTAATAAGCTTTTTTGTCTCTCCTAACCGCACTTACAACTTGATTCCTTAACTGCTTGTAATAGTTGTAGTGATTAGTATCCTTTGACCGTTTAAAACGACTTAAGGCTTGATCACGCAATCGCATCATATTTTTAATGGTGTCAGTCAACCATGGAGCACACTGTTTAGTGATTCTAAAAGTTTTGATTGGCGCAAACAAATCTAGCAGAATTGTTAAATTTTCAACAAGAAATTTTACTTTATTATCAACATTGTAGATATCATAAATATTTTGCCATGGGATAGAACGTAGTGCCGAGTAAAATTCTTCATAATTAAAGTTTTTAAAGTCTCTAGACGTGCGAATAATCGGATAGGGTTTAATGTAAGGCAAAGTAAACGTGCCGCGTACAATGTGGTGGTCAGAGATGCCGTGAACAACAGAAAAAGATGAGACTAGGTCTTTATTTGAAGTAATTAAATAATCAAGAAGTGTGCTAGATGTAGCTGTTACGCGGGTTGGCTCATTAATTAACTGAAAAAGATTAAAGGTTTCAAAAAAGTTTACAGTATAACCTGTGGCCAAACTGTCAACATCAAACAAATCTATATTAAAATCACCAAGGCAAAAAATACCCCCAACAGTAGGTAATATCACAGATAATGTTAATTCTAATGTATTGATAAACTCATAATAAAACCTTTCATGTGGATTATAGACCACACCAAATGCATACTTACGATTTTTAAAAGAAATGTTTAACCATAACTGTTCAATATCACGTACGGTATCGATAACAGTAAAAGATAAAGATGTATTTAAGTAAAACGCAACTCCACCTCCTCGACTTGGTCTATCTTGGCGTACGATAGTATATCCTTCTATTAAGATGTCATTATTGTTAACAGAGTTCCTTAACCAGGTTTCGACAACAGCCACGATATCGTATGAATATTGAAGGACGTGATCCCTGAAATCAATAAAATTACACACAAGTGAACGGCAATTGATAAGTGCACAATTTAAGATAGGACGCATTCAGTTATCTACTTCACAAGCAAGACAGAGGACAGGCAAAAGAAAAAGTTAAAACTTAAGAAAAAAAAAAAGAAATCCAATGAAAATGGAATTAAAAATTAGAATTATTCCCGTTCTGTGAACCCCGTTTGTACTAAAATTAGTTTCTGTTTTATTTAATTTTAAAATTAAAAAGCATTACAGTTTTACAAAATATTTTCTCCTTGAGGAAAAATACAACAGAACGTAATTTTCTATATACACCTGCAGATACAAAGAAATAATCGTACATCATGAAGAACAAAATCATACTTTTAACTTTTCTAAGTCGAGAATGGTATTTACAGATATGATTGGAGAGTTTTCGCTTTTACGCAAAAAGAGTCTGCAGTCTTTGACCCACGTAAATTTGTAATTTTTATCTTTAGCAAACGTTTTGCATTCATATAAAAGGTTTTTATTTTGAACCGTTAAGTGATCGTAAATAGAAATAATTTTATTATCATTAAGGGTAGGATATATCTGACTTACAGTAATTTTACTCCCCTTAATCTTATTTTTATAGGTGTTCAAAATATTGTTTTTTAACTGCCGACTGTTCAATGCAACAATAATGGGTTTATATTTCCTTGGATTTCGGGTGGGAACTCTGTGGCAGGCTTCGATGACAGTAGCGGATAAGTCCATACCAATCAGACGAAAAATATTCAACGCAATATCGATTGGATTTTCTCCAGGCATTTCTGGTACCCCCGATAGCTCCAAGTTTTTAATCCTCGATCGCTGCTCGAGATCCTCGACTCTGTAGCGCAATTCCTGATTTTGACGCTGCAAAACTTCATTTTGTTGTACAATCTTCTCGTTTTGATTATCTATCTGCAGAAGTTTCTCCTGTAGATTAGGCACCATTGCCAGCTGTTTTTGGATTTGCAAAATCATTTGGAATTGAACGTTTAGTTTTTGTTCCAGGTTTAATTTTTCGAACTTCTCAAACTCCATTACCACTGGAGTTTCCGGATTGATAATATTATCTCTTGAAACCTCTTGCGTATCTGCTGAAACACTCTGAGTGCATGTTTTGCATTTCCATGCACGCTTCTCGATTTCGGAAAGTTTATCGAGTTTTTCACTTCTTTTTCCTGCGCACTCTAGGTGATAATTATTTTCACATTCACAACACACTAAATAAGATCGGTTGTCGGTAATGTTCAAATTACAAGTACTGCACTGCAACTCCATTTTAAACAGATAAATAGCTAAATTTATTGAGCGTAAACGAGATCCACACGAGCGAGAAATCAGCGATGCTCACACATCGACGTCTAGCAAACGAATGTGTCCTTAACGTCTCAGACGTCTCAGACGTCCCAGATGTCTCATATGACCATAACGTCCCAGACGTCCCAGAAGTCCCATATGTCCCATATGTCCCTAATGTCCCAGGCTTCCTAGATGTTCCATATGTCCCTAACGTCCAAGACGTCCTAAATGTCCCATATGTCCCTAACGTTCCAGACGTCCCAGCTGTGCCGTATGTCCCTAACGTCCCGGACGTCCCAGACGTCCTAGTGTCCCATATGTCCCTAACGTCTTAGACGTCCTAGATGTCCTATATGTCCCTAACGTCCCAGACGTCCCAGACGTCCCATCTGTCCTTAATGTCTCAGGCGTCCCAGATGTCCCATCTGTCCTTAATGTCCCAGGCGTGCCAGATGTCCCATATGTCCCATATGTAATTAATGACCCAGGCGTCCTAAGTGTCCCATATGTTCTTAACTTCCCAGACGTCTCAGACGTAATAGATATCCCATATGTCCTTAACGTCCTAGACGTCCCAGATGTCCCATATGTCCCTAACGTCCCAGGCGTCCTAAATGTCCCATATGTCCTTAACGTCCAAGAAGTCCCAGATGTCCCATATGTCCCTAACGTCCCAGACGTCCCAGATGTCCCATATGTCCCATATGTCCCTAACGTCCCAGGCGTCCTAAATTTCCCATATGTCCTTAACGTCCCAGATGTCCCAGATGTCCCATCTGTCCTTAATGTCCCAGGCGTCCCAGATGTCCCATATGTCTCATATGTCCTTAATGACCCAGGCGTCCTAAGTGTCTCATATGTCCCTAACGTCCCAGACGTCCCAGATGTCCCATATGTCCCATATGTCCCTAACGTCCCAGGCGTCCTAAATTTCCCATATGTCCTTAACGTCCCAGACGTCCTAGATGTCCCATATGTCCTTAACGTCCCAGACGTCCCAGATGTCCCATATGTCCCTAACGTCCCAGACGTCTCAGATGTCCCATATGTCCCATATGTCCTTAACGTCCCAGGCGTCCTAAATGTCCCATATGTCCTTAACGTCCCAGACGTATCAGTTGTCCCAAATGTCCCTAATGTCTCAGACGTCCCAGATGTTCCATATGTCCCTAACGTCCCAGACGTCCTAAATGTGCCATATGCTCCTAACGTCTCAGACGTCCCAACTGTCTCGTATGTCCCTAACGTCCCAGACGTTCCAGACGTCCTAGATGTCCCATATGTCCTTAGCGTCCCAGACGTCCCAGATGTCTCATATGTCGCTAACTTCCCAGACGTGCCAGATGTCCCATATGTCCCATATGTCCCTAATGTCCCAGGCGTCCTATATGTCCCATATGTTCCTAACGTCCCAGACGTCCCAGACGTCCTAGATGTCCCATATGTCCGTAATATCCCAGGCGTCCTAAATCTCCCATATGTCTTTAACGTCCCAGACGTCTTAGATGTCCCATATGTCCTTAACGAACCAGACATCCCAGATGTCCCATATGTCTTTAACGCCCCAGACGTTTCAGATGTCCCATATGTCCCATAGGTCCCTAACGTCCCAGACGTCTTAAATGTCCCATATGTCCCTAGAGTCCAAGACGTCCCAGCTGTCCCGTATGACCCTAACGTCCCAGACGTCTCAGACGTCCTAGATGTCCCATATGTTTTTAACGTCCCAGACGTCCTAGATAGCTTATATATCCTTAACGTCCCAGACGTCCCAGACGTCCCAGATGTCCCATATGTCCCATATGTCCCTAGTGTCCCAGGCGTCCCAGATGTCCCATATATCCCTAACGTCCCAGACGTGCTAAAAGTCCCATATGTTCCTAACGTCCCAGACGTCCCAGACGTCCTAGATGTCCCATATGTCCTTAACTTCCCAAACGTCCCAGATGTCCCATATGTCCTTAACGTCCCAGACGTCCTAGATGTCCCATATGTCCCATATGTCCCTAATGTCCCAGGCGTCCTAAATGTCCCATATGTCTTTAACGTCCCAAACGTCCCATATGTCCCATATGTCCTTAAAGTTCCAGGCGTCCCAGAAGTCCCATATGTCCCTAATGTCCCAGGCGTCCTAAATGTCTTATATGTCCTTAACGTTCCAGACGTCCAGGACGTCCTAGATGTCCCATATGTCCTAAACGTCCCAGACGTCCCAGACGTCCTAGATGTCCCATATGTCCCTAACGTGCCAGACGTCCTATATGTCCTATATGTCCCTAACGTCCCAGACGTCCCAGACGTCCCAGATGTCCCATATGTCTCATATGTCCCTAATGTCCCAGGCGTACTAAATGTCCCATATGTCCTTAACGTGCCAGACGTCCCAGACGTCCTAGATGTCCCATATGTCCTTAACGTCCCAGACGTCTCAGATGTCCCATATGTCCCTAACGTCCCAGACGTCCCAGATGTAACATATGTCCCATATAATAATAATAATAATAATAATAATGGTTTATTGTCCAACAGAAAAAAAAATCCAATTATAGGACAATTTACACAATAAACTAAAGTATTACATATTAATAATCGAAACTTTAACACTAAACACTCGCTTATAGTGAAACAAACTGAAAGGAAATACAATATAATACTATACCTATACCTTACTAAACTAACAAAAGCTGTCTATACTAATTCTAATATGTTAGTTAAATTACAATAATTAATATCGCACATATTTGAAATGTCATTGTAGTTCTGACTCATTTTATAAAGTGGTGATTTTTGTAGTAAATTAGTACGTGGGGTTGGATTATAAAATGTTACGAAATTTCTATTTTGACGTGACGGTACTTGAAAATTAAGCATTTCCAGAAGAAATGGACAATCGATTTTGGCATGAAGAATATTATATAAATAAGTAAGACTAATTATTTTTCTTCTTCTTTCTAAACTAATCATATCAAATCGTTCCAGTAATAATGATTGTGAATAACCTCTTTCTGGGTAAACTCCGTCTACTTTGTAGCTTAAGAATTTCAAAAACTTCCTTTGTATTGATTCTAGATTAATTATTTGATATTCATAGAAAGGGTACCAAATTAAAACACAATACTCAAGTTTTGAGCTGATTAAAGAAAAGAATAAGGTTTTCAAAGCAACTATATTTGTAAAGGATTTGCAGTTTCTTACGACAAACCCCAGCATTTTCAGAGCGGAAGTATATACGGTCTCTATATGACCAGCGAAACTAAATTTATTATCAAAAAGAACTCCTAGATCCTTAACGGTGTCACTGCGTTGTAATAAGTTTGAATTTATAGCATACATATACACTAATGGTTGTAATTTACGGGTGTATGAGACTACTCTGCACTTCGATATGTTAAGTTGGAGTTTATTGGTGTCACACCAGTTGTTCAAGTTCTTAATTTGTTGTTGCAACCAAAGGCAGTCCTCAATAGTAGCGACAGAAAAGAAAATTTTCAGATCATCCGCAAATAGAAGCCTCTCACAACAAAGTACTTCAGGCAGGTCATTGATAAATAATAAAAATAGCAACGGTCCTAAGTTGGAACCTTGTGGGACACCAGATGTAGCAGCAATGAGCTTCGACTTATAACTGTTGTATGTTACATACTGTACACGATTTGACAAGTATGAGGTAAAAAATCTTATTAGAGATTCGCTAAACCCAAAACTAAGTAGCTTTTGTATTATAATGGAATGCAAGATGCGGTCAAACGCTTTTGAAAAGTCGGTGTATATTACATCAACCTGCCCCATATGTCCCTAAGGCCCCAGGCGTCCTAGATGTTCCATATGTCCCTAACCACCCAGACGTCCTAAATGTCCCATATGTCCCTAACGTCCCAGACGTCCCAGCTGTCCCGTATGTCCTTAACGTCCTAGATGTCCCAGACGTCCTAGATGTCCCATATGTCCCTAACGTCCCAGACGTCCTAGACATCCCATATGTCCTTAACGTCCCAGACGTCCCAGATCTTCCATATGTCCCTAATGTCCCAGGCGTCCTAAGTGTTCCATATGTCCCTAACGTCCCAGACGTCCTAAATGTCCCATATGTCCCTAACGTCCCAGACGTCCCAGCTGTTCCGTATGCCCCTAACGTCCCAGACGTCCCAGACGTCCTAGATGTCCCATATGTCCCTAACGTCCCAGACGTCCCAGATGTCCCAAATGTCCCTAACGTCCCAGACGTCCCAGATGTCCCATATGTCCCATATGTCCCTAATGTCCCAGACGTCCCAGATGTCCCATATGTCCCTAACGTCCCAGACGTCCCAGATGTCCCATATGTCCCTAACGTCCTAGACGTCCTAGATGTCCCATACGTGCTCAACGTCTCAGACGTCCCATATGCCCCATATGTCCCTAACGTCCCAGACGTCCCAGATGTCCCATATGTCCCATATGTCCCTAATGTCCCAGGCTTTCCAGAGGTCCCATATGTCCCATATGTCCCTAATGTCTCAGGCGTCCTAAATGTCCCATATGTTCTTAACGTCCCAGACGTCCCAGACGTCCTAGATGTCCCACATGTCCTTAACGTCCCAGACGTCCCAGATGTCCCATCTGTCCCTAACGTCCCAGACGTCCCAGATGTTCCATATGTCCCATATGTCCCTAATGTCCCAAGCGTCCTAGATGTTCCATATGTCTCTAACGTCCCAGACGTCCTAAAAGTCCCATATGTCCTTAAAGTCCCAGACGTCCCAGCTGTCCCGTATGTCCCTAAAGTCGCAGACGTCCCAGACGTCCCATATGTCCCATATGTCCCTAAATGTCCCAGGCGTCCCAGACGTCCCAGCTGTCCCATATGTCCCTAACGTCCCAGACGTCCCAGACATCTTAGATGTCCCATATGTCCCTAACGTCCCAGACGTCCCAGACGTCCCATATGTCCCATATGTCCCTAATGTCCCAGGCGTCCCAGTTGTCCCAGATGTCCCATATGTCCCTAACGTCCCAGACGTCCCAGACGTCCCAGATGTCTTAGATGCCCCATATGTCCCTAACGTCCGAGACGTCCCAGCTGGCCCGTATGTTCCTAACGTCCCAGACGTCCCACACGTCCTAGATGTCCCATATGTCCCTAACCTGCCAGACGTCCTAGATGTCCCATATGTCCCATATGTCCCTAATGTCTCAGGCGTACTAAATGTCCCATATATCCTTAACGTCCCAGACGTCCCAGACGTCCTAGATGTCCCATATGTCCTTAACGTCCCAGACGTCTCAGATGTCCCATATGTCCCTAACGTCCCAGACGTCCCAAATGTCCCATATGTCCCATATGTCCCTAATGTCCCAGGCGTCCTAGATGATCCATATGTCCCTAACGTCCCAGACGTCCTAAATGTCCCATATGTCCCTAACGTCCCAGACGTCCCAGCTGTCCCGTATGTCCTTAACGTCTCAAATGTCCCAGACGTCCTAGATGTCCCATATGTCCCTAACGTCCCAGACGTCCTAGTCGTCCCATATGTCCTTAACGTCGCAGACGTCCCAGATGTCCCATATGTTCCATATGTCCCTAATGTCCCAGGCGTCCTTAGTGTCCCATATGTCCCTAACGTCCCAGACGTCCCAGCTGTCCCGTATGTCCCTAACGTCCCAGACGTCCCAGACGTCCTAGATGTCCCATAAGTCCCTAACGTCCCAGACGTCCCAGATGTCCCATATGTCCCTAACGTCCTAGACGTCCAAAATGTCCCATATGTCCCATATGTCCCTAATGTCCCAGACGTTTCACATGTCCCATATGTCCCTAACGTCCCAGACGTCCCAGATGCCCCATATGTCCCTAACGTCTTAGACGTCCTAGATGTCCCATATGTCCCATATATCCTTAATGTCCCAGGCGTCCTAAATGTCCCATATTTATGTCTTTAACGCCCCAAACGTCCCATATGTCCCATATGTCCTTAATGTTTCAGGCGTCCCAGAAGTCCCATAGGTCCCTAATGTCCCAGGCGTCCTAAATGTCTTATATGTCCTTAACGTTCCAGACGTCCAGGACGTCCTAGATGTCCCATATGTCCTATATGTCCCTAACGTCCCAGACGTCCCAGACGTCCCAGATGTCCCATATGTCTCAAATGTCCCTAATGTCCCAGACGTACTAAATGTCCCATATGTCCTTAACGTCCCAGACGTCTCAGATGTCCCTAACGTCCCAGACGTCCCAGATGTAACATATGTCCCATATGTCCCTAATGCCCCAGGCGTCCTAGATGTTCCATATGTCCCTAACCACCCAGACGTCCTAAATGTCCCATATGTCCCTAACGTCCCAGACGTCCCAGCTGTCCCATATGTCCTTAACGTCCTAGATGTCCCAGACGTCCTAGATGTCCCATATGTCCCTAACGTCCCAGACGTCCTAGACATCCCATATGTCCTTAACGTCCCAGACGTCCCAGATCTTCCATATGTCCCTAATGTCCCAGGCGTCCTAAGTGTTCCATATGTCCCTAACGTCCCAGACGTCCTAAATGTCCCATATGTCCCTAACGTCCCAGACGTCCCAGCTGTTCCGTATGCCCCTAACGTCCCAGACGTCCCAGACGTCCTAGATGTCCCATATGTCCCTAACGTCCCAGACGTCCCAGATGTCCCAAATGTCCCTAACGTCCCAGACGTCCCAGATGTCCCATATGTCCCATATGTCCCTAATGTCCCAGACGTCCCAGATGTCCCATATGTCCCTAACGTCCCAGACGTCCCAGATGTCCCAAATGTCCCTAACGTCCCAGACGTCCCAGATGTCCCATATGTCCCATATGTCCCTAATGTCCCAGACGTCCCAGATGTCCCATATGTCCCTAACGTCCCAGACGTCCCAGATGTCCCATATGTCCCTAACGTCCTAGACGTCCTAGATGTCCCATACGTGCTCAACGTCTCAGACGTCCCATATGCCCCATATGTCCCTAACGTCCCAGACGTCCCAGATGTCCCATATGTCCCATATGTCCCTAATGTCCCAGGCTTTCCAGAGGTCCCATATGTCCCATATGTCCCTAATGTCTCAGGCGTCCTAAATGTCCCATATGTTCTTAACGTCCCAGACGTCCCAGACGTCCTAGATGTCCCACATGTCCTTAACGTCCCAGACGTCCCAGATGTCCCATCTGTCCCTAACGTCCCAGACGTCCCAGATGTTCCATATGTCCCATATGTCCCTAATGTCCCAAGCGTCCTAGATGTTCCATATGTCTCTAACGTCCCAGACGTCCTAAAAGTCCCATATGTCCTTAAAGTCCCAGACGTCCCAGCTGTCCCGTATGTCCCTAAAGTCGCAGACGTCCCAGACGTCCCATATGTACCATATGTCCCTAAATGTCCCAGGCGTCCCAGACGTCCCAGCTGTCCCATATGTCCCTAACGTCCCAGACGTCCCAGATGTCCCATATGTCCCATATGTCCCTAATGTCCCAGGCGTCCCAGTTGTCCCAGATGTCCCATATGTCCCTAACGTCCCAGACGTCCCAGACGTCCCAGATGTCTTAGATGCCCCATATGTCCCTAACGTCCGAGACGTCCCAGCTGGCCCGTATGTTCCTAACGTCCCAGACGTCCCACACGTCCTAGATGTCCCATATGTCCCTAACCTGCCAGACGTCTTAGATGTCCCATATGTCCCATATGTCCCTAATGTCTCAGGCGTACTAAATGTCCCATATATCCTTAACGTCCCGGACGTCCCAGACGTCCTAGATGTCCCATATGTCCTTAACGTCCCAGACGTCTCAGATGTCCTATATGTCCCTAACGTCCCAGACGTCCCAAATGTCCCATATGTCCCATATGTCCCTAATGTCCCAGGCGTCCTAGATGATCCATATGTCCCTAACGTCCCAGACGTCCTAAATGTCCCATATGTCCCTAACGTCCCAGACGTCCCAGCTGTCCCGTATGTCCTTAACGTCTCAGATGTCCCAGACGTCCTAGATGTCCCATATGTCCCTAACGTCCCAGACGTCCTAGTCGTTTCATATGTCCTTAACGTCGCAGACGTCCCAGATGTCCCATATGTTCCATATGTCCCTAATGTCCCAGGCGTCCTTAGTGTCCCATATGTCCCTAACGTCCCAGACGTCCCAGATGTCCCAGGCGTCCTAAGTGTTCCATATGTCCCTAACGTCCCAAACGTCCTAAATGTCCCATATGTCCCTAACGTCCCAGACGTCCCAGCTGTCCCGTATGTCCCTAACGTCCCAGACGTCCCAGACGTCCTAGATGTCCCATAAGTCCCTAACGTCCCAGACGTCCCAGATGTCCCATATGTCCCTAACGTCCTAGACGTCCCAAATGTCCCATATGTCCCATATGTCCCTAATGTCCCAGACGTTTCACATGTCCCATATGTCCCTAACGTCCCAGACGTCCCAGATGCCCCATATGTCCCTAACGTCTTAGACGTCCTAGATGTCCCATACGTCCTTAACGTCCCAGACGACCCAGATGCCCCATATGTCCCTAACGTCTCAGATGTCCCAGATGTCCCCTATGTCCCATATGTCTTTAATGTCCCAGGCGTTCCAGATGTCCCATATGTCCCATATGTCCCTAATGTCTCAAGCGTCCTAAATGTCCCATATGTTCTTAACGTCCCAGACGTCCTAGATGTCCCACATGTCCTTAACGTCCCAGACGTCCCAGATGTCCTAGATGTCCCATATGTCCTTAACGTCCCAAACGGCATAGATGTCCCATATGTCCCATATGTCCTTAACGTCCCAGACGTCCCAGACGTCCTAGATGTCCCATATGTCCTTAACGTCCTAGACGTACCAGATGTCCCATATGTCTCTAACGTCCCAGACGTAACTGATGTCCCATATGTCCCTAAGGTCCCAGGCGTCCCAGATGTCCCATATGTCCCATATGTCCCAGGCGTACTAAATGTCCCATATGTCCTTAACGTCCCAGACGTCTCAGATGTCTCATGTGTCCCTAACGTCCTTGACGTCCTATATGTCCCATATGTCCCTAACGTCCCAGACGTCCCAGATGTCCCATATGTCCCATATGTCTATAATGTCCCAGACGTCCCAGAAGACCCATATGTCCATAACGTCCCAGACGTCTTAGCTGTCCCGTATAATCCTAACGTCCCAGACGTCCCAGACGTCCCATATGCCCCATATGTCTCTAATGTCCCAGACGTCCCAGATGTCGCATATGTCCCTAACGTCGAAGACGTCTCAGATGTTCTATATGTCCCTAACGTCCCAGACGTCCCAGATGTCCCATATGTCCCTAACGTCCCAGACGTCCCAGATGTCCCATATGTCCCATATGTCTCTAATGTCCCAGACGTCCCAGATGTCGCATATGTCCCTAACGTCCCAGACGTCTCAAATGTCTCATGTGTCCCTAACGTCCTTGACGTCCTAGATGTCCCATACGTCCTTAACGTTCCAGACGACCCAGATGCCCCATATGTCCCTAACGGCCCAGACGTCTCAGATGTCCCGTATGTCCCATATTTCCCTAATGTCCCAGGCGTCCCAGACGTCCCAGATGTTCCATATGTCCCTTAAGTCCCAGAAGTCCCAGATACCCCATATGTCCCATATGTCCCTAATGTCCCAGGCGTCCTAGATGTTCCATATGTCCCTAACGTCCCAGACGTCCTAAATGTCCCATATGTCCTTAACGCCCCAGACGTCCCAGCTGTCCCGTATGTCCCTAACGTTTAAGACGTCCCAGATGTCCTGGATGTCCCATATGTCCCATATGTCACTAATGTCCCAGACGTCCTAAATGTCCTATATGTCCCTAACGTCCCAAACGTCCTAAATATTCCATATGTCCCATATGTTCCTAATGTCCCAGGCGTCCCAGATGTCCCATATGTTACATATATCACTAATGTCGCAGACGTCCTAATTGTCTTATATGTCCTTAACGTCCCAGACGTCCCAGACGTCCTAGATGTCTCATATGTCCTTAACGTCCCAGACGTCTCAGATGTCCCATATGTCCCCAAGTCCCTAATGTCCAAGGCGTCCTAAATGTCCCATATGTCCTTAACGTCCCAGACGTCCCAGAAGTCCTAGATGTCCCATATGTCCTTAACGTCCCAGACGTCCCAGATGTCCCATATGTCCTTAACGTCCCAGACGTCCCAGATGTCCCATATGTCCCTAACGTCTCAGACGTCTCAGATGTCCCATATGTCCCATATGTCCTTAACGTCCCAGGCGTCCTAAATGTCCCATATGTCCTTAACGTCCCAGACGTCCCAGTTGTCCCAAATGTCCCTAATGTCTCAGACGTCCCAGATGTTCCATATGTCCCATATGTCCTTAACGTCCCAGACGTCCTAAATGTGCCATATGCTCCTAACGTCTCAGACGTCCCAACTGTCTCGTATGTCCCTAACGTCCCAGACGTCCCAGACGTCCTAGATGTCCCATATGTCCTTAGCGTCCCAGACGTGCCAGATGTCCCATATGTCCCTAACTTCCCAGACGTGCCAGATGTCCCATATGTCCCATATGTCCCTAACGTCCCAGACGTCCCAAATGTCCCATATGTCCCATATGTCCCTAATGTCCCAGGCGTCCTAGATGATCCATATGTCCCTAACGTCCCAGACGTCCTAAATGTCCCATATGTCCCTAACGTCCCAGACGTCCCAGCTGTCCCGTATGTCCTTAACGTCTCAAATGTCCCAGACGTCCTAGATGTCCCATATGTCCCTAACGTCCCAGACGTCCTAGTCGTCCCATATGTCCTTAACGTCGCAGACGTCCCAGATGTCCCATATGTTCCATATGTCCCTAATGTCCCAGGCGTCCTTAGTGTCCCATATGTCCCTAACGTCCCAGACGTCCCAGCTGTCCCGTATGTCCCTAACGTCCCAGACGTCCCAGACGTCCTAGATGTCCCATAAGTCCCTAACGTCCCAGACGTCCCAGATGTCCCATATGTCCCTAACGTCCTAGACGTCCAAAATGTCCCATATGTCCCATATGTCCCTAATGTCCCAGACGTTTCACATGTCCCATATGTCCCTAACGTCCCAGACGTCCCAGATGCCCCATATGTCCCTAACGTCTTAGACGTCCTAGATGTCCCATATGTCCCATATGTCCTTAATGTCCCAGGCGTCCTAAATGTCCCATATTTATGTCTTTAACGCCCCAAACGTCCCATATGTCCCATATGTCCTTAATGTTTCAGGCGTCCCAGAAGTCCCATAGGTCCCTAATGTCCCAGGCGTCCTAAATGTCTTATATGTCCTTAACGTTCCAGACGTCCAGGACGTCCTAGATGTCCCATATGTCCTATATGTCCCTAACGTCCCAGACGTCCCAGACGTCCCAGATGTCCCATATGTCTCAAATGTCCCTAATGTCCCAGACGTACTAAATGTCCCATATGTCCTTAACGTCCCAGACGTCTCAGATGTCCCTAACGTCCCAGACGTCCCAGATGTAACATATGTCCCATATGTCCCTAATGCCCCAGGCGTCCTAGATGTTCCATATGTCCCTAACCACCCAGACGTCCTAAATGTCCCATATGTCCCTAACGTCCCAGACGTCCCAGCTGTCCCGTATGTCCTTAACGTCCTAGATGTCCCAGACGTCCTAGATGTCCCATATGTCCCTAACGTCCCAGACGTCCTAGACATCCCATATGTCCTTAACGTCCCAGACGTCCCAGATCTTCCATATGTCCCTAATGTCCCAGGCGTCCTAAGTGTTCCATATGTCCCTAACGTCCCAGACGTCCTAAATGTCCCATATGTCCCTAACGTCCCAGACGTCCCAGCTGTTCCGTATGCCCCTAACGTCCCAGACGTCCCAGACGTCCTAGATGTCCCATATGTCCCTAACGTCCCAGACGTCCCAGATGTCCCAAATGTCCCTAACGTCCCAGACGTCCCAGATGTCCCATATGTCCCATATGTCCCTAATGTCCCAGACGTCCCAGATGTCCCATATGTCCCTAACGTCCCAGACGTCCCAGATGTCCCAAATGTCCCTAACGTCCCAGACGTCCCAGATGTCCCATATGTCCCATATGTCCCTAATGTCCCAGACGTCCCAGATGTCCCATATGTCCCTAACGTCCCAGACGTCCCAGATGTCCCATATGTCCCTAACGTCCTAGACGTCCTAGATGTCCCATACGTGCTCAACGTCTCAGACGTCCCATATGCCCCATATGTCCCTAACGTCCCAGACGTCCCAGATGTCCCATATGTCCCATATGTCCCTAATGTCCCAGGCTTTCCAGAGGTCCCATATGTCCCATATGTCCCTAATGTCTCAGGCGTCCTAAATGTCCCATATGTTCTTAACGTCCCAGACGTCCCAGACGTCCTAGATGTCCCACATGTCCTTAACGTCCCAGACGTCCCAGATGTCCCATCTGTCCCTAACGTCCCAGACGTCCCAGATGTTCCATATGTCCCATATGTCCCTAATGTCCCAAGCGTCCTAGATGTTCCATATGTCTCTAACGTCCCAGACGTCCTAAAAGTCCCATATGTCCTTAAAGTCCCAGACGTCCCAGCTGTCCCGTATGTCCCTAAAGTCGCAGACGTCCCAGACGTCCCATATGTACCATATGTCCCTAAATGTCCCAGGCGTCCCAGACGTCCCAGCTGTCCCATATGTCCCTAACGTCCCAGACGTCCCAGATGTCCCATATGTCCCATATGTCCCTAATGTCCCAGGCGTCCCAGTTGTCCCAGATGTCCCATATGTCCCTAACGTCCCAGACGTCCCAGACGTCCCAGATGTCTTAGATGCCCCATATGTCCCTAACGTCCGAGACGTCCCAGCTGGCCCGTATGTTCCTAACGTCCCAGACGTCCCACACGTCCTAGATGTCCCATATGTCCCTAACCTGCCAGACGTCTTAGATGTCCCATATGTCCCATATGTCCCTAATGTCTCAGGCGTACTAAATGTCCCATATATCCTTAACGTCCCGGACGTCCCAGACGTCCTAGATGTCCCATATGTCCTTAACGTCCCAGACGTCTCAGATGTCCTATATGTCCCTAACGTCCCAGACGTCCCAAATGTCCCATATGTCCCATATGTCCCTAATGTCCCAGGCGTCCTAGATGATCCATATGTCCCTAACGTCCCAGACGTCCTAAATGTCCCATATGTCCCTAACGTCCCAGACGTCCCAGCTGTCCCGTATGTCCTTAACGTCTCAGATGTCCCAGACGTCCTAGATGTCCCATATGTCCCTAACGTCCCAGACGTCCTAGTCGTCCCATATGTCCTTAACGTCGCAGACGTCCCAGATGTCCCATATGTTCCATATGTCCCTAATGTCCCAGGCGTCCTTAGTGTCCCATATGTCCCTAACGTCCCAGACGTCCCAGATGTCCCAGGCGTCCTAAGTGTTCCATATGTCCCTAACGTCCCAAACGTCCTAAATGTCCCATATGTCCCTAACGTCCCAGACGTCCCAGCTGTCCCGTATGTCCCTAACGTCCCAGACGTCCCAGACGTCCTAGATGTCCCATAAGTCCCTAACGTCCCAGACGTCCCAGATGTCCCATATGTCCCTAACGTCCTAGACGTCCCAAATGTCCCATATGTCCCATATGTCCCTAATGTCCCAGACGTTTCACATGTCCCATATGTCCCTAACGTCCCAGACGTCCCAGATGCCCCATATGTCCCTAACGTCTTAGACGTCCTAGATGTCCCATACGTCCTTAACGTCCCAGACGACCCAGATGCCCCATATGTCCCTAACGTCCCAGATGTCCCAGATGTCCCCTATGTCCCATATGTCTTTAATGTCCCAGGCGTTCCAGATGTCCCATATGTCCCATATGTCCCTAATGTCTCAAGCGTCCTAAATGTCCCATATGTTCTTAACGTCCCAGACGTCCTAGATGTCCCACATGTCCTTAACGTCCCAGAGGTCCCAGATGTCCTAGATGTCCCATATGTCCTTAACGTCCCAAACGGCATAGATGTCCCATATGTCCCATATGTCCTTAACGTCCCAGACGTCCCAGACGTCCTAGATGTCCCATATGTCCTTAACGTCCTAGACGTACCAGATGTCCCATATGTTTCTAACGTCCCAGACGTAACTGATGTCCCATATGTCCCTAAGGTCCCAGGCGTCCCAGATGTCCCATATGTCCCATATGTCCCAGGCGTACTAAATGTCCCATATGTCCTTAACGTCCCAGACGTCTCAGATGTCTCATGTGTCCCTAACGTCCTTGACGTCCTATATGTCCCATATGTCCCTAACGTCCCAGACGTCCCAGATGTCCCATATGTCCCATATGTCTATAATGTCCCAGACGTCCCAGAAGACCCATATGTCCATAACGTCCCAGACGTCTTAGCTGTCCCGTATAATCCTAACGTCCCAGACGTCCCAGACGTCCCATATGCCCCATATGTCTCTAATGTCCCAGACGTCCCAGATGTCGCATATGTCCCTAACGTCGAAGACGTCTCAGATGTTCTATATGTCCCTAACGTCCCAGACGTCCCAGATGTCCCATATGTCCCTAACGTCCCAGACGTCCCAGATGTCCCATATGTCCCATATGTCTCTAATGTCCCAGACGTCCCAGATGTCGCATATGTCCCTAACGTCCCAGACGTCTCAAATGTCTCATGTGTCCCTAACGTCCTTGACGTCCTAGATGTCCCATACGTCCTTAACGTTCCAGACGACCCAGATGCCCCATATGTCCCTAACGGCCCAGACGTCTCAGATGTCCCGTATGTCCCATATTTCCCTAATGTCCCAGGCGTCCCAGACGTCCCAGATGTTCCATATGTCCCTTAAGTCCCAGAAGTCCCAGATACCCCATATGTCCCATATGTCCCTAATGTCCCAGGCGTCCTAGATGTTCCATATGTCCCTAACGTCCCAGACGTCCTAAATGTCCCATATGTCCTTAACGCCCCAGACGTCCCAGCTGTCCCGTATGTCCCTAACGTTTAAGACGTCCCAGATGTCCTGGATGTCCCATATGTCCCATATGTCACTAATGTCCCAGACGTCCTAAATGTCCTATATGTCCCTAACGTCCCAAACGTCCTAAATATTCCATATGTCCCATATGTTCCTAATGTCCCAGGCGTCCCAGATGTCCCATATGTTACATATATCACTAATGTCGCAGACGTCCTAATTGTCTTATATGTCCTTAACGTCCCAGACGTCCCAGACGTCCTAGATGTCTCATATGTCCTTAACGTCCCAGACGTCTCAGATGTCCCATATGTCCCCAAGTCCCTAATGTCCAAGGCGTCCTAAATGTCCCATATGTCCTTAACGTCCCAGACGTCCCAGAAGTCCTAGATGTCCCATATGTCCTTAACGTCCCAGACGTCCCAGATGTCCCATATGTCCTTAACGTCCCAGACGTCCCAGATGTCCCATATGTCCCTAACGTCTCAGACGTCTCAGATGTCCCATATGTCCCATATGTCCTTAACGTCCCAGGCGTCCTAAATGTCCCATATGTCCTTAACGTCCCAGACGTCCCAGTTGTCCCAAATGTCCCTAATGTCTCAGACGTCCCAGATGTTCCATATGTCCCATATGTCCTTAACGTCCCAGACGTCCTAAATGTGCCATATGCTCCTAACGTCTCAGACGTCCCAACTGTCTCGTATGTCCCTAACGTCCCAGACGTCCCAGACGTCCTAGATGTCCCATATGTCCTTAGCGTCCCAGACGTGCCAGATGTCCCATATGTCCCTAACTTCCCAGACGTGCCAGATGTCCCATATGTCCCATATGTCCCTAATGTCCCAGGCGTCCTATATGTCCCATATGTTCCTAACGTCCCAGACGTCCCAGACGTCCTAGATGTCCCATATGTCCGTAATATCCCAGGCGTCCTAAATCTCCCATATGTCTTTAACGTCCCAGACGTCTTAGATGTCCCATATGTCCTTAACGTACCAGACATCCCAGATGTCCCATATGTCTTTAACGCCCCAGACGTTTCAGATGTCCCATATGTCCCATAGGTCCCTAACGTCCCAGACGTCTTAAATGTCCCATATGTCCCTAGAGTCCAAGACGTTCCAGCTGTCCCGTATGACCCTAACGTCCCAGACGTCTCAGACGTCCTAGATGTCCCATATGTTTTTAACGTCCCAGACGTCCTAGATAGCTTATATGTCCTTAACGTCCGAGACGTCCCAGACGTCCCAGATGTCCCATATGTCCCATATGTCCCTAGTGTCCCAGGCGTCCCAGATTTCCCATATATTCCTAACGTCCCAGACGTGCTAAAAGTCCCATATGTTCCTAACGTCCCAGACGTCCCAGACGTCCTAGATGTCCCATATGTCCCTAACTTCCCAAACGTCCCAGATGTCCCATATGTCCTTAACGTCCCAGACGTCCTAGATGTCCCATATGTCCCTAATGTCCCAGGCGTCCTAAATGTCCCATATGTCTTTAACGTCCCAAACGTCCCATATGTCCCATATGTCCTTAACGTCCCAGACGTCCTAGATGTCCCAGAAGTCCCATATGTCCCTAATGTCCCAGGCGTCCTAAATGTCTTATATGTCCTTAACGTTTCAGACGTCCAGGACGTCCTAGATGTCCCATATGTCCTAAACGTCCCAGACGTCCCAGACGTCCTAGATGTCCCATATGTCCCTAATGTCCCAGGCGTCCTAAATGTCCCATATGTCTTTAACGTCCCAAACGTCCCATATGTCCCATATGTCCTTAACGTCCCAGACGTCCCAGACGTCCCAGATGTCCCATATGTCTCATATGTCCCTAATGTCCCAGGCGTACTAAATGTCCCATATGTCCTTAACGTGCCAGACGTCCCAGACGTCCTAGATGTCCCATATGTCCTTAACGTCCCAGACGTCTCAGATGTCCCATATGTCCCTAACGTCCCAGACGTCCCAGATGTAACATATGTCCCATATGTCCCTAATGTCCCAGGCGTCCTAGATGTTCCATATGTCCCTAACCACCCAGACGTCTTAAATGTCCCATATGTCCCTAACGTCCCAGACGTCCTAGACATCCCATATGTCCTTAACGTCCCAGACGTCCCAGAACTTCCATATGTCCCTAATGTCCCAGGCGTCCTAAGTGTTCCATATGTCCCTAACGTCCCAGACGTCCTAAATGTCCTATATGTCCCTAACGTCCCAGACGTCCCAGCTGTTCCGTATGTCCCTAACGTCCCAGACGTCCCAGACGTCCTAGATGTCCCATATGTCCCTAACGTCCCAGACGTCCCAGATGTCCCAAATGTCCCTAACGTCCCAGACGTCCCAGATGTCCCATATGTCTCATATGTCCCTAATGTCCCAGACGTCCCAGGTGTCCCATATGTCCCTAACGTCCCAGACGTCCCAGATGTCCCATATGTCCCTAACGTCCTAGACGTCCTAGATGTCCCATACGTGCTCAACGTCTCAGACGTCCCATATGCCCCATATGTCCCTAACGTCCCAGACGTCCCAGATGTCCCATATGTCTAATATGTCCCTAATGTCCCAGGCTTTCCAGAGGTCCCATATGTCCCATATGTTCCTAATGTTTCAGGCGTCCTAAATGTCCCATATGTTCTTAACGTCCCAGACGTCCCAAACGTCCTAGATGTCCCACATGTCCTTAACGTCCCAGACGTCCCAGATGTCCCATCTGTCCCTAACGTCCCAGACGTCCCAGATGTTCCATATGTCCCATATGTCCCTAATGTCCCAAGCGTCCTAGATGTTCCATATGTCTCTAACGTCCCAGACGTCCTAAAAGTCCCATATGTCCTTAAAGTCCCAGACGTCCCAGCTGTCCCGTATGTCCCTAACGTCGCAGACGTCCCAGACGTCCCATATGTCCCATATGTCCCTAAATGTCCCAGGCGTCCCAGACGTCCCAGCTGTCCCATATGTCCCTAACGTCCCAGACGTCCCAGACATCTTAGATGTCCCATATGTCCCTAACGTCCCAGACGTCCCAGATGTCCCATATGTCCCTAACGTCCCAGACGTCCCAGACGTCCCAGATGTCTTAGATGCCCCATATGTCCCTAACGTCCGAGACGTCCCAGCTGGCCCGTATGTTCCTAACGTCCCAGACGTCCCACACGTCCTAGATGTCCCATATGTCCCTAACCTGCCAGACGTCCTAGATGTCCCATATGTCCCATATGTCCCTAATGTCCCAGACGTCCTAGATGTCCCATATGTCCTTAACGTCCCAGACGTCTCAGATGTCCCATATGTCCCTAACGTCCCAGACGTCCCAAATGTCCCATATGTCCCATATGTCCCTAATGTCCCAGGCGTCCTAGATGATCCATATGTCCCTAACGTCGCAGACGTCCTAAATGTCCCATATGTCCCTAACGTCCCAGACGTCCCAGATGTCCCGTATGTCCTTAACGTCTCAGATGTCCCAGACGTCCTAGATGTCCCATATGTCCCTAACGTCCCAGACGTCCTAGTCGTCCCATATGTCCTTAACGTCGCAGAAGTCCCAGATGTCCCATATGTTCCATATGTCCCTAATGTCCCAGGCGTCCTTAGTGTCCCATATGTCCCTAACGTCCCAGACGTCCCAGATGTCCCAGGCGTCCTAAGTGTTCCATATGTCCCTAACGTCCCAGACGTCCTAAATGTCCCATATGTCCCTAACGTCCCAGACGTCCCAGCTGTCCCGTATGTCCCTAACGTCCCAGACGTCCCAGACGTCCTAGATGTCCCATATGTCCCTAACGTCCCAGACGTCCCAGATGTCCCATATGTCCCTAACGTCCTAGACGTCCCAAATGTCCCATATGTCCCATATGTCCCTAATGTCCCAGACGTTTCACATGTCCCATATGTCCCTAACGTCCCAGACGTCCCAGATGCCCCCTATGTCCCTAACGTCTTAGACGTCCTAGATGTCCCATACGTCCTTAACGTCCCAGACGACCCAGATGCCCCATATGTCCCTAACGTCCCAGATGTCCCAGATGTCCCATATGTCCCATATGTCTTTAATGTCCCAGGCGTTCCAGATGTCCCATATGTCCCATATGTCCCTAATGTCTCAAGCGTCCTAAATGTCCCATATGTTCTTAACGTCCCAGACGTCCCAGACGTCCTAGATGTCCCACATGTTCTTAACGTCCCAGACGTCCCAGATGTCCGAGATGTCCCATATGTCCTTAACGTCCCAAACGGCATAGATGTCCCATATGTCCCATATGTCCCTAATGTCCCAGGCGTCCTTAATGTCCCATATGTCCTTAACGTCCCAGACGTCCCAGACGTCCTAGATGTCCCATATGTCCTTAACGTCCTAGACGTACCAGATGTCCCATATGTCTCTAACGTCCCAGACGTAACTGATGTCCCATATGTCCCTAAGGTCCCAGGCGTCCCAGATGTCCCATATGTCCCATATGTCCCAGGCGTACTAAATGTCCCATATGTCCTTAACGTCCCAGACGTCTCAGATGTCTCATGTGTCCCTAACGTCCTTGACGTCCTATATGTCCCATATGTCTATAATGTCCCAGACGTCCCAGAAGTCCCATATGTCCCTAACGTCCCAGACGTCTTAGCTGTCCCGTATAATCCTAACGTCCCAGACGTCCCAGACGTCCCATATGTCCCATATGTCTCTAATGTCCCAGACGTTCCAGATGTCGCATATGTCCCTAACGTCGAAGACGTCTCAGATGTTCTATATGTCCCTAACGTCCCAGACGTCCCAGATGTCCCATATGTCCCTAACGTCCCAGACGTCCCAGATGTCGCATATGTCCCATATGTCTCTAATGTCCCAGACGTCCCAGATGTCGCATATGTCCCTAACGTCCCAGACGTCTCAAATGTCTCATGTGTCCCTAACGTCCTTGACGTCCTAGATGTCCCATATGTCCCATATGTCTCTAATGTCCCAGACGTCCCAGATGTCGCATATGTCCCTAACGTCCCAGACGTCTCAAATGTCTCATGTGTCCCTAACGTCCTTGACGTCCTAGATGTCCCATACGTCCTTAACGTTCCAGACGTCCCAGATGCCCCATATGTCCCTAACGGCCCAGACGTCCCAGATGTCCCATATGTCCCATATTTCCCTAATGTCCCAGGCGTCCCAGACGTCCCAGATGTTCCATATGTCCCTTAAGTCCCAGAAGTCCCAGATACCCCATATGTCCCATATGTCCCTAATGTCCCAGGCGTCCTAGATGTTCCATATGTCCCTAACGTCCCAGACGTCCTAAATGTCCCATATGTCCTTAACGCCCCAGACGTCCAAGCTGTCGCGTATGTCCCTAACGTTTAAGACGTCCCAGATGTCCTGGATGTCCCATATGTCCCATATGTCACTAATGTCCCAGACGTCCTAAATGTTCTATATGTCCCTAACGTCCCAAACGTCCTAAATGTTCCATATGTCCCATATGTTCCTAATGTCCCGGGCGTCCCAGATGTCCCATATATCACTAATGTCGCAGACGTCCTAAATGTCTTATATGTCCTTAACGTCCCAGACGTCCCAGACGTCCTAGATGTCTCATATGTCCTTAACGTCCTAGACGTCTCAGATGTCCCATATGTCCCCAAGTCCCTAATGTCCAAGGCGTCCTAAATGTCCCATATGTCCTTAACGTCCCAGACGTCCCAGAAGTCCTAGATGTCCCATATGTCCTTAACGTCCCAGACGTCCCAGATGTCCCATATGTACCTAACGTCCCAGACGTCCCAGATGTCCCATATGTCCCGTATGTCCCTAATGTCCCAGGCGTCCCAGATGTTTCATATGTCCCTAATGTCCCAGGCGTCCTAAATGTTTCATATGTCCTTAACGTCCCTGACGTCCCAGACGTCCTGGATGTCCCATATGTCCTTAACGTCCCAGACGTCTCAGATGTTCCATATGTCGCTAACGTCCCAGACGTCCCAGATGTCTCATATGTTCCATATGTCCGTAATGTCCCAAGCGTTCTAGATGTTCCATATGTAGCTAACGTCCCAGACGTCCTAAATGTCCCATATGTTCCTAACGTCCCAGACGTCCCAGCTGTCCCGTACGTTTCTTACGTCTCAGACGTCCCAGAAGTCCTAGATGTCCCATATGTCCCTAACGTGCCAGACGTCTTAGATGTCCAATATGTCCCTAACGTCCCAGACGTCCGAGACGTCCCAGATGTCCCATATGTCCCATATGTCCCTAATGTCTAAAGCGTCCCAGATGTCCCATATGTCCCATATGTCCCCAATGTCCCAGGCGTACTAAATGTCCCATATGTCCTTAACGTCCCAGACGTCCTAGACGTCCTAGATGTCCCATATGTCCTTAACGTCACAGACGTCCCAGATGTCCCATATGTCCCTAACGTTCCAGACGTCCCAGATGTACCATATGTCCCATATGTCCCTAATGTCCCAGGCGTCCTACATGTTCCATATGTCCCTAACCTCCCAGACGTCCTAAATGTCCCATATGTCCCTAACGTCCCAGACGTCCCAGCTGTCCCGTATGTGCTTAACGTCCCAGATGTCCCAGACGTCCTAGATGTCCCATATGTCCATAACGTCCCAGACGTCCTAGACGTCCCATATGTCCTTAACGTCCCAGACGTCCCAGATGTCCCATATGTCCCTAACGCCACAGACGTCTCAGATGTCCCATATGTCCCATAGGTCCCTAACGTCCCAGACGTCCTAAATGTCCCATATGTCCCTAGAGTCCAAGACGTCCCAGCTGTCCCGTATGACCCTAACGTCCCAGACGTCTCAGACGTAATAGATGTCCCATATGTTTTTAACGTCCCAGACGTCCTAGATAGCTTATATGTCCTTAACGTCCCAGACGTCCCAGACGTCCCAGATGTCCCATATGTCCCATATGTCCCTAGTGTCCCAGGCGTCCCAGATGTCCCATATGTCCCTAACGTCCCAGACGTCCTAAAAGTCCCATATGTTCCTAACGTCCCAGACGTCCTAACTGTCCCGTATGTCCCTAACGTCCCAGACGTCGCAGACGTCCTAGATGTTCCATATGTCCTTAACGTCCCAAACGTCCCAGATGTCCCATATGTCCTTAACGTCCCAGACGTCCCAGATGTTCCATATGTCCCATATGACCCTAATGTCCCAGGCGTCCTAAATGTCCCATATGTCTTTAACGTCCCAAACGTCCCATATGTCCCATATGTCCTTAACGTCCCAGGCGTCCCAGAAGTCCCATATGTCCCATATGTCCCTAATGTCCCAGGCGTCCTAAAGGTCTTATATGTCCTTAACGTCCCAGACGTCCCAGACGTCCTAGATGTCCCATATGTCCTAAACGTCCCAGACGTCCCAGACGTCCTAGATGTCCCATATGTCCCTAACGTGGCAGACGTCCTAGATGTCCTATATGTCCCTAACGTCCCAGACATCCCAGACGTCCCAGATGTCCCATATGTCTCATATGTCCCTAATGTCCCAGGCGTACTAAATGTCCCATATGTCCTTAACGTGCCAGACGTCCCAGACGTCCTAGATGTCCCATATGTTATTAACGTCCCAGACGTATCAGATGTCCCATATGTCCCTAACGTCCCAGACGTCCCAGATGTAACATATGTCCCATATGTCCCTAATGTCCCAGGCGTCCTAGATGTTCCATATGTCCCTAACGTCCCACACGTCCTAAATGTTCCATATGTCTCTAACGTCCCAGACGTCCCAGCTGTCCCGTATGTCCTTAACGTCCTAGATGTTTCAGACGTCCTAGATGTCCCATATGTCCCTAACGTCCCAGACGTCCTAGACGTCGCATATGTCCTTAACGTCCCAGACGTCCCAGATGTTCCATATGTCCCTAATGTCCCAGGCGTCCTAAGTGTTCCATATGTCCCTAACGTCCCAGACGTCCTAAATGTCCCATATGTCCTTAACGTCCCAGACGTCCCAGCTGTTCCGTATGTCCCTAACGTCCCAAACGTCCCAGACGTCCTAGATGTCCCATATGTCCCTAACGTCCCAGACGTCCCAGATGTCCCAAAGGTCCCTAACGTCCCAGACGTCCCAGATGTCCCATATGTCCCATATGTCCCTAATGTCCCAGACGTCCCAGATGTCCCATATGTCCCTAACGTCCCAGACGTCCCAGATGTCCCATATGTCCCTAACGTCCTAGACGTCCTAGATGTCCCATACGTCCTTAACGTCTCAGACGTCCCATATGCCCCATATGTCCCTAACGTCCAAGACGTCCCAGATGTCCCATATGTCCCATATGTCCCTAATGTCCCAGGCGTTCCAGATGTCCCATATGTCCCATATGTCCCTAATGTCTCAGGCGTTCTAAATGTCCCATATGTTCTTAACGTCCCAGACGTCCCAGACGTCCTAGATGTCCTACATGTCCTTAACGTCCCAGACGTCCCAGATGTCCCATCTGTCCCTAACGTTCCAGACGTCCCAGATGTTCCATATGTCCCATATGTCCCTAATGTCCCAAGCGTCCTAGATGTTCCATATGTCTCTAACGTCCCAGACGTCCTAAAAGTCCCATATGTCCTTAAAGTCCCAGACGTCCCAGCTGTCCCGTATGTCCCTAACGTCGCAGACGTCCCAGACGTCCCATATGTCCCATATGTCCCTAAATGTCCCAGGCGTCCCAGACGTCCCAGCTGTCCCATATGTCCCTAACGTCCCAGACGTCCCAGACGTCTTAGATGTCCCATATGTCCCTAACGTCCCAGACGTCCCAGATGTCCCATATGTCCCATATGTCCCTAATGTCCCAAGCGTCCCAGTTGTCCCAGATGTTCCATATGTCCCTAACGTCCCAGACTTCCCAGACGTCCCAGATGTCTTAGATGCCCCATATGTCCCTAACGTCCCAGACGTCCCAGCTGGCCCGTATGTTCCGAACGTCCCAGACGTCCCACACGTCCTAGATGTCCCATATGTCCCTAACCTGCCAGACGTCCTAGATGTCCCATATGTCCCATATGTCCCTAATGTCTCAGGCGTACTAAATGTCCCATATATCCTTAACGTCCCAGACGTCCCAGACGTCCTAGATGTCCCATATGTCCTTAACGTCCCAGACGTCTCAGATGTCCCATATGTCCCTAACGTCCCAGACGTCCCAAATGTCCCATATGTCCCATATGTCCCTAACGTCCCAGGCGTCCTAGATGATCCATATGTCCCTAACGTCCCAGACGTCCTAAATGTCCCATATGTCCCTAACGTCCCAGACGTCCCAGCTGTCCCGTATGTCCTTAACGTCTCAGATGTCCCAGACGTCCTAGATGTCCCATATGTCCCTAACGTCCCAGACGTCCTAGTCGTCCCATATGTCCTTAACGTCGCAGACGTCCCAGATGTCCCATATGTTCCATATGTCCCTAATGTCCCAGGCGTCCTAAGTGTCCCATATGTCCCTAACGTCCCAGACGTCCCACATGTCCCAGGCGTCCTAAGTGTTCCATATGTCCCTAACGTCCCAGACGTCCTAAATGTCCCATATGTCCCTAACGTCCCAGACGTCCCAGCTGTCCCGTATGTCCCTAACGTCCCAGACGTCCCAGACGTCCTAGAAGTCCCATATGTCCCTAACGTCCCAGGCGTCCCAAATGTCCCATATGTCCCTAACGTCCCAGACGTCCCAGATGTCCCATATGTCCCATATGTCCCTAATGTCCCAGACGTCCCACATGTCCCATATGTCCCTAACGTCCCAGACGTCCCAGATGCCCCATATGTCCCTAACGTCTTAGACGTCCTAGATGTCCCATACGTCCTTAACGTCCCAGACGACCCAGATGCCCCATATGTCCCTAACGTCCCAGATGTCCCAGATGTCCCATATGTCCCATATGTCTTTAATGTCCCAGGCGTTCCAGATGTCCCATATGTCCCATATGTCCCTAATGTCTCAAGCGTCCTAAATGTCCCATATGTTCTTAACGTCCCAGACGTCCCAGACGTCCTAGATGTCCCACATGTCCTTAACGTCCCAGACGTCCCAGATGTTCTAGATGTCCCATATGTCCTTAACGTCCCAAACGTCATAGATGTCCCATATGTCCCATATGTCCCTAATGTCCCAGGCGTCCTTAATGTCCCATATGTCCTTAACGTCCCAGACGTACCAGACGTACCAGATGCCCCATATGTCTCTAACGTCCCAGACGTAACTGATGTCCCATATGTCCCTAAGGTCCCAGGCGTCCCAGATGTCCCATATGTCCCATATGTCCCAGGCGTACTAAATGTCCATATGTCCTTAACGTCCCAGACGTCTCAGATGTCCCATATGTCCCATATGTCTCTAATGTCCCAGACGTCCCAGATGTCCCATATGTCCCTAACGTCCCAGACGTCTTAGCTGTCCCGTATAATCCTAACGCCCCAGACGTCCCAGACGTCCCATATGTCCCATATGTCTCTAATGTCCCAGACGTCCCAGATGTCGCATATGTCCCTAACGTCCCAGACGTCTCAGATGTTCCATATGTCCCTAACGTCCCAGACGTCCCAGATGTCCCATATGTCCCTAACGTCCCAGACGTCCCAGATATCCCATATGTCCCATATGTCTCTAATGTCCCAGACGTCCCAGATGTCGCATATGTTCCTAACGTCCCAGACGTCTCAGATGTCTCATGTGTCCCTAACGTCCTTGACGTCCTAGATGTCCCATACGTCCTTAACGTTCCAGACGTCCCAGATGCCTCATATGTCCCTAACGGCCCAGACGTCCCAGATGTCCCATATGTCCCATATGTCCCTAATGTCCCAGTCGTCCTGAATGTACCATATGTCCTTAATGTCCCAGACGTCCCAGACGTCCTAGATGTGCCATATGTCCTTAACGTCCCAGACGTCCCAGATGTCTCATATGACCATAACGTCCCAGACGTCCCAGATGTCCCATATGTCCCTAATGTCCCAGGCCTCCTAAATGTTCCATATGTCCCTAACATCCAAGACGTCCTAAATGTCCCATATGTCCCTAACGTTCCAGACGTCCCAGCTGTCCCGTATGTCCCTAACGTCCCGGACGTCCCAGACGTCCTAGTGTCCCATGTGTCCCTAACGTCTTAGACGTCCTAGATGTCCTATATGTCCCTAACGTCCCAGACGTCCCAGACGTCCCATCTGTCCTTAATGTCTCAGGCGTCTCAGATGTCCCATATGTCCCATATGTCCTTAATGACCCAGGCGTCCTAAGTGTCCCATATGTTCTTAACTTCCCAGACGTCTCAGACGTAATAGATATCCCATATGTCCTTAACGTCCTAGACGTCCCAGATGTCTCATATGTCCCTAACGTCCCAGACGTCCCAGATGTCCCATATGTCCCATATGTCCCAAACGTCCCAGGCGTCCTAAATGTCCCATATGTCCTTAACGTCCAAGACGTCCCAGATGTCCCATATGTCCCTAACGTCCCAGACGTCCCAGATGTCCCATATGTCCCATATGTCCCTAACGTCCCAGGCGTCCTAAATTTCCCATATGTCCTTAACGTCCCAGACGTCCCAGATGTCCCATCTCTCCTTAATGTCCCAGGCGTCCCAGATGTCCCTTATGTCCCATATGTCCTTAATGACCCAGGCGTCCTAAGTGTCTCATATGTCCCTAACGTCCCAGACGTCCCAGATGTCCCATATGTCCCATATGTCCCTAACGTCCCAGGCGTCCTTAATTTCCCATATGTCCTTAACGTCCCAGACGTCCTAGATGTCCCATATGTCCTTAACGTCCCAGACGTCCCAGATGTCCCATATTTCCCTAACGTCCCAGACGTCTCAGATGTCCCATATGTCCCATATGTCCTTAACGTCCCAGGCGTCCTAAATGTCCCATATGTCCTTAACGTCCCAGACGTCCCAGTTGTCCCAAATGTCCCTAATGTCTCAGACGTCCCAGATGTTCCATATGTCCCTAACGTCCCAGACGTCCTAAATGTGCCATATGTTCCTAACGTCTCAGACGTCCCAACTGTCCCGTATGTCTTTAACGTCTTAGACGTCCCAGACGTGATAGATGTCCCATATGTCCTTAGCGTCCCAGACGTCCCAGATGTCCCATATGTCCCTAACTTCCCAGACGTGCCAGATGTCCCATATGTCCCATATGTCCCTAATATCCCAGGCGTCCTATATGTCCCATATGTCCCTAACGTCCCAGACGTCCCAGACGTCCTAGATGTCCCATATGTCCGTAATATCCCAGGCGTCCTAAATCTCCCATATGTCTTTAACGTCCCAGACGTCTTAGATGTCCCATATGTCCTTAACGTAACAGACATCCCAGATGTCCCATATGTCCCTAACGCCCCAGCCGTCTCAGATGTCCCATATGTCCCATAGGTCCCTAACGTCCCAGACGTCTTAAATGTCCCATATGTCCCTAGAGTCCAAGACGTCCCAGCTGTCCCGTATGACCCTAACGTCCCAGACGTCTCAGACGTCCTATATGTCCCATATGTTTTTAACGTCCCAGACGTCCTAGATAGCTTATATGTCCTTAACGTCCCAGACGTCCCAGACGTCCCAGATGTCCCATATGTCCCATATGTCCCTAGTGTCCCAGGCGTCCCAGATGTCCCATATATCCCTAACGTCCCAGACGTGCTAAAAGTCCCATATGTTCCTAACGTCCCAGACGTCCCAGACGTCCTAGATGTCCCATATGTCCTTAACGTCCCAGACGTCTCAGATGTCCCATATGTCCCTAACGTCCCAGACGTCCCAAATGTCCCATATGTCCCATATGTCCCTAATGTCCCAGGCGTCCTAGATGATCCATATGTCCCTAACGTCCCAGACGTCCTAAATGTCCCATATGTCCCTAACGTCCCAGACGTCTCAGATGTCCCATATGTCCCTAACGTCCCAGACGTCCCAAATGTCCCATATGTCCCATATGTCCCTAATGTCCCAGACGTCCTAGATGTCCCATATGTCCCATATGTCCCTAATGTCTCAGGCGTACTAAATGTCCCATATATCCTTAACGTCCCAGACGTCCCAGACGTCCCAGACGTCCTAGATGTCCCATATGTCCTTAACGTCCCAGACGTCTCAGATGTCCCATATGTCCCTAACGTCCCAGACGTCCCAAATGTCCCATATGTCCCATATGTCCCTAATGTCCCAGGCGTCCTAAATGATCCATATGTCTCTAACGTCCCAGACGTCCTAAATGTCCCATATGTCCCTAACGTCCCAGACGTCCCAGCTGTCCCGTATGTCCTTAACGTCTCAGATGTCCCAGACGTCCTAGATGTCCCATATGTCCCTAACGTCCCAGACGTCCTAGTCGTCCCATATGTCCTTAACGTCGCAGACGTCCCAGATGTCCCATATGTTCCATATGTCCCTAATGTCCCAGGCGTCCTTAGTGTCCCATATGTCCCTAACGTCCCAGACGTCCCAGATGTCCCAGGCGTCCTAAGTGTTCCATATGTCCCTAACGTCCCAGACGTCCTAAATGTCCCATATGTCCCTAACGTCCCAAACGTCCCAGCTGTCCCGTATGTCCCTAACGTCCCAGACGTCCCAGACGTCCTAGATGTCCCATATGTCCCTAACGTCCCAGACGTCCCAGATGTCCCATATGTCCCTAACGTCCTAGACGTCCCAAATGTCCCATATGTCCCATATGTCCCTAATGTCCCAGACGTTTCACATGTCCCATATGTCCCTAACGTCCCAGACGTCCCAGATGCCCCATATGTCCCTAACGTCTTAGACGTCCTAGATGTCCCATACGTCCTTAACGTCCCAGACGACCCAGATGCCCCATATGTCCCTAACGTCCCAGATGTCCCAGATGTCCCATATGTCCCATATGTCTTTAATGTCCCAGGCGTTCCAGATGTCCCATATGTCCCATATGTCCCTAATGTCTCAAGCGTCCTAAATGTCCCATATGTTCTTAACGTCCCAGACGTCCCAGACGTCCTAGATGTCCCACATGTCCTTAACGTCCCAGACGTCCCAAATGTCCTAGATGTCCCATATGTCCTTAACGTCCCAAACGGCATAGATGTCCCATATGTCCCATATGTCCCTAATGTCCCAGGCGTCCTTAATGTCCCATATGTCCTGAACGTCCCAGACGTCCCAGACGTCCTAGATGTCCCATATGTCCTTAACGTCCTAGACGTACCAGATGTCCCATATGTCTCTAACGTCCCAGACGTAACTGATGTCCCATATGTCCCTAAGGTCCCAGGCGTCCCAGATGTCCCATATGTCCCATATGTCCCAGGCGTGCTAAATGTCCCATATGTCCTTAACGTCCCAGACGTCTCAGATGTCTCATGTGTCCCTAACATCCTTGACGTCCTATATGTCCCATATGTCCCTAACGTGCCAGACGTCCCAGATGTCCCATATGTCCCATATGTCTATAATGTCCCAGACGTCCCAGAAGTCCCATATGTCCCTAACGTCCCAGACGTCTTAGCTGTCCCGTATAATCCTAACGTCCCAGACGTCCCAGACGTCCCATATGTCCCATATGTCTCTAATGTCCCAGACGTCCCAGATGTCGCATATGTCCCTAACGTCGAAGACGTCTCAGATGTTCTATATGTCCCTAACGTCCCAGACGTCCCAGATGTCCCATATGTCCCTAACGTCCCAGACGTCCCAGATGTCCCATATGTCCCATATGTCTCTAATGTCCCAGACGTCCCAGATGTCGCATATGTCCCTAACGTCCCAGACGTCTCAAATGTCTCATGTGTCCCTAACGTCCTTGACGTCCTAGATGTCCCATACGTCCTTAACGTTCCAGACGTCCCAGATGCCCCATATGTTCCTAACGGCCCAGACGTCCCAGATGTCCCATATGTCCCATATTTCCCTAATGTCCCAGGCGTCCCAGACGTCCCAGATGTTCCATATGTCCCTTAAGTCCCAGAAGTTCCAGATACCCCATATGTCCCATATGTCCCTAATGTCCCAGGCGTCCTAGATGTTCCATATGTCCCTAACGTCCCAGACGTCCTAAATGTCCCATATGTCCTTAACGCCCCAGACGTCCAAGCTGTCCCGTATGTCCCTAACGTTTAAGACGTCCCAGATGTCCTGGATGTCCCATATGTCCCATATGTCACTAATGTCCCAGACGTCCTAAATGTCCTATATGTCCCTAACGTCCCAAACGTCCTAAATGTTCCATATGTCCCATATGTTCCTAATGTCCCAGGCGTCCCAGATGTCCCATATGTCCCATATATCACTAATGTCGCAGACGTCCTAAATGTCTTATATGTCCTTAACGTCCCAGACGTCCCAGACGTCCTAGATGTCTCATATGTCCTTAACGTCCCAGACGTCTCAGATGTCCCATATGTCCCCAAGTCCCTAATGTCCAAGGCGTCCTAAATGTCCCATATGTCCTTAACGTCCCAGACGTCCCAGAAGTCCTAGATGTCCCATATGTCCTTAACGTCCCAGTCGTCCCAGATGTCCCATATGTACCTAACGTCCCAGACGTCCCAGATGTCCCATATGTCCCGTATGTCCCTAATGTCCCAGGCGTCCCAGATGTTTCATATGTCCCATATGTCCCTAATGTCCCAGGCGTCCTAAATGTTTCATATGTCCTTAACGTCCCTGACGTCGCAGACGTCCTGGATGTCCCATATGTCCTTAACGTCCCAGACGTCTCAGATGTTCCATATGTCGCTAACGTCCCAGACGTCCCAGATGTCTCATATGTTCCATATGTCCCTAATGTCCCAAGCGTTCTAGATGTTCTATATGTAGCTAACGTCCCAGACGTCCGAAATGTCCCATAAGTCCCTAACGTCCCAGACGTCCCAGCTGTCCCGTATGTTCCTTACGTCTCAGACGTCCCAGAAGTCCTAGATGTCCCATATGTCCCTAACGTGCCAGACGTCTTAGATGTCCTATATGTCCCTAACGTCCCAGACGTCCGAGACGTCCCAGATGTCCCATATGTCCCATATGTCCCTAATGTCCCAAGCGTCCCAGATGTCCCATATGTCCCATATGTCCCTAATGTCCCAGGCGTACTAAATGTCCCATATGTCCTTAACGTCCCAGACGTCCCAGACGTCCTAGATGTCCCATATGTCCTTAACGTCACAGACGTCCCAGATGTCCCATATGTCCCTAACGTTCCAGACGTCCCAGATGTCCCATATGTCCCATATGTCCCTAATGTCCCAGGCGTCCTACATGTTCCATATGTCCCTAACCTCCCAGACGTCCTAAATGTCCATATGTCCCTAACGTCCCAGACGTCCCAGCTGTCCCGTATGTCCTTAACGTCCCAGATGTCCCAGACGTCCTAGATGTCCCATATGTCCATAACGTCCCAGACGTCCTAGACGTCCCATATGTCCTTAACGTCCCAGACGTCCCAGATGTCCCATATGTCCCTAACGCCCAGACGTCTCAGATGTCCCATATGTCCCATAGGTCCCTAACGTCCCAGACGTACTAAATGTCCCATATGTCCCTAGAGTCCAAGACGTCCCAGCTGTCCCGTATGACCCTAACGTCCCAGACGTCTCAGACGTAATAGATGTCCCATATGTTTTTAACGTCCCAGACGTCCTAGATAGCTTATATGTCCTTAACGTCCCATACGTCCCAGACGTCCCAGATGTCCCATATGTCCCATATGTCCCTAGTGTCCCAGGCGTCCCAGATGTCCCATATGTCCCTAACGTCCCAGACGTCCTAAAAGTCCCATATGTTTCTAACGTCCCAGACGTCCTAACTGTCACGTATGTCCCTAACGTCCCAGACGTCCCAGACGTCCTAGATGTCCATATGTCCTTAACGTCCCAAACGTCCCAGATGTCCCATATGTCCCATATGTCCCTAATGTCCCAGGCGTCCTAAATGTCCCATATGTCTTTAACGTCTCAAACGTCCCATATGTCCCATATGTCCTTAACGTCCCAGGCGTCCCAGAAGTCCCATATGTCCCATATGTCCCTAATGTCCCAGGCGTCCTAAAGGTCTTATATGTCCTTAACGTCCCAGACGTCCTAAATGTCCCATATGTCCCTAACGTGGCAGACGTCCTAGATGTCCTATATGTCCCTAACGTCCCAGACTTCCCAGACGTCCCAGATGTCCCATATGTCTCATATGTCCCTAATGTCCCAGGCGTACTAAATGTCCCATATGTCCTTAACGTGCCAGACGTCCCAGACGTCCTAGATGTCCCATATGTTTATTAACGTCCCAGACGTCTCAGATGTCCCATATGTCCCTAACGTCCCAGACGTCCCAGATGTAACATATGTCCCATATGTCCATAATGTCCCAGGCGTCCTAGATGTTCCATATGTCCCTAACGTCCCAGACGTCCTAAATGTCCCATATGTCTCTAACGTCCCAGACGTCCCAGCTGTCCCGTATGTCCTTAACGTCCTAGATGTTTCAGACGTCCTAGATGTCCCATATGTCCCTAACGTCCCAGACGTCCTAGACGTCCCATATGTCCTTAACGTCCCAGACGTCCCAGATGTTCCATATGTCCCTAATGTAGCAGGCGTCCTAAGTGTTCCATATGTCCCTAACGTCCCAGACGTCCTAAATGTCCCATATGTCCTTAACGTCCCAGACGTCCCAGCTGTTCCGTATGTCCCTAACGTCCCAAACGTCCAGACGTCCTAGATGTCCCATATGTCCCTAACGTCCCAGACGTCCCAGATGTCCCAAAGGTCCCTAACCTCCCAGACGTCCCAGATGTCCCATATGTCCCATATGTCCCTAATGTCCCAGACGTCCCAGACGTCCCATATGTCCCTAACGTCCCAGACGTCCCAGATGTCCCATATGTCCCTAACGTCCTAGACGTCCTAGATGTCCCATACGTCCTTAACGTCTCAGACGTCCCATATGCCCCATATGTCCCTAACGTCCCAGACGTCCCAGATGTCCCATATGTCCCATATGTCCCTAATGTCCCAGGCGTTCCAGATCTCCCATATGTCCCTAATGTCTCAGGCGTTCTAAATGTCCCATATGTTCTTAACGTCCCAGACGTCCCAGACGTCCTAGATGTCCCACATGTCCTTAATGTCCCAGACGTCCCAGATGTCCCATCTGTCCCTAACGTCCCAGACGTCCCAGATGTTCCATATGTCCCATATGTCCCTATTGTCCAAGCGTCCTAGATGTTCCATATGTCTCTAACGTCCCAGACGTCCTAAAAGTCCCATATGTCCTTAAAGTCCCAGACGTCCCAGCTGTCCGTATGTCCCTAACGTCGCAGACGTCCCAGACGTCCCATAAGTCCCACATGTCCCTAAATGTCCTAGGCGCCCAGACGTCCCAGCTGTCCCATATGTCCCTAACGTCCCAGACGTCCCAGACGTCTTAGATGTCCCATATGTCCCTAACGTCCCAGACGTCCCAGATGTCCCATATGTCCCATATGTCCCTAATGTCCCTAACGTCCCAGACGTCCCAGCTGTCCCGTATGTCCTTAACGTCTCAGATGTCCCAGACGTCCTAGATGTCCCATATGTCCCTAACGTCCCAGACTTCCCAGACGTCCCAGATGTCTTAGATGCCCCATATGTCCCTAACGTCCCCAGACGTCCCAGCTGGCCCGTATGTTCCTAAAGGTTCAGACGTCCACACGTCCTAGGTGTCCCATATGTCCCTAACGTCCCAGACGTCCTAATTGTCCCATATGTCCCTAACGTCCCAGACGTCCCAGCTGTCCCGTATGTCCCTAACGTCCCAGACGTCCCAGACGTCCTAGAAGTCCCATATGTCCCTAACGTCCCAGACGTCCCAGATGTCGCATATGTCCTAACGTCCCAGACGTCCCAGATGTCCCATATGTCCCATATGTCCCTAATGTCCCAAACGTCCCACATGTCCCAATAGTCCCTAACGTCCCAGACGTCCCAGATGCCCCATATGTCCCTAACGTCATAGACGTCCTAGATGTCCCATACGTCCTTAACGTCCCAGACGACCCAGATGCCCCATATGTCCCTAACGTCCCAGATGTCCCAGATGTCCCATATGTCCCATATGTCTTTAATGTCCCAGGCGTTCCAGATGTCCCATATGTCCCATATGTCCCTAATGTCTCAAGCGTCCTAAATGTCCCATATGTTCTTAACGTGACGTCCCAGACGTCCTAGATGTCCCACATGTCATTAAGGTCCCAGACGTCCCAGATGTTCTAGATGTCCCATATGTCCTTAACGTCCCAAACGTCGTAGATGTCCCATATGTCCCATATGTCTCTAATGTCCCAGGCGTCCTTAATGTCCCATATGTCCTTAACGTCCCAGACGTACCAGACGTCCTAGATGTCCCATATGTCCTTAACGTCCTAGACGTACCAGATGTCCCATATGTCTCTAACGTCCCAGACGTAACTGATGTCTCATATGTCCCTAAGGTCCCAGGCGTCCCAGATGTCCCATATGTCCCATATGTCCCAGGAGTACTAAATGTCCCATATGTCCTTAACGTCCCAGACGTCTCAGATGTCTCATGTGTCCCTAACGTCCTTGACGTCCTAGATGTCCCATATGTCCCTAACGTCCCAGACGTCCCAGATGTCCCATATGTCCCATATGTCTCTAATGTCCCAGACGTCCCAGAAGTCCCATATGTCAATAACGTCCCAGACGTCTTAGCTGTCCCGTATAATCCTAACGCCCCAGACGTCCCAGACGTCCCATATGTCCCATATGTCTCTAATGTCCCAGACGTCCCAGATGTCGCATATGTCCCTAACGTCCCAGACGTCTCAGATGTTCCATATGTCCCTAACGTCCCAGACGTCCCAGATGTCCCATATGTCCCTAACGTCCCAGACGTCCCAGATGTCCCATATGTCCCATATGTCTCTAATGTCCCAGACGTCCCAGATGTCGCATATGTCCCTAACGTTACAGACGTCTCAGATGTCTCATGTGTCCCTAACGTCCTTGACGTCCTAGATGTCCCATACGTCCTTAACGTTCCAGACGTCCCAGATGCCTCATATGTCCCTAACGGCCCAGACGTCCCAGATGTCCCATATGTCCCATATGTCCCTAATGTCCCAGTCGTCCTGAATGTACCATATGTCCTTAATGTCCCAGACGTCCCAGACGTCCTAGATGTGCCATATGTCCTTAACGTCCCAGACGTCCCAGATGTCTCATATGACCATAACGTCCCAGACGTCCCAGATGTCCCATATGTCCCATATGTCCCTAATGTCCCAGGCCTCCTAAATGTTCCATATGTCCCTAACGTCCAAGACGTCCTAAATGTCCCATATGTCCCTAACGTTTCAGACGTCCCAGCTGTCCCGTATGTCCCTAACGTCCCGGACGTCCCAGACGTCCTAGTGTCCGATGTGTCCCTAACGTCTTAGACGTCCTAGATGTCCTATATGTCCCTAACGTCCCAGACGTCCCAGACGTCCCATCTGTCCTTAATGTCTCAGGCGTCTCAGATGTCCCATCTGTCCTTAATGTCCCAGGCGTGCCAGATGTCCCATTGTCCCATATGTCCTTAATGACCCAGGCGTCCTAAGTGTCCCATATGTTCTTAACTTCCCAGACGTCTCAGACGTAATAGATATCCCATATGTCCTTAACGTCCTAGACGTCCCAGATGTCTCATATGTCCCTAACGTCCCAGACGTCCCAGATGTCCCATATGTCCCATATGTCCCAAACGTCCCAGGCGTCCTAAATGTCCCATATGTCCTTAACGTCCAAGACGTCCCAGATGTCCCATATGTCCCTAACGTCCCAGACGTCCCAGATGTCCCATATGTCCCATATGTCCCTAACGTCCCAGGCGTCCTAAATTTCCCATATGTCCTTAACGTCCCAGACGTCCCAGATGTCCCATCTGTCCTTAATGTCCCAGGCGTCCCAGATGTCCCTTATGTCCCATATGTCCTTAATGACCCAGGCGTCCTAAGTGTCTCATATGTCCCTAACGTCCCAGACGTCCCAGATGTCCCATATGTCCCATATGTCCCTAACGTCCCAGGCGTCCTTAATTTCGCATATGTCCTTAACGTCCCAGACGTCCTAGATGTCCCATATGTCCTTAACGTCCCAGACGTCCCAGATGACCCATATTTCCCTAACGTCCCAGACGTCTCAGATGTCCCATATGTCCCATATATCCTTAACGTCCCAGGCGTCCTAAATGTCCCATATGTCCTTAACGTCCCAGACGTCCCAGTTGTCCCAAATGTCCCTAATGTCTCAGACGTCCCAGATGTTCCATATGTCCCTAACGTCCCAGACGTCCTAAATGTGCCATATGTTCCTAACGTCTCAGACGTCCCAACTGTCCCGTATGTCTTTAACGTCCCAGACCTCCAGACGTCCTAGATGTCCCATATGTCCTTAGCGTCCCAGACGTCCCAGATGTCCCATATGTCCCTAACTTCCCAGACGTGCCAGATGTCCCATATGTCCCATATGTCCCTAATGTCCCAGGCGTCCTATATGTCCCATATGTCCCTAACGTCCCAGACGTCCCAGACGTCCGAGCTGTCCCGTATGTCCCTAACGTCCCGGACGTCCCAGACGTCCTAGTGTCCCATGTGTCCCTAACGTCTTAGACGTCCTAGATGTCCTATATGTCCCTAACGTCCCAGACGTCCCAGACGTCCCATCTGTCCTTAATGTCTCAGGCGTCTCAGATGTCCCATCTGTCCTTAATGTCCCAGGCGTGCCAGATGTCCCATTGTCCCATATGTCCTTAATGACCCAGGCGTCCTAAGTGTCCCATATGTTCTTAACTTCCCAGACGTCTCAGACGTAATAGATATCCCATATGTCCTTAACGTCCTAGACGTCCCAGATGTCTCATATGTCCCTAACGTCCCAGACGTCCCAGATGTCCCATATGTCCCATATGTCCCAAACGTCCCAGGCGTCCTAAATGTCCCATATGTCCTTAACGTCCAAAAAGTCCCAGATGTCCCATATGTCCCTAACGTCCCAGACGTCCCAGATGTCCCATATGTCCCATATGTCCCTAACGTCCCAGGCGTCCTAAATTTCCCATATGTCCTTAACGTCCCAGACGTCCCAGATGTCCCATCTGTCCTTAATGTCCCAGGCGTCCCAGATGTCCCTTATGTCCCATATGTCCTTAATGACCCAGGCGTCCTAAGTGTCTCATATGTCCCTAACGTCCCAGACGTCCCAGATGTCCCATATGTCCCATATGTCCCTAACGTCCCAGGCGTCCTTAATTTCCCATATGTCCTTAACGTCCCAGACGTCCTAGATGTCCCATATGTCCTTAACGTCCCAGACGTCCCAGATGTCCCATATTTCCCTAACGTCCCAGACGTCTCAGATGTCCCATATGTCCCATATGTCCTTAACGTCCCAGGCGTCCTAAATGTCCCATATGTCCTTAACGTCCCAGACGTCCCAGTTGTCCCAAATGTCCCTAATGTCTCAGACGTCCCAGATGTTCCATATGTCCCTAACGTCCCAGACGTTCTAAATGTGCCATATGTTCCTAACGTCTCAGACGTCCCAACTGTCCCGTATGTCTTTAACGTCCCAGACGTCCCAGACGTCCTAGATGTCCCATATGTCCTTAGCGTCCCAGACGTCCCAGATGTCCCATATGTCCCTAACTTCCCAGACGTGCCAGATGTCTCATATGTCCCATATGTCCCTAATGTCCCAGGCGTCCTATATGTCCCATATGTCCCAAACGTCCCAGACGTCCCAGACGTCCTAGATGTCCCATATGTCCGTAATATCCAAGGCGTCCTAAATCTCCCATATGTCTTTAACGTCCCAGACGTCTTAGATGTCCCATATGTCCTTAACGTACCAGACATCCCAGATGTCCCATATGTCCCTAACGCCCCAGACGTCTTAGATGTCCCATATGTCCCATAGGTCCCTAACGTCCCAGACGTCTTAAATGTCCCATATGTCCCTAGAGTCCAAGACGTCCCAGCTGTCCCGTATGACCCTAACGTCCCAGACGTCTCAGACGTCCTAGATGTCCCATATGTTTTTAACGTCCCAGACGTCCTAGATAGCTTATATGTCCTTAACGTCCCAGACGTCCCAGACGTCCCAGATGTCCCATATGTCTCATATGTCCCTAGTGTCCCAGGCGTCCCAGATGTCCCATATATCCCTAACGTCCCAGACGTGCTAAAAGTCCCATATGTTCCTAACGTCCCAGACGTCCCAGACGTCCTAGATGTCCCATATGTCCTTAACTTCCCAAACGTCCCAGATGTCCCATATGTCCTTAACGTCCCAGGCGTCCTAAATGTCCCATATGTCCCATATGTCCCTAATGTCCCAGACGTTTCACATGTCCCATATGTCCCTAACGTCCCAGACGTGCTAAAAGTCCCATATGTTCCTAACGTCCCAGACGTCCCAGACGTCCTAGATGTCCCATATGTCCTTAACTTCCCAAACGTCCCAGATGTCCCATATGTCTTTAACGTCCCAAACGTCCCATATGTCCCATATGTCCTTAATGTCCCAGGCGTCCCAGAAGTCCCATATGTCCCATATGTCCCTAATGTCCCAGGCGTCCAAGACGTCCTAGATGTCCCATATGTCCTAAACGTCCCAGACGTCCCAGACGTCCTAGATGTCCCATATGTCCCTAACGTGCCAGACGTCCTAGATGTCCTATATGTCCCTAACGTCCCAGACGTCCCAGACGTCCCAGATGTCCCATATCTCTCATATGTCCCTAATGTCCCAGGCGTACTAAATGTCCCATATGTCCTTAACGTGCCAGACGTCCCAGACGTCCTAGATGTCCCATATGTCCTTAACGTCCCAGACGTCTCAGATGTCCCATATGTCCCTAACGTCCCAGACGTCCCAGATGTAACATATGTCCCATATGTCCATAATGTCCCAGGCGTCCTAGATGTTCCATATGTCCCTAACGTCCCAGACGTCCCAAATGTCCCATATGTCCCTAACGTCCCAGACGTCCCAGCTGTCCCGTATGTCCTTAACGTCCTAGATGTCCCAGACGTCCTAGATGTCCCATATGTCCCTAACGTCCCAGACGTCCTAGACGTCCCATATGTCCTTAACGTCCCAGACGTCCCAGATCTTCCATATGTCCCTAATGTCCCAGGCGTCCTAAGTGTTCCATATGTCCCTAACGTCCCAGACGTCCTAAATGTCCCATATGTCCCTAACGTCCCAGACGTCCCAGCTGTTCCGTATGTCCCTAACGTCCCAGACGTCCCAGACGTCCTAGATGTCCCATATGTCCCTAACGTCCCAGACGTCCCAGATGTCCCAAATGTCCCTAACGTCCCAGACGTCCCAGATGTCCCATATGTCCCATATGTCTCTAATGTCCCAGACGTCCCAGATGTCCCATATGTCCCTAACGTTCCAGACGTCCCAGATGTCCCATATGTCCCTAACGTCCTAGACGTCCTAGATGTCCCATACGTCCTTAACGTCTCAGACGTCCCATATGCCCCATATGTCCCTAACGTCCCAGACGTCCCAAATGTCCCATATGTCCCATATGTCCCTAATGTCCCAGGCGTTCCAGAGGTCCCATATGTCCCATATGTCCATAATGTCTCAGGCGTCCTAAATGTTCCATATGATCTTAACGTCCCAGACGTTCCAGACGTCCTAGGTGTCCCACATGTCCTTAACGTCCCAGACGTCCCAGATGTCCCATCTGTCCCTAACGTCCCAGACGTCCCAGATGTTCCATATGTCCCATATGTCCCTAATGTCCCAAGCGTCCTAGATGTTCCATATGTCTCTAACGTCCCAGACGTCCTAAAAGTCCCATATGTCCTTAAAGTCCCAGACGTCCCAGCTTTCCCGTATGTCCCTAACGTTGCAGACGTGCCAGACGTCCCATATGTCCCATATGTCCCTAAATGTCCCAGGCGTCCCAGACGTCCCAGCTGTCCCATATGTCCCTAACGTCGCAGACGTCCCAGACATCATAGATGTCCCATATGTCCCTAACGTCCCAGACGTCCCAGATGTCCCATATGTCCCATATGTCCCTAATGTCCCAGGCGTCCCAGTTGTCCCAGATGTCCCATATGTCCCTAACGTCCCAGACGTCCCAGACGTCCCAGATGTCTTAGATGCCCCATATGTCCCTAACGTTCCAGACGTCCCAGCTGGCCCGTATGTTCCTAACGTCCCAGACGTCCCACACGTCCTAGATGTCCCATATGTCCCTAACCTGCCAGACGTCCTAGATGTCCCATATGTCCCATATGTCCCTAATGTCTCAGGCGTACTAAATGTCCCGTATATCCTTAACGTCCCAGACGTTCTAGATGTCCCATATGTCCTTAACGTCCCAGACGTCTCAGATGATCCATATGTCCCTAACGTCCCAGACGTCCTAAATGTCCCATATGTCCCTAACGTCCCAGACGTCCCAGCTGTCCCGTATGTCCTTAACGTCTCAGATGTCCCAGACGTCCTAGATGTCCCATATGTCCCTAACGTCCAAGACGTCCTAGTCGTCCCATATGTCCTTAACGTCGCAGACGTCCCAGATGTCCCATATGTTCCATATGTCCCTAATGTCCCAGGCGTCCTTAGTGTCCCATATGTCCCTAATGTCTCAGGCGTACTAAATGTCCCATATATCCTTAACGTCCCAGACGTCCCAGACGTCCTAGATGTCCCATATGTCCTTAACGTCCCAGACGTCTCAGATGTCCCATATGTCCCTAACGTCCCAGATGTCCCAAATGTCCCATATGTCCCATATGTCCCTAACGTCCCAGACGTCCCAGCTGTCCCGTATGTCCTTAACGTCTCAGATGTCCCAGACGTCCTAGATGTCCCATATGTCCCTAACGTCCCAGACGTCCTAGTCGTCCCATATGTCCTTAATGTCGCAGACGTCCCAGATGTCCCATATGTTCCATATGTCCCTAATGTCCCAGGCGTCCTAAGTGTCCCATATGTCCCTAACGTCCCAGACGTCCTAAATGATCCATATGTCCCTAACGTCCCAGACGTCCTAAATGTCCCATATGTCCCTAACGTCCCAGACGTCCCAGCTGTCCCGTATGTCCTTAACGTCTCAGATGTCCCAGACGTCCTAGATGTCCCATATGTCCCTAACGTCCCAGACGTCCTAGTCGTCCCATATGTCCTTAACGTCGCAGACGTCCCAGATGTCCCATATGTTCCATATGTCCCTAATGTCCCAGGCGTCCTAAGTGTCCCATATGTCCCTAACGTCCCAGACGTCCCAGATGTCCCAGGCGTCCTAAGTGTTCCATATGTCCCTAACGTCCCAGACGTCCTAATTGTCCCATATGTCCCTAACGTCCCAGACGTCCCAGCTGTCCCGTATGTCCCTAACGTCCCAGACGTCCCAGACGTCCTAGAAGTCCCATATGTCCCTAACGTCCCAGACGTCCCAGATGTCGCATATGTCCCTAACGTCCCAGACGTCCCAGATGTCCCATATGTCCCATATGTCCCTAATGTCCCAAACGTCCCACATGTCCCATATGTCCCTAACGTCCCAGACGTCCCAGATGCCCCATATGTCCCTAACGTCATAGACGTCCTAGATGTCCCATACGTCCTTAACGTCCCAGACGACCCAGATGCCCCATATGTCCCTAACGTCCCAGATGTCCCAGATGTCCCATATGTCCCATATGTCTTTAATGTCCCAGGCGTTCCAGATGTCCCATATGTCCCATATGTCCCTAATGTCTCAAGCGTCCTAAATGTCCCATATGTTCTTAACGTCCCAGACGTCCCAGACGTCCTAGATGTCCCACATGTCATTAACGTCCCAGACGTCCCAGATGTTCTAGATGTCCCATATGTCCTTAACGTCCCAAACGTCGTAGATGTCCCATATGTCCCATATGTCTCTAATGTCCCAGGCGTCCTTAATGTCCCATATGTCCTTAACGTCCCAGACGTACCAGACGTCCTAGATGTCCCATATGTCCTTAACGTCCTAGACGTACCAGATGTCCCATATGTCTCTAACGTCCCAGACGTAACTGATGTCTCATATGTCCCTAAGGTCCCAGGCGTCCCAGATGTCCCATATGTCCCATATGTCCCAGGAGTACTAAATGTCCCATATGTCCTTAACGTCCCAGACGTCTCAGATGTCTCATGTGTCCCTAACGTCCTTGACGTCCTAGATGTCCCATATGTCCCTAACGTCCCAGACGTCCCAGATGTCCCATATGTCCCATATGTCTCTAATGTCCCAGACGTCCCAGAAGTCCCATATGTCAATAACGTCCCAGACGTCTTAGCTGTCCCGTATAATCCTAACGCCCCAGACGTCCCAGACGTCCCATATGTCCCATATGTCTCTAATGTCCCAGACGTCCCAGATGTCGCATATGTCCCTAACGTCCCAGACGTCTCAGATGTTCCATATGTCCCTAACGTCCCAGACGTCCCAGATGTCCCATATGTCCCTAACGTCCCAGACGTCCCAGATGTCCCATATGTCCCATATGTCTCTAATGTCCCAGACGTCCCAGATGTCGCATATGTCCCTAACGTTACAGACGTCTCAGATGTCTCATGTGTCCCTAACGTCCTTGACGTCCTAGATGTCCCATACGTCCTTAACGTTCCAGACGTCCCAGATGCCTCATATGTCCCTAACGGCCCAGACGTCCCAGATGTCCCATATGTCCCATATGTCCCTAATGTCCCAGTCGTCCTGAATGTACCATATGTCCTTAATGTCCCAGACGTCCCAGACGTCCTAGATGTGCCATATGTCCTTAACGTCCCAGACGTCCCAGATGTCTCATATGACCATAACGTCCCAGACGTCCCAGATGTCCCATATGTCCCATATGTCCCTAATGTCCCAGGCCTCCTAAATGTTCCATATGTCCCTAACGTCCAAGACGTCCTAAATGTCCCATATGTCCCTAACGTTCCAGACGTCCCAGCTGTCCCGTATGTCCCTAACGTCCCGGACGTCCCAGACGTCCTAGTGTCCGATGTGTCCCTAACGTCTTAGACGTCCTAGATGTCCTATATGTCCCTAACGTCCCAGACGTCCCAGACGTCCCATCTGTCCTTAATGTCTCAGGCGTCTCAGATGTCCCATCTGTCCTTAATGTCCCAGGCGTGCCAGATGTCCCATTGTCCCATATGTCCTTAATGACCCAGGCGTCCTAAGTGTCCCATATGTTCTTAACTTCCCAGACGTCTCAGACGTAATAGATATCCCATATGTCCTTAACGTCCTAGACGTCCCAGATGTCTCATATGTCCCTAACGTCCCAGACGTCCCAGATGTCCCATATGTCCCATATGTCCCAAACGTCCCAGGCGTCCTAAATGTCCCATATGTCCTTAACGTCCAAGACGTCCCAGATGTCCCATATGTCCCTAACGTCCCAGACGTCCCAGATGTCCCATATGTCCCATATGTCCCTAACGTCCCAGGCGTCCTAAATTTCCCATATGTCCTTAACGTCCCAGACGTCCCAGATGTCCCATCTGTCCTTAATGTCCCAGGCGTCCCAGATGTCCCTTATGTCCCATATGTCCTTAATGACCCAGGCGTCCTAAGTGTCTCATATGTCCCTAACGTCCCAGACGTCCCAGATGTCCCATATGTCCCATATGTCCCTAACGTCCCAGGCGTCCTTAATTTCGCATATGTCCTTAACGTCCCAGACGTCCTAGATGTCCCATATGTCCTTAACGTCCCAGACGTCCCAGATGACCCATATTTCCCTAACGTCCCAGACGTCTCAGATGTCCCATATGTCCCATATATCCTTAACGTCCCAGGCGTCCTAAATGTCCCATATGTCCTTAACGTCCCAGACGTCCCAGTTGTCCCAAATGTCCCTAATGTCTCAGACGTCCCAGATGTTCCATATGTCCCTAACGTCCCAGACGTCCTAAATGTGCCATATGTTCCTAACGTCTCAGACGTCCCAACTGTCCCGTATGTCTTTAACGTCCCAGACCTCCCAGACGTCCTAGATGTCCCATATGTCCTTAGCGTCCCAGACGTCCCAGATGTCCCATATGTCCCTAACTTCCCAGACGTGCCAGATGTCCCATATGTCCCATATGTCCCTAATGTCCCAGGCGTCCTATATGTCCCATATGTCCCTAACGTCCCAGACGTCCCAGACGTCCGAGCTGTCCCGTATGTCCCTAACGTCCCGGACGTCCCAGACGTCCTAGTGTCCCATGTGTCCCTAACGTCTTAGACGTCCTAGATGTCCTATATGTCCCTAACGTCCCAGACGTCCCAGACGTCCCATCTGTCCTTAATGTCTCAGGCGTCTCAGATGTCCCATCTGTCCTTAATGTCCCAGGCGTGCCAGATGTCCCATTGTCCCATATGTCCTTAATGACCCAGGCGTCCTAAGTGTCCCATATGTTCTTAACTTCCCAGACGTCTCAGACGTAATAGATATCCCATATGTCCTTAACGTCCTAGACGTCCCAGATGTCTCATATGTCCCTAACGTCCCAGACGTCCCAGATGTCCCATATGTCCCATATGTCCCAAACGTCCCAGGCGTCCTAAATGTCCCATATGTCCTTAACGTCCAAAAAGTCCCAGATGTCCCATATGTCCCTAACGTCCCAGACGTCCCAGATGTCCCATATGTCCCATATGTCCCTAACGTCCCAGGCGTCCTAAATTTCCCATATGTCCTTAACGTCCCAGACGTCCCAGATGTCCCATCTGTCCTTAATGTCCCAGGCGTCCCAGATGTCCCTTATGTCCCATATGTCCTTAATGACCCAGGCGTCCTAAGTGTCTCATATGTCCCTAACGTCCCAGACGTCCCAGATGTCCCATATGTCCCATATGTCCCTAACGTCCCAGGCGTCCTTAATTTCCCATATGTCCTTAACGTCCCAGACGTCCTAGATGTCCCATATGTCCTTAACGTCCCAGACGTCCCAGATGTCCCATATTTCCCTAACGTCCCAGACGTCTCAGATGTCCCATATGTCCCATATGTCCTTAACGTCCCAGGCGTCCTAAATGTCCCATATGTCCTTAACGTCCCAGACGTCCCAGTTGTCCCAAATGTCCCTAATGTCTCAGACGTCCCAGATGTTCCATATGTCCCTAACGTCCCAGACGTTCTAAATGTGCCATATGTTCCTAACGTCTCAGACGTCCCAACTGTCCCGTATGTCTTTAACGTCCCAGACGTCCCAGACGTCCTAGATGTCCCATATGTCCTTAGCGTCCCAGACGTCCCAGATGTCCCATATGTCCCTAACTTCCCAGACGTGCCAGATGTCCCATATGTCCCATATGTCCCTAATGTCCCAGGCGTCCTATATGTCCCATATGTCCCAAACGTCCCAGACGTCCCAGACGTCCTAGATGTCCCATATGTCCGTAATATCCAAGGCGTCCTAAATCTCCCATATGTCTTTAACGTCCCAGACGTCTTAGATGTCCCATATGTCCTTAACGTACCAGACATCCCAGATGTCCCATATGTCCCTAACGCCCCAGACGTCTTAGATGTCCCATATGTCCCATAGGTCCCTAACGTCCCAGACGTCTTAAATGTCCCATATGTCCCTAGAGTCCAAGACGTCCCAGCTGTCCCGTATGACCCTAACGTCCCAGACGTCTCAGACGTCCTAGATGTCCCATATGTTTTTAACGTCCCAGACGTCCTAGATAGCTTATATGTCCTTAACGTCCCAGACGTCCCAGACGTCCCAGATGTCCCATATGTCTCATATGTCCCTAGTGTCCCAGGCGTCCCAGATGTCCCATATATCCCTAACGTCCCAGACGTGCTAAAAGTCCCATATGTTCCTAACGTCCCAGACGTCCCAGACGTCCTAGATGTCCCATATGTCCTTAACTTCCCAAACGTCCCAGATGTCCCATATGTCCTTAACGTCCCAGGCGTCCTAAATGTCCCATATGTCTTTAACGTCCCAAACGTCCCATATGTCCCATATGTCCTTAATGTCCCAGGCGTCCCAGAAGTCCCATATGTCCCATATGTCCCTAATGTCCCAGGCGTCCAAGACGTCCTAGATGTCCCATATGTCCTAAACGTCCCAGACGTCCCAGACGTCCTAGATGTCCCATATGTCCCTAACGTGCCAGACGTCCTAGATGTCCTATATGTCCCTAACGTCCCAGACGTCCCAGACGTCCCAGATGTCCCATATCTCTCATATGTCCCTAATGTCCCAGGCGTACTAAATGTCCCATATGTCCTTAACGTGCCAGACGTCCCAGACGTCCTAGATGTCCCATATGTCCTTAACGTCCCAGACGTCTCAGATGTCCCATATGTCCCTAACGTCCCAGACGTCCCAGATGTAACATATGTCCCATATGTCCATAATGTCCCAGGCGTCCTAGATGTTCCATATGTCCCTAACGTCCCAGACGTCCCAAATGTCCCATATGTCCCTAACGTCCCAGACGTCCCAGCTGTCCCGTATGTCCTTAACGTCCTAGATGTCCCAGACGTCCTAGATGTCCCATATGTCCCTAACGTCCCAGACGTCCTAGACGTCCCATATGTCCTTAACGTCCCAGACGTCCCAGATCTTCCATATGTCCCTAATGTCCCAGGCGTCCTAAGTGTTCCATATGTCCCTAACGTCCCAGACGTCCTAAATGTCCCATATGTCCCTAACGTCCCAGACGTCCCAGCTGTTCCGTATGTCCCTAACGTCCCAGACGTCCCAGACGTCCTAGATGTCCCATATGTCCCTAACGTCCCAGACGTCCCAGATGTCCCAAATGTCCCTAACGTCCCAGACGTCCCAGATGTCCCATATGTCCCATATGTCTCTAATGTCCCAGACGTCCCAGATGTCCCATATGTCCCTAACGTCCCAGACGTCCCAGATGTCCCATATGTCCCTAACGTCCTAGACGTCCTAGATGTCCCATACGTCCTTAACGTCTCAGACGTCCCATATGCCCCATATGTCCCTAACGTCCCAGACGTCCCAAATGTCCCATATGTCCCATATGTCCCTAATGTCCCAGGCGTTCCAGAGGTCCCATATGTCCCATATGTCCCTAATGTCTCAGGCGTCCTAAATGTTCCATATGATCTTAACGTCCCAGACGTTCCAGACGTCCTAGGTGTCCCACATGTCCTTAACGTCCCAGACGTCCCAGATGTCCCATCTGTCCCTAACGTCCCAGACGTCCCAGATGTTCCATATGTCCCATATGTCCCTAATGTCCCAAGCGTCCTAGATGTTCCATATGTCTCTAACGTCCCAGACGTCCTAAAAGTCCCATATGTCCTTAAAGTCCCAGACGTCCCAGCTTTCCCGTATGTCCCTAACGTTGCAGACGTCCCAGACGTCCCATATGTCCCATATGTCCCTAAATGTCCCAGGCGTCCCAGACGTCCCAGCTGTCCCATATGTCCCTAACGTCGCAGACGTCCCAGACGTCTTAGATGTCCCATATGTCCCTAACGTCCCAGACGTCCCAGATGTCCCATATGTCCCATATGTCCCTAATGTCCCAGGCGTCCCAGTTGTCCCAGATGTCCCATATGTCCCTAACGTCCCAGACGTCCCAGACGTCCCAGATGTCTTAGATGCCCCATATGTCCCTAACGTTCCAGACGTCCCAGCTGGCCCGTATGTTCCTAACGTCCCAGACGTCCCACACGTCCTAGATGTCCCATATGTCCCTAACCTGCCAGACGTCCTAGATGTCCCATATGTCCCATATGTCCCTAATGTCTCAGGCGTACTAAATGTCCCGTATATCCTTAACGTCCCAGACGTTCTAGATGTCCCATATGTCCTTAACGTCCCAGACGTCTCAGATGATCCATATGTCCCTAACGTCCCAGACGTCCTAAATGTCCCATATGTCCCTAACGTCCCAGACGTCCCAGCTGTCCCGTATGTCCTTAACGTCTCAGATGTCCCAGACGTCCTAGATGTCCCATATGTCCCTAACGTCCAAGACGTCCTAGTCGTCCCATATGTCCTTAACGTCGCAGACGTCCCAGATGTCCCATATGTTCCATATGTCCCTAATGTCCCAGGCGTCCTTAGTGTCCCATATGTCCCTAACGTCCCAGACGTCCCAGATGTCCCAGGTGTCCTAAGTGTTCTATATGTCCCTAACGCCCCAGACGTCCTAAATGTCCCATATGTCCCTAACGTCCCAGACGTCCTAAATGTCCCATATGTCCCTAACGTCCCAGAAGTCCCAGCTGTCCCGTATGTCCCTAACGTCCCAGACGTCCCAGACGTCCTAGATGTCCCATATGTCCCTAACGTCCCAGACGTCCCAGATGTCCCATATGTCCCTAACGTCCCAGACGTCCCAGATGTCCCATATGTCCCATATGTCCCTAATGTCCCAGACGTTTTACATGTCCCATATGTCCCTAACGTCCCAGACGTCCCAGATGCCCCATATGTCCCTAACGTCTTAGACGTCCTAGATGTCCCATACGTCCTTAACGTCCCAGACGACCCAGATGCCCCATATGTCTCTAACGTCCCAGATGTCCCAGATGTCCCACATGTCCCATATGTCTTTAATGTCCCAGGCGTTCCAGATGTCCCATATGTCCCTAATGTCTCAAGCGTCCTAAATGTCCCATATGTTCTTAACGTCCCAGACGTCCCAGACGTCCTAGATGTCCCACATGTCCTTAACGTTCCAGACTTCCCAGATGTCCTAGATGTCCCATATGTCCTTAACGTCCCAAACGGCATAGATGTCCCATATGTCCCATATGTCCCTAATGTCCCAGGCGTCCTTAATGTCAAATATGTCCTTAACGTCCCAGACGTCCCAGACGTCCTAGATGTCCCATATGTCCTTAACGTCCTAGACGTACCAGATGTCTCATATGTCTCTAACGTCCCAGACGTAACTGATGTCCCATATGTCCCTAAGGTCCCAGGCGTCCCAGATGTCCCATATGTCCCATATGTCCCAGGCGTACTAAATGTCCCATATGTCCTTAACGTCCCAGACGTCTCAGATGTCTCATGTGTCCCTAACGTCCTTGACGTCCTAGATGTCCCATATGTCCCTAACGTCCCAGACGTCCCAGATGTCCCATATGTCCCATATGTCTATTATGTCCCAGACGTCCCAGATGTCCCATATGTCCCTAACGTCCCAGACGTCTCAGATGTTCCATATGTCCCTAACGTCCCAGACGTCCCAGATGTCCCATATGTCCCTAACGTCCCAGACGTCCCAGATGTCCCATATGTCCCATATGTCTCTAATGTCCCAGACGTCCCAGATGTCGCATATGTCCCTAACGTCTCAGACGTCTCAGATGTCTCATGTGTCCCTGACGTCCTTGACGTCCTAGATGTCCCATACGTCTTTAACGTTCCAGACGTCCCAGATGTCCCATATGTCCCTAACGTCCCAGACGTCTCAGATGTTCCATATGTCCCTAACGTCCCAGACGTCCCAGATGTCCCATATGTCCCTAACGGCCCAGACGTCCCCGATGTCCCATATGTCCCATATTTCCCTAATGTCCCAGGCGTCCCAGATGTCCCATATGTCCCATATGTCCTTAACGTCCCAGACGTCCCAGATGTTCCATATGTTCCTTAAGCCCCAGACGTCCCAGATACCCCATATGACCCATATGTCAATAATGTCCCAGGCGTCCTAGATGTTCCATATGTCCCTAACGTCCCAGACGTCTTAAATGTCCCATATGTCCTTAACGCCCCAGACGTCCCAGCTGTCCCGTATGTCCCTAACGTTTAAGACGTCCCAGATGTCCTGGATGTCCCATATGTCCCATATGTCACTAATGTCCCAGACGTCCTAAATGTCCTATATGTCCCTAACGTCCCAAACGTCCTAAATGTCCCATATGTCCCATATGTCACTAATGTTCCAGACGTCCTAAATGTCTTATATGTCCTTAACGTCCCAGACGTCCCAGACGTCCTAGATGTCCCATATGTCCCTAACGTCCCAGACGTCCCAGATGTCCCATATGTCCCATATGTCCCTAAATGTCCCAGGCGTCCCAGACGTCCCAGCTGTCCCATATGTCCCTAACGTCCCAGACGTCACAGACATCTTAGATGTCCCATATGTCCCTAACGTCCCAGACGTCCCAGATGTCCCATATGTCCCATATGTCCCTAATGTCCCAGGCGTCCCAGTTGTCCCAGATGTCCCATATGTCCCTAACGTCCCAGACGTCCCAGACGTCCCAGATGTCTTAGATGCCCCATATGTCCCTAACGTCCGAGACGTCCCAGCTGGCACGTATGTTCCTAACGTCCCAGACGTCCCACACGTCCTAGATGTCCCATATGTCCCTAACCTGCCAGACGTCCTAGATGTCCCATATGTCCCATATGTCCCTAATGTCTCAGGCGTACTAAATGTCCCATATATCCTTAACGTCCCAGACGTCCCAGACGTCCTAGATGTCCCATATGTCCTTAACGTCCCAGACGTCTCAGATGTCCCATATGTCCCTAACGTCCCAGACGTCCCAAATGTCCCATATGTCCCATATGTCCCTAATGTCCCAGGCGTCCTAGATGATCCATATGTCCCTAACGTCCCAGACGTCTTAAATGTCCCATATGTCCCTAACGTCCCAGACGTCCCAGCTGTCCCGTATGTCCTTAACGTCTCAGATGTCCCAGACGTCCTAGATGTCCCATATGTCCCTAACGTCCCAGACGTCCTAGTCGTCCCATATGTCCTTAACGTCGCAGACGTCCCAGATGTCCCATATGTTCCATATGTCCCTAATGTCCCAGGCGTCCTTAGTGTCCCATATGTCCCTAACGTCCCAGACGTCCCAGATGTCCCAGGCGTCCTTAGTGTCCCATATGTCCCTAACGTCCCAGACGTCCTAGCTGTCCCGTATGTCCCTAATGTCCCAGACGTCCCTGACGTCCTAGATGTCCCATATGTCCCTAACGTCCCAGACGTCCCAGATGTCCCATATGTCCCTAACGTCCTAGACGTCCCAGATGTCCCATATGTCCCATATGTCCCTAATGTCCCAGACGTTTCACATGTCCCATATGTCCCTAACGTCCCAGACGTCCCAGATGCCCCATATGTCCCTAACGTCTTAGACGTCCTAGATGTCCCATACGTCCTTAACGTCCCAGACGACCCAGATGCCCCATATGTCCCTAACGTCCCAGATGTCCAAGATGTCCCATATGTCCCATATGTCTTTAATGTCCCAGGCGTTCCAGATGTCCCATATGTCCCTAACGTCCCAGACGTCTTAGCTGTCCCGTATAATCCTAACGTCCCAGACGTCCCAGATGTCCTAGATGTCCCACATGTCCTTAACGTCCCAGACGTCCCAGATGTCCTAGATGTCCCATATGTCCTTAACGTCCCAAACGGCATAGATGTCCCATATGTCCCATATGTCCCTAATGTCCCAGGCGTCCTTAATGTCCCATATGTCCTTAACGTCCCAGACGTCCCAGACGTCCTAGATGTCCCATATGTCCTTAACGTCCTAGACGTACTAGATGTCCCATATGTCTCTAACGTCCCAGACGTAACTGATGTCCCATATGTCCCTAAGGTCCCAGGCGTCCCAGATGTCCCATATGTCCCATATGTCCCAGGCGTACTAAATGTCCCATATGTCCTTAACGTCCCAGACGTCTCAGATGTCTCATGTGTCCCTAACGTCCTTGACGTCCTATATGTCCCATATGTCCCTAACGTCCCAGCCGTCCCAGATGTCCCATATGTCCCATATGTCTATAATGTCCCAGACGTCCCAGAAGTCCCATATGTCCCTAACGTCCCAGACGTCTTAGCTGTCCCGTATAATCCTAACGTCCCAGACGTCCCATATGTCCCATATGTCTCTAATGTCAAAGACGTCCCAGATGTCGCATATGTCCCTAACGTCGAAGACGTCTCAGATGTTCTATATGTCCCTAACGTCCCAGACGTCCCAGATGTCCCATATGTCCCTAACGTCCCAGACGTCCCAGATGTCCCATATGTCCCATATGTCTCTAATGTCCCAGACGTCCCAGATGTCGCATATGTCCCTAACGTCCCAGACGTCTCAAATGTCTCATGTGTCCCTAACGTCCTTGACGTCCTAGATGTCCCAGATGTCCCATATGTCCCATACGTCCTTAACGTTCCAGACGTCCCAGATGCCCCATATGTCCCTAACGGCCCAGACGTCCCAGATGTCCCATATGTCCCATATTTCCCTAATGTCCAAGGCGTCCCAGATGTCCCATATGTCCCATATGTCCTTAACGTCCCAGACGTCCCAGATGTTCCATATGTCCCTTAAGTCCCAGACGTCCCAGATACCCCATATGTCCCATATGTCCCTAATGTCCCAGGCGTCCTAGATGTTCCATATGTCCCTAACGTCCCAGACGTCCTAAATGTCCCATATGTCCTTAACGCCCCAGACGTCCAAGCTGTCCCGTATGTCCCTAACGTTTAAGACGTCCCAGATGTCCTGGATGTCCCATATGTCCCTAATGTCCCAGGCGTCCTAGATGATCCATATGTCCCTAACGTCCCAGACGTCCTAAATGTCCCATATGTCCCTAACGTCCCAGACGTCCCAGCTGTCCCGTATGTCCTTAACGTCTCAGATGTCCCAGACGTCCTAGATGTCCCATATGTCCCTAACGTCCAAGACGTCCTAGTCGTCCCATATGTCCTTAACGTCGCAGACGTCCCAGATGTCCCATATGTTCCATATGTCCCTAATGTCCCAGGCGTCCTTAGTGTCCCATATGTCCCTAACGTCCCAGACGTCCCAGATGTCCCAGGTGTCCTAAGTGTTCTATATGTCCCTAACGTCCCAGACGTCCTAAATGTCCCATATGTCCCTAACGTCCCAGAAGTCCCAGCTGTCCCGTATGTCCCTAACGTCCAAGACGTCCTAGTCGTCCCATATGTCCTTAACGTCGCAGACGTCCCAGATGTCCCATATGTTCCATATGTCCCTAATGTCCCAGGCGTCCTAGATGTCCCATATGTCCCTAACGTCCCAGACGTCCCAGATGTCCCATATGTCCCATATGTCCCTAAATGTCCCAGGCGTCCCAGACGTCCCAGCTGTCCCATATGTCCCTAACGTCCCAGACGTCCCAGACATCTTAGATGTCCCATATGTCCCTAACGTCCCAGACGTCCCAGATGTCCCATATGTCCCATATGTCCCTAATGTCCCAGGCGTCCCAGTTGTCCCAGATGTCCCATATGTCCCTAACGTCCCAGACGTCCCAGACGTCCCAGATGTCTTAGATGCCCCATATGTCCCTAACGTCCTAGACGTCCCAGCTGGCACGTATGTTCCTAACGTCCCAGACGTCCCACACGTCCTAGATGTCCCATATGTCCCTAACCTGCCAGACGTCCTAGATGTCCCATATGTCCCATATGTCCCTAATGTCTCAGGCGTACTAAATGTCCCATATATCCTTAACGTCCCAGACGTCCCAGACGTCCTAGATGTCCCATATGTCCTTAACGTCCCAGACGTCTCAGATGTCCCATATGTCCCTAACGTCCCAGACGTCCCAAATGTCCCATATGTCCCATATGTCCCTAATGTCCCAGGCGTCCTAGATGATTCATATGTCCCTAACGTCCCAGACGTCTTAAATGTCCCATATGTCCCTAACGTCCCAGACGTCCCAGCTGTCCCGTATGTCCTTAACGTCTCAGATGTCCTAGACGTCCTAGATGTCCCATATGTCCCTAACGTCCCAGACGTCCTAGTCGTCCCATATGTCCTTAACGTCGCAGACGTCCCAGATGTCCCATATGTTCCATATGTCCCTAATGTCCCAGGCGTCCTTAGTGTCCCATATGTCCCTAACGTCCCAGACGTCCCAGATGTCCCAGGCGTCCTAAGTGTTCCATATGTCTCTAACGTCCCAGACGTCCTAAATGTCCGATATGTCCCTAACGTCCCAGACGTCCTAGCTGTCCCGTATGTCCCTAACGTCCCAGACGTCCCTGACGTCCTAGATGTCCCATATGTCCCTAACGTCCTAGACGTCCCAGATGTCCCATATGTCCCATATGTCCCTAATGTCCCAGACGTTTCACATATCCCATATGTCCCTAACGTCCCAGACGTCCCAGATGCCCCATTTGTCCCTAACGTCTTAGACGTCCTAGATGTCCCATACGTCATTAACGTCCCAGACGACCCAGATGCCCCATATGTCCCTAACGTCCCAGATGTCCCAGATGTCCCATATGTCCCATATGTCTTTAATGTCCCAGGCGTTCCAGATGTCCCATATGTCCCATATGTCCCTAATGTCTCAAGCGTCCTAAATGTCCCATATGTTCTTAACGTCCCAGACGTCCCAGACGTCCTAGATGTCCCACATGTCCTTAACGTCCCAGACGTCCCAGATGTCCTAGATGTCCCATATGTCCTTAACGTCCCAAACGGCATAGATGTCCCATATGTCCCATATGTCCCTAATGTCTCAGGCGTCCTTAATGTCCCATATGTCCTTAACGTCCCAGACGTCCCAGACGTCCTAGATGTCCCATATGTCCTTAACGTCCTAGACGTACCAGATGTCCCATATGTCTCTAACGTCCCAGACGTAACTGATGTCCCATATGTCCCTAAGGTCCCAGGCGTCCCAGATGTCCCATATGTCCCATATGTCCCAGACGTCCCAGATGTCCCATATGTCTATAATGTCCCAGACGTCCCAGAAGTCCCATATGTCCCTAACGTCCCAGACGTCTTAGCTGTCCCGTATAATCCTAACGTCCCAGACGTCCCAGACGTCCCATATGTCCCATATGTCTCTAATGTCCCAGACGTCCCAGATGTCGCATATGTCCCTAACGTCGAAGACGTCTCAGATGTTCTATATGTCCCTAACGTCCCAGACGTCCCAGATGTCCCATATGTCCCTAACGTCCCAGACGTCCCAGATGTCCCATATGTCCCATATGTCTCTAATGTCCCAGACGTCCCAGATGTCGCATATGTCCCTAACGTACCAGACGTCTCAAATGTCTCATGTGTCCCTAACGTCCTTGACGTCCTAGATGTCCCATACGTCCTTAACGTTCCAGACGTGACAGATGCCCCATATGTCCCTAACGGCCCAGACGTCCCAGATGTCCCATATGTCCCATATTTCCCTAATGTCCCAGGCGTCCCAGATGTCCCATATGTCCCATATGTCCTTAACGTCCCAGACGTCCCAGATGTTCCATATGTCCCTTACGTCCCAGACGTCCCAGATACCCCATATGTCCCATATGTCTTTAATGTCCCATGCGTCCTAGATGTTCCATATGTCCCTAACGTCCCAGACGTCCTAAATGTCCCATATGTCCTTAACGCCCCAGACGTCCAAGCTGTCTCGTATGTCCCTAACGTTTAAGACGTCCCAGATGTCCTGGATGTCCCATATGTCCCATATGTCACTAATGTCCCAGACGTCCTAAATGTCCTATATGTCCCTAACGTCCCAAACGTCCTAAATGTTCCATATGTCCCATATGTTCCTAATGTCCCAGGCGTCCCAGATGTCCCATATGTCCCATATATCACTAATGTCGCAGACGTCCTAAATGTCTTATATGTCCTTAACGTCCCAGACGTCCCAGACGTCCTAGATGTCTCATATGTCCTTAACGTCCCAGACGTCTCAGATGTCCCATATGTCCCCAAGTCCCTAATGTCCAAGGCGTCCTAAATGTCCCATATGTCCTTAACGTCCCAGACGTCCCAGAAGTCCTAGATGTCCCATATGTCCTTAACGTCCCAGACGTCCCAGATGTCCCATATGTACCTAACGTCCCAGACGTCTCAGATGACCCATATGTCCCGTATGTCCCTAATGTCCCAGGCGTCCCAGATGTTTCATATGTCCCATATGTCCCTAATGTCCCAGGCGTCCTAAATGTTTCATATGTCCTTAACGTCCCTGACGTCCCAGACGTCCTGGATGTCCCATATGTCCTTAACGTCCCAGACGTCTCAGATGTTCCATATGTCGCTAACGTCCCAGACGTCGCAAATGTCTCATATGTTCCATATGTCCCTAATGTCCCAAGCGTTCTAGATGTTCCATATGTAGCTAACGTCCCAGACGTCCTAAATGTCCCATATGTCCCTAACGTCCCAGACGTCCCAGCTGTCCCGTATGTTCCTTACGTCTCAGACGTCCCAGAAGTCCTAGATGTCCCATATGTCCCTAACGTGCCAGACGTCTTAGATGTCCTATATGTCCCTAACGTCCCAGACGTCCGAAACGTCCCAGATGTCCCTAATGTCCCAAGCGTCCCAGATGTCCCATATGTCCCTAATGTCCCAGGCGTACTAAATGTCCCATATGTCCTTAACGTCCCAGACGTCCCAGACGTCCTAGATGTCCCATATGTCCTTAACGTCACAGACGTCCCAGATGTCCCATATGTCCCTAACGTTCCAGACGTCCCAGATGTCCCATATATCCCATATGTCCCTAATGTCCCTGGCGTCCTACATGTTCCATATGTCCCTAACCTCCCAGACGTCCTAAATGTCCCATATGTCCCTAACGTCCCAGACGTCCCAGCTGTCCCGTATGTCCTTAACGTCCCAGATGTCCCAGACGTCCTAGATGTCCCATATGTCCATAACGTCCCAGACGTCCTAGACGTCCCATATGTCCTTAACGTCCCAGACGTCCCAGATGTCCCATATGTCCCTAACGCCCCAGACGTCTCAGATGTCCCATATGTCCCATAGGTCCCTAACGTCCCAGACGTCCTAAATGTCCCATATGTCCCTAGAGTCCAAGACGTCCCAGCTGTCCCGTATGACCCTAACGTCCAAGACGTCTCAGACGTAATAGATGTCCCATATGTTTTTAACGTCCCAGACGTCCTAGATAGCTTATATGTCCTTAACGTCCCAGACGTCCCAGACGTCCCAGATGTCCCATATGTCCCATATGTCCCTAGTGTCCCAGGCGTCCCAGATGTCCCATATGTCCCTAACGTCCCAGACGTCCTAAAAGTCCCATATGTTCCTAACGTCCCAGACGTCCTAACTGTCCCGTATGTCCCTAACGTCCCAGACGTCCCAGACGTCCTAGATGTTCCATATGTCCTTAACGTCCCAAACGTCCCAGATGTCCCATATGTCCTTAACGTCCCAGACGTCCCAGATGTCCCATATGTCCTTAACGTCCCAGGCGTCCCAGATGTCCCATATGTCCCATATGTCCCTAATGTCCCAGGCGTCCTAAATGTCCCATATGTCTTTAACGTCCCAAACGTCCCATATGTCCCATATGTCCTTAACGTCCCAGGCGTCCCAGATGTCCCATATGTCCCATATGTCCCTAATGTCCCAGGCGTCCTAAATGTCCCATATGTCTTTAACGTCCCAAACGTCCCATATGTCCCATATGTCCTTAACGTCCCAGACGTCCCAGATGTCCCATATGTCCCATATGTCCCTAATGTCCCAGGCGTCCTAAATGTCTTATATGTCCTTAACGTCCCAGACGTCCCAGACGTCCTAGATGTCCCATATGTCCTAAACGTCCCAGACGTCCCAGACGTCCTAGATGTCCCATATGTCCCTAACGTGGCAGACGTCCTAGATGTCCTATATGTCCTTAACGTCCCAGACATCCCAGACGTCCCAGATGACCCATATGTCTCATATGTCCCTAATGTCCCAGGCGTACTAAATGTCCCATATGTCCTTAACGTGCCAGACGTCCCAGACGTCCTAGATGTCCCATATGTTATTAACGTCCCAGACGTCTCAGATGTCCCATATGTCCCTAACGTCCCAGACGTCCCAGATGTAACATATGTCCCATATGTCCCTAATGTCCCAGGCGTCCTAGACGTTCCATATGTCCCTACCGTCCCAAACGTCCTAAATGTCCCATATGTCTCTAACGTACCAGACGTCCCAGCTGTCCCGTATGTCCTTAACGTCCTAGATGTCCCAGACGTCCTAGATGTCCCATATGTCCCTAACGTCCCAGACGTCCTAGACGTCCCATATGTCCTTAACGTCCCAGACGTCCCAGATGTTCCATATGTCCCTAATGTCGCAGGCGTTCTAAATGTTCCATATGTCCCTAACGTCCCAGACGTCCTAAATGTCCCATATGTCCTTAACGTCCCAGACGTCCCAGCTGTTCCGTATGTCCCTAACGTCCCAAACGTCCCAGACGTCCTAGATGTCCCATATGTCCCTAACGTCCCAGACGTCCCAGATGTCCCAAAGGTCCCTAACGTCCCAGACGTCCCAGATGTCCCATATGTCCCATATGTCCCTAATGTCCCAGACGTCCCAGATGTCCCATATGTCCCTAACGTCCCAGACGTCCCAGATGTCCCATATGTCCCTAACGTCCTAGACGTCCTAGATGTCCCATACGTCCTTAACGTCTCAGACGTCCCATATGCCCCATATGTTCCTAACGTCCCAGACGTCCCAGATGTCCCATATGTCCCATATGTCAGTAATGTCCCAGGCGTTCCAGATGTCTCATATGTCCCATATGTCCCTAATGTCTCAGGCGTTCTAAATGTCCCATATGTTCTTAACGTCCCAGACGTCCCAGACGTCCTAAATGTCCCACATGTCCTTAACGTCCCGGACGTCCCAGATGTCCCATCTGTCCCTAACGTCCCAGACGTCCCAGATGTCCCATATGTCCCGTATGTCCCTAATGTCCCAGGCGTCCCAGATGTTTCATATGTCCCATATGTCCCTAATGTCCCAGGCGTCCTAATTGTTTCATATGTCCTTAACGTCCCTGACGTCCCAGACGTCCTGGATGTCCCATATGTCCTTAACGTCCCAGACGTCTCAGATGTTCCATATGCCGCTAACGTCCCAGACGTCCCAAATGTCTCATATGTTCCATATGTCCCTAATGTCCCAAGCGTTCTAGATGTTCCATATGTAGCTAACGTCCCAGACGTCCTAAATGTCCCATATGTCCCTAACGTCCCAGACGTCCCAGCTGTCCCGTATGTTCCTTACGTCTCAGACGTCCCAGAAGTCCTAGATGTCCCATATGTCCCTAACGTGCCAGACGTCTTAGATGTCCTATATGTCCCTAACGTCCCAGACGTCCGAAACGTCCCAGATGTCCCATATGTCCCATATGTCCCTAATGTCCCAAGCGTCCCAGATGTCCCATATGTCCCTAATGTCCCAGGCGTACTAAATGTCCCATATGTCCTTAACGTCCCAGACGTCCCAGACTTCCTAGATGTCCCATATGTCCTTAACGTCACAGACGTCCCAGATGTCCCATATGTCCCTAACGTTCCAGACGTCCCAGATGTCCCATATATCCCATATGTCCCTAATGTCCCTGGCGTCCTACATGTTCCATATGTCCCTAACCTCCCAGACGTCCTAAATGTCCCATATGTCCCTAACGTCCCAGACGTCCCAGCTGTCCCGTATGTCCTTAACGTCCCAGATGTCCCAGACGTCCTAGATGTCCCATATGTCCATAACGTCCCAGACGTCCTAGACGTCCCATATGTCCTTAACGTCCCAGACGTCCCAGATGTCCCATATGTCCCTAACGCCCCAGACGTCTCAGATGTCCCATATGTCCCATAGGTCCCTAACGTCCCAGACGTCCTAAATGTCCCATATGTCCCTAGAGTCCAAGACGTCCCAGCTGTCCCGTATGACCCTAACGTCCAAGACGACTCAGACGTAATAGATGTCCCATATGTTTTTAACGTCCCAGACGTCCTAGATAGCTTATATGTCCTTAACGTCCCAGACGTCCCAGACGTCCCAGATGTCCCATATGTCCCATATGTCCCTAGTGTCCCAGGCGTCCCAGATGTCCCATATGTCCCTAACGTCCCAGACGTCCTAAAAGTCCCATATGTTCCTAACGTCCCAGACGTCCTAACTGTCCCGTATGTCCCTAACGTCCCAGACGTCCCAGACGTCCTAGATGTTCCATATGTCCTTAACGTCCCAAACGTCCCAGATGTCCCATATGTCCTTAACGTCCCAGACGTCCCAGATGTCCCATATGTTCCATATGTCCCTAATGTCCCAGGCGTCCTAAATGTCCCATATGTCTTTAACGTCCCAAACGTCCCATATGTCCCATATGTCCTTAACGTCCCAGGCGTCCCAGAAGTCCCATATGTCCCATATGTCCCTAATGTCCCAGGCGTCCTAAATGTCTTATATGTCCTTAACGTCCCAGACGTCCCAGACGTCCTAGATGTCCCATATGTCCTAAACGTCCCAGACGTCCCAGACGTCCTAGATGTCCCATATGTCCCTAACGTGGCAGACGTCCTAGATGTCCTATATGTCCTTAACGTCCCAGACATCCCAGACGTCCCAGATGACCCATATGTCTCATATGTCCCTAATGTCCCAGGCGTACTAAATGTCCCATATGTCCTTAACGTGCCAGACGTCCCAGACGTCCTAGATGTCCCATATGTTATTAACGTCCCAGACGTCTCAGATGTCCCATATGTCCCTAACGTCCCAGACGTCCCAGATGTAACATATGTCCCATATGTCCCTAATGTCCCAGGCGTCCTAGATGTTCCATATGTCCCTAACGTCCCAAACGTCCTAAATGTCCCATATGTCTCTAACGTACCAGACGTCCCAGCTGTCCCGTATGTCCTTAACGTCCTAGATGTCACAGACGTCCTAGATGTCCCATATGTCCCTAACGTCCCAGACGTCCTAGACGTCCCATATGTCCTTAACGTCCCAGACGTCCCAGATGTTCCATATGTCCCTAATGTCGCAGGCGTTCTAAGTGTTCCATATGTCCCTAACGTCCCAGACGTCCTAAATGTCCCATATGTCCTTAACGTCCCAGACGTCCCAGCTGTTCCGTATGTCCCTAACGTCCCAAACGTCCCAGATGTCCCAAAGGTCCCTAACGTCCCAGACGTCCCAGATGTCCCATATGTCCCATATGTCCCTAATGTCCCAGACGTCCCAGATGTCCCATATGTCCCTAACGTCCCAGACGTCCCAGATGTCCCATATGTCCCATATGTCAGTAATGTCCCAGGCGTTCCAGATGTCTCATATGTCCCATATGTCCCTAATGTCTCAGGCGTTCTAAATGACCCATATGTTCTTAACGTCCCAGACGTCCCAGACGTCCTAAATGTCCCACATGTCCTTAACGTCCCAGACGTCCCAGATGTCCCATCTGTCCCTAACGTCTCAGACGTCCCAGATGTTCCATATGTCCCATATGTCCCTAATGTCCCAAGCGTCCTAGATGTTCCATATGTCTCTAACGTCCCAGACTTCCTAAAAGTCCCATATGTCCTTAAAGTCCCAGACGTCCCAGCTGTCCCGTATGTCCCTAACGTCGCAGACGTCCCAGACGTCCCATATGTCCCATATGTCCCTAAATGTCCCAGGCGTCCCAGACGTCCCAACTGTCCCATATGTCCCTAACGTCCCAGACGTCCCAGACGTCTTAGATGTCCCATATGTCCCTAACGTCCCAGACGTCCCAGATGTCTCATATGTCCCATATGTCCCTAATGTCCCAGGCGTCCCAGTTGTCCCAGATGTCCCATATGTCCCTAACGTCCCAGACTTCCCAGACGTCCCAGATATCTTAGATGCCCCATATGTCCCTAACGTCCCAGACGTCCCAGCTGGCCCGTATGTTCCTAACGTCCCAGACGTCCCACACGTCCTAGATGTCCCATATGTCCCTAACCTGCCAGACGTCCTAGATGTCCCATATGTCCCATATGTCCCTAATGTCTCAGGCGTACTAAATGTCCCATATATCCTTAACGTCCCAGACGTCCCAGACGTCCTAGATGTCCCATATGTCCTTAACGTCCCAGAGGTCTCAGATGTCCCATATGTCCCTAACGTCCCAGACGTCCCAAATGTCCCATATGTCCCATATGTCCCTAATGTCCCAGGCGTCCTAGATGATCCATATGTCCCTAACGTCCCAGACGTCCTAAATGTCCCATATGTCCCTAACGTCCCAGACGTCCCAGCTGTCCCGTATGTCCTTAACGTCTCAGATGTCCCAGACGTCCTAGATGTCCCATATGTCCCTAACGTCCCAGACGTCCTAGACGTCCCATATGTCCTTAACGTCCCAGACGTCCCAGATGTTCCATATGTCCCTAATGTCGCAGGCGTTCTAAGTGTTCCATATGTCCCTAACGTCCCAGACGTCCTAAATGTCCCATATGTCCTTAACGTCCCAGACGTCCCAGCTGTTCCGTATGTCCCTAACGTCCCAAACGTCCCAGACGTCCTAGATGTCCCATATGTCCCTAACGTCCCAGACGTCCCAGATGTCCCAAAGGTCCCTAACGTCCCAGACGTCCCAGATGTCCCATATGTCCCATATGTCCCTAATGTCCCAGACGTCCCAGATGTCCCATATGTCCCTAACGTCCCAGACGTCCCAGATGTCCCATATGTCCCTAACGTCCTAGACGTCCTAGATGTCCCATACGTCCTTAACGTCTCAGACGTCCCATATGCCCCATATGTTCCTAACGTCCCAGACGTCCCAGATGTCCCATATGTCCCATATGTCAGTAATGTCCCAGGCGTTCCAGATGTCTCATATGTCCCATATGTCCCTAATGTCTCAGGCGTTCTAAATGTCCCATATGTTCTTAACGTCCCAGACGTCCCAGACGTCCCAGACGTCCTAAATGTCCCACATGTCCTTAACGTCCCAGACGTCCCAGATGTCCCATCTGTCCCTAACGTCCCAGACGTCCCAGATGTCCCATATGTCCCGTATGTCCCTAATGTCCCAGGCGTCCCAGATGTTTCATATGTCCCATATGTCCCTAATGTCCCAGGCGTCCTAAATGTTTCATATGTCCTTAACGTCCCTGACGTCCCAGACGTCCTGGATGTCCCATATGTCCTTAACGTCCCAGACGTCTCAGATGTTCCATATGTCGCTAACGTCCCAGACGTCCCAAATGTCTCATATGTTCCATATGTCCCTAATGTCCCAAGCGTTCTAGATGTTCCATATGTAGCTAACGTCCCAGACGTCCTAAATGTCCCATATGTCCCTAACGTCCCAGACGTCCCAGCTGTCCCGTATGTTCCTTACGTCTCAGACGTCCCAGAAGTCCTAGATGTCCCATATGTCCCTAACGTGCCAGACGTCATAGATGTCCTATATGTCCCTAACGTCCCAGACGTCCGAAACGTCCCAGATGTCCCATATGTCCCATATGTCCCTAATGTCCCAAGCGTCCCAGATGTCCCATATGTCCCTAATGTCCCAGGCGTACTAAATGTCCCATATGTCCTTAACGTCCCAGACGTCCCAGACGTCCTAGATGTCCCATATGTCCTTAACGTCACAGACGTCCCAGATGTCCCATATGTCCCTAACGTTCCAGACGTCCCAGATGTCCCATATATCCCATAAGTCCCTAATGTCCCTGGCGTCCTACATGTTCCATTTGTCCCTATCCTCCCAGACGTCCTAAATGTCCCATATGTCCCTAACGTCCCAGACGTCCCAGCTGTCCCGTATGTCCTTAACGTCCCAGATGTCCCAGACGTCCTAGATGTCCCATTTGTCCATAACGTCCCAGACGTCCTAGACGTCCCATATGTCCTTAACGTCCCAGACGTCCCAGATGTCCCATATGTCCCATATGTCCCTAATGTCCCAGACGTCCAAGATGTCCCATATGTCCCTAACGTCCCAGACGTCCCAGATGTCCCATATGTCCCTAACGTCCTAGACGTCCTAGATGTCCCATACGTCCTTAACGTCTCAGACGTCCCATATGCCCCATATGTTCCTAACGTCCCAGACGTCCCAGATGTCCCATATGTCCCATATGTCAGTAATGTCCCAGGCGTTCCAGATGTCTCATATGTCCCATATGTCCCTAATGTCTCAGGCGTTCTAAATGTCCCATATGTTCTTAACGTCCCAGACGTCCCAGACGTCCCAGACGTCCTAAATGTCCCACATGTCCTTAACGTCCCAGACGTCCCAGATGTCCCATCTGTCCCTAACGTCCCAGACGTCCCAGATGTCCCATATGTCCCGTATGTCCCTAATGTCCCAGGCGTCCCAGATGTTTCATATGTCCCATATGTCCCTAATGTCCCAGGCGTCCTAAATGTTTCATATGTCCTTAACGTCCCTGACGTCCCAGACGTCCTGGATGTCCCATATGTCCTTAACGTCCCAGACGTCTCAGATGTTCCATATGTCGCTAACGTCCCAGACGTCCCAAATGTCTCATATGTTCCATATGTCCCTAATGTCCCAAGCGTTCTAGATGTTCCATATGTAGCTAACGTCCCAGACGTCCTAAATGTCCCATATGTCCCTAACGTCCCAGACGTCCCAGCTGTCCCGTATGTTCCTTACGTCTCAGACGTCCCAGAAGTCCTAGATGTCCCATATGTCCCTAACGTGCCAGACGTCTTAGATGTCCTATATGTCCCTAACGTCCCAGACGTCCGAAACGTCCCAGATGTCCCATATGTCCCATATGTCCCTAATGTCCCAAGCGTCCCAAATGTCCCATATGTCCCTAATGTCCCAGGCGTACTAAATGTCCCATATGTCCTTAACGTCCCAGACGTCCCAGACGTCCTAGATGTCCCATATGTCCTTAACGTCACAGACGTCCCAGATGTCCCATATGTCCCTAACGTTCCAGACGTCCCAGATGTCCCATATATCCCATATGTCCCTAATGTCCCTGGCGTCCTACATGTTCCATATGTCCCTAACCTCCCAGACGTCCTAAATGTCCCATATGTCCCTAACGTCCCAGACGTCCCAGCTGTCCCGTATGTCCTTAACGTCCCAGATGTCCCAGACGTCCTAGATGTCCCATATGTCCATAACGTCCCAGACGTCCTAGACGTCCCATATGTCCTTAACGTCCCAGACGTCCCAGATGTCCCATATGTCCCTAACGCCCCAGACGTCTCAGATGTCCCATATGTCCCATAGGTCCCTAACGTCCCAGACGTCCTAAATGTCCCATATGTCCCTAGAGTCCAAGACGTCCCAGCTGTCCCGTATGACCCTAACGTCCAAGACGACTCAGACGTAATAGATGTCCCATATGTTTTTAACGTCCCAGACGTCCTAGATAGCTTATATGTCCTTAACGTCCCAGACGTCCCAGACGTCCCAGATGTCCCATATGTCCCATATGTCCCTAGTGTCCCAGGCGTCCCAGATGTCCCATATGTCCCTAACGTCCCAGACGTCCTAAAAGTCCCATATGTTCCTAACGTCCCAGACGTCCTAACTGTCCCGTATGTCCCTAACGTCCCAGACGTCCCAGACGTCCTAGATGTTCCATATGTCCTTAACGTCCCAAACGTCCCAGATGTCCCATATGTCCTTAACGTCCCAGACGTCCCAGATGTCCCATATGTTCCATATGTCCCTAATGTCCCAGGCGTCCTAAATGTCCCATATGTCTTTAACGTCCCAAACGTCCCATATGTCCCATATGTCCTTAACGTCCCAGGCGTCCCAGAAGTCCCATATGTCCCATATGTCCCTAATGTCCCAGGCGTCCTAAATGTCTTATATGTCCTTAACGTCCCAGACGTCCCAGACGTCCTAGATGTCCCATATGTCCTAAACGTCCCAGACGTCCCAGACGTCCTAGATGTCCCATATGTCCCTAACGTGGCAGACGTCCTAGATGTCCTATATGTCCTTAACGTCCCAGACATCCCAGACGTCCCAGATGACCCATATGTCTCATATGTCCCTAATGTCCCAGGCGTACTAAATGTCCCATATGTCCTTAACGTGCCAGACGTCCCAGACGTCCTAGATGTCCCATATGTTATTAACGTCCCTGACGTCTCAGATGTCCCATATGTCCCTAACGTCCCAGACGTCCCAGATGTAACATATGTCCCATATGTCCCTAATGTCCCAGGCGTCCTAGATGTTCCATATGTCCCTAACGTCCCAAACGTCCTAAATGTCCCATATGTCTCTAACGTACCAGACGTCCCAGCTGTCCCGTATGTCCTTAACGTCCTAGATGTCCCAGACGTCCTAGATGTCCCATATGTCCCTAACGTCCCAGACGTCCTAGACGTCCCATATGTCCTTAACGTCCCAGACGTCCCAGATGTTCCATATGTCCCTAATGTCGCAGGCGTTCTAAGTGTTCCATATGTCCCTAACGTCCCAGACGTCCTAAATGTCCCATATGTCCTTAACGTCCCAGACGTCCCAGCTGTTCCGTATGTCCCTAACGTCCCAAACGTCCAGATGTCCCAAAGGTCCCTAACGTCCCAGACGTCGCAGATGTCCCATATGTCCCATATGTCCCTAATGTCCCAGACGTCCCAGATGTCCCATATGTCCCTAACGTCCCAGACGTCCCAGATGTCCCATATGTCCCTAACGTCCTAGACGTCCTAGATGTCCCATACGTCCTTAACGTCTCAGACGTCCCATATGCCCCATATGTCCCTAACGTCCCAGACGTCCCAGATGTCCCATATGTCCCATATGTCAGTAATGTCCCAGGCGTTCCAGATGTCTCATATGTCCCATATGTCCCTAATGTCTCAGGCGTTCTAAATGACCCATATGTTCTTAACGTCCCAGACGTCCCAGACGTCCTAAATGTCCCACATGTCCTTAACGTCCCAGACGTCCCAGATGTCCCATCTGTCCCTAACGTCCCAGACGTCCCAGATGTTCCATATGTCCCATATGTCCCTAATGTCCCAAGCGTCCTAGATGTTCCATATGTCTCTAACGTCCCAGACTTCCTAAAAGTCCCATATGTCCTTAAAGTCCCAGACGTCCCAGCTGTCCCGTATGTCCCTAACGTCGCAGACGTCCCAGACGTCCCATATGTCCCATATGTCCCTAAATGTCCCAGGCGTCCCAGACGTCCCAACTGTCCCATATGTCCCTAACGTCCCAGACGTCCCAGACGTCTTAGATGTCCCATATGTCCCTAACGTCCCAGACGTCCCAGATGTCTCATATGTCCCATATGTCCCTAATGTCCCAGGGGTCCCAGTTGTCCCAGATGTCCCATATGTCCCTAACGTCCCAGACTTCCCAGACGTCCCAGATATCTTAGATGCCCCATATGTCCCTAACGTCCCAGACGTCCCAGCTGGCCCGTATGTTCCTAACGTCCCAGACGTCCCACACGTCCTAGATGTCCCATATGTCCCTAACCTGCCAGACGTCCTAGATGTCCCATATGTCCCATATGTCTCAGGCGTACTAAATGTCCCATATATCCTTAACGTCCCAGACGTCCCAGACGTCCTAGATGTCCCATATGTCCTTAACGTCCCAGAGGTCTCAGATGTCCCATATGTCCCTAACGTCCCAGACGTCCCAAATGTCCCATATGTCCCATATGTCCCTAATGTCCCAGGCGTCCTAGATGATCCATATGTCCCTAACGTCCTAGACGTCCTAAATGTCCCATATGTCCCTAACGTCCCAGACGTCCCAGCTGTCCCGTATGTCCTTAACGTCTCAGATGTCCCAGACGTCCTAGATGTCCCATATGTCCCTAACGTCCCAGACGTCCTAGTCGTCCCATATGTCCTTAACGTCGCAGACGTCCCAGGTGTCCCATATGTTCCATATGTCCCTAATGTCCCAGGCGTCCTAAGTGTCCCATATGTCCCTAACGTCCCAGACGTCCCAGATGTCCCAGGCGTCCTAAGTGTTCCATATGTCCCTAACGTCCCAAACGTCCTAAATGTCCCATATGTCCCTAACGTCCCAGACGTCCCAGCTGTCCCGTATGTCCCTAACGTCCCAGACGTCCCAGACGTCCTAGAAGTCCCATATGTCCCTAACGTCCCAGACGTCCCAGATGTCCCATATGTCCCTAACGTCCTAGACGTCCCAGATGTCCCATATGTCCCATATGTCCCTAATGTCCCAGACGTCCCACATGTCCCATATGTCCCTAACGTCCCAGACGTCCCAGATGCCCCATATGTCCCTAACGTCTTAGACGTCCTAGATGTCCCATACGTCCTTAACGTCCCAGACGACCCAGATGCCCCATATGTCCCTAACGTCCCAGATGTCCCAGATGTCCCATATGTCCCATATGTCTTTAATGTCCCAGGCGTTCCAGATGTCCCATATGTCCCATATGTCCCTAATGTCTCAAGCGTCCTAAATGTCCTATATGTTCTTAACGTCCCAGACGTCCCAGACGTCCTAGATGTCCCACATGTCCTTAACGTCCCAGACGTCCCCAGATGTTCTAGATGTCCCATATGTCCTTAACGTCCCAAACGTCATAGATGTCCCAATATGTCCCATATGTCCCTAATGTCCCAGGCGTCCTTAATGTCCCATATGTCCTTAACGTCTCAGACGTACCAGACGTCCTAGATGTCCCATATGTCCTTAACGTCCTAGACGTACCAGATGTCCCATATGTCTCTAACGTCCCAGACGTAACTGATGTACCATATGTCCCTAAGGTCCCAGGCGTCCCAGATGTCCCATATGTCCCATATGTCCCAGGCGTACTAAATGTCCCATATGTCCTTAACGTCCCAGACGTCTCAGATGTCTCATGTGTCCCTAACGTCCCAGACGTCCCAGATGTCCCATATGTCCCATATGTCTCTAATGTCCCAGACGTCCCAGATGTCCCATATGTCCCTAACGTCCCAGACGTCTTAGCTGTCCCGTATAATCCTAACGCCCCAGACGTCCCAGACGTCCCATATGTCCCATATGTCTCTAATGTCCCAGACGTCCCAGATGTCGCATATGTCCCTAACGTTCCAGACGTCTCAGATGTTCCATATGTCCCTAACGTCCCAGACGTCCCAGATGTCCCATTTTTCCCTAACGTCCCAGACGTCCCAGATGTCCCATATGTCCCATATGTCTGTAATGTCCCAGACGTCCCAAATGTCGCATATGTCCCTAACGTCCCAGACGTCTCAGATGTCTCATGTGTCCCTAACGTCCTTGACGGCCTAGATGTCCCATACGTCCTTAACGTTCCAGACGTCCCAGATGCCCCATATGTCCCTAACGGCCCAGACGTCCCAGATGTCCCATATGTCCCATATGTCCCTAATGTCCCAGTCGTCCTGAATGTACCATATGTCCTTAATGTCCCAGACGTCCCAGACGTCCTAGATGTGCCATATGTCCTTAACGTCTCAGACGTCCCAGATGTCTCATATGACCATACCGTCCCAGACGTCCCAGATGTCCCATATGTCCCATATGTCCCTAATGTCCCAGGCCTCCTAAATGTTCCATATGTCCCTAACGTCCAAGACGGCCTAAATGTCCCATATGTTCCTAACGTTCCAGACGTCCCAGCTGTCCCGTATGTCCCTAACGTCCCGGACGTCCCAGACGTCCTAGTGTCCCATGTGTCCCTAACGTCTTAGACGTCCTAGATGTCCTATATGTCCCTAACGTCCCAGACGTCTCAGACGCCCCATCTGTCCTTAATGTCTCAGGCGTCTCAGATGTCCCATCTGTCCTTAATGTCCCAAACGTCCCAGATGTCCCATATGTCCTTAACGTCCCAGACGTCCCAGATGTCCCATATGTTCCATATGTCCCTAATGTCCCAGGCGTCCTAAATGTCCCATATGTCTTTAACGTCCCAAACGTCCCATATGTCCCATATGTCCTTAACGTCCCAGGCGTCCCAGAAGTCCCATATGTCCCATATGTCCCTAATGTCCCAGGCGTCCTAAATGTCTTATATGTCCTTAACGTCCCAGACGTCCCAGACGTCCTAGATGTCCCATATGTCCTAAACGTCCCAGACGTCCCAGACGTCCTAGATGTCCCATATGACCCTAACGTGGCAGACGTCCTAGATGTCCTATATGTCCTTAACGTCCCAGACATCCCAGACGTCCCAGATGACCCATATGTCTCATATGTCCCTAATGTCCCAGGCGTACTAAATGTCCCATATGTCCTTAACGTGCCAGACGTCCCAGACGTCCTAGATGTCCCATATGTTATTAACGTCCCAGACGTCTCAGATGTCCCATATGTCCCTAACGTCCCAGACGTCCCAGATGTAACATATGTCCCATATGTCCCTAATGTCCCAGGCGTCCTAGATGTTCCATATGTCCCTAACGTCCCAAACGTCCTAAATGTCCCATATGTCTCTAACGTACCAGACGTCCCAGCTGTCCCGTATGTCCTTAACGTCCTAGATGTCCCAGACGTCCTAGATGTCCCATATGTCCCTAACGTCCCAGACGTCCTAGACGTCCCATATGTCCTTAACGTCCCAGACGTCCCAGATGTTCCATATGTCCCTAATGTCGCAGGCGTTCTAAGTGTTCCATATGTCCCTAACGTCCCAGACGTCCTAAATGTCCCATATGTCCTTAACGTCCCAGACGTCCCAGCTGTTCCGTATGTCCCTAACGTCCCAAACGTCCCAGATGTCCCAAAGGTCCCTAACGTCCCAGACGTCCCAGATGTCCCATATGTCCCATATGTCCCTAATGTCCCAGACGTCCCAGATGTCCCATATGTCCCTAACGTCCCAGACGTCCCAGATGTCCCATATGTCCCTAACGTCCTAGACGTCCTAGATGTCCCATACGTCCTTAACGTCTCAGACGTCCCATATGCCCCATATGTCCCTAACGTCCCAGACGTCCCAGATGTCCCATATGTCCCATATGTCAGTAATGTCCCAGGCGTTCCAGATGTCTCATATGTCCCATATGTCCCTAATGTCTCAGGCGTTCTAAATGACCCATATGTTCTTAACGTCCCAGACGTCCCAGACGTCCTAAATGTCCCACATGTCCTTAACGTCCCAGACGTCCCAGATGTCCCATCTGTCCCTAACGTCCCAGACGTCCCAGATGTTCCATATGTCCCATATGTCCCTAATGTCCCAAGCGACCTAGATGTTCCATATGTCTCTAACGTCCCAGACTTCCTAAAAGTCCCATATGTCCTTAAAGTCCCAGACGTCCCAGCTGTCCCGTATGTCCCTAACGTCGCAGACGTCCCAGACGTCCCATATGTCCCATATGTCCCTAAATGTCCCAGGCGTCCCAGACGTCCCAACTGTCCCATATGTCCCTAACGTCCCAGACGTCCCAGACGTCTTAGATGTCCCATATGTCCCTAACGTCCCAGACGTCCCAGATGTCTCATATGTCCCATATGTCCCTAATGTCCCAGGCTTCCCAGTTGTCCCAGATGTCCCATATGTCCCTAACGTCCCAGACTTCCCAGACGTCCCAGATATCTTAGATGCCCCATATGTCCCTAACGTCCCAGACGTCCCAGCTGGCCCGTATGTTCCTAACGTCCCAGACGTCCCACACGTCCTAGATGTCCCATATGTCCCTAACCTGCCAGACGTCCTAGATGTCCCATATGTCCCATATGTCCCTAATGTCTCAGGCGTACTAAATGTCCCATATATCCTTAACGTCCCAGACGTCCCAGACGTCCTAGATGTCCCATATGTCCTTAACGTCCCAGAGGTCTCAGATGTCCCATATGTCCCTAACGTCCCAGACGTCCCAAATGTCCCATATGTCCCATATGTCCCTAATGTCCCAGGCGTCCTAGATGATCCATATGTCCCTAACGTCCCAGACGTCCTAAATGTCCCATATGTCCCTAACGTCCCAGACGTCCCAGCTGTCCCGTATGTCCTTAACGTCTCAGATGTCCCAGACGTCCTAGATGTCCCATATGTCCTTAACGTCGCAGACGTCCCAGATGTCCCATATGTTCCATAAGTCCCTAATGTCCCAGGCGTCCTAAGTGTCCCATATGTCCCTAACGTCCCAGACGTCCCAGATGTCCCAGGCGTCCTAAGTGTTCCATATGTCCCTGACGTCCCAAACGTCCTAAATGTCCCATATGTCCCTAACGTCCCAGACGTCCCAGCTGTCCCGTATGTCCCTAACGTCCCAGACGTCCCAGACGTCCTAGAAGTCCCATATGTCCCTAACGTCCCAGACGTCCCAGATGTCCCATATGTCCCTAACGTCCTAGACGTCCCAGATGTCCCATATGTCCCATATGTCCCTAATGTCCCAGACGTCCCACATGTCCCATATGTCCCTAACGTCCCAGACGTCCCAGATGCCCCATATGTCCCTAACGTCTTAGACGTCCTAGATGTCCCATACGTCCTTAACGTCCCAGACGACCCAGATGCCCCATATGTCCCTAACGTCCCAGATGTCCCAGATGTCCCATATGTCCCATATGTCTTTAATGTCCCAGGCGTTCCAGATGTCCCATATGTCCCATATGTCCCTAATGTCTCAAGCGTCCTAAATGTCCTATATGTTCTTAACGTCCCAGACGTCCCAGACGTCCTAGATGTCCCACATGTCCTTAACGTCCCAGACGTCCCAGATGTTCTAGATGTCCCATATGTCCTTAACGTCCCAAACGTCATAGATGTCCCAATATGTCCCATATGTCCCTAATGTCCCAGGCGTCCTTAATGTCCCATATGTCCTTAACGTCTCAGACGTACCAGACGTCCTAGATGTCCCATATGTCCTTAACGTCCTAGACGTACCAGATGTCCCATATGTCTCTAACGTCCCAGACGTAACTGATGTCCCATATGTCCCTAAGGTCCCAGGCGTCCCAGATGTCCCATATGTCCCATATGTCCCAGGCGTACTAAATGTCCCATATGTCCTTAACGTCCCAGACGTCTCAGATGTCTCATGTGTCCCTAACGTCCCAGACGTCCCAGATGTCCCATATGTCCCATATGTCTCTAATGTCCCAGACGTCCCAGATGTCCCATATGTCCCTAACGTCCCAGACGTCTTAGCTGTCCCGTATAATCCTAACGCCCCAGACGTCCCAGACGTCCCATATGTCCCATATGTCTCTAATGTCCCAGACGTCCCAGATGTCGCATATGTCCCTAACGTTCCAGACGTCTCAGATGTTCCATATGTCCCTAACGTCCCAGACGTCCCAGATGTCCCATTTTTCCCTAACGTCCCAGACGTCCCAGATGTCCCATATGTCCCATATGTCTCTAATGTCCCAGACGTCCCAGATGTCGCATATGTCCCTAACGTCCCAGACGTCTCAGATGTCTCATGTGTCCCTAACGTCCTTGACGTCCTAGATGTCCCATACGTCCTTAACGTTCCAGACGTCCCAGATGCCCCATATGTCCCTAACGGCCCAGACGTCCCAGATGTCCCATATGTCCCATATGTCCCTAATGTCCCAGTCGTCCTGAATGTACCATATGTCCTTAATGTCCCAGACGTCCCAGACGTCCTAGATGTGCCATATGTCCTTAACGTCCCAGACGTCCCAGATGTCTCATATGACCATACCGTCCCAGACGTCCCAGATGTCCCATATGTCCCATATGTCCCTAATGTCCCAGGCCTCCTAAATGTTCCATATGTCCCTAACGTCCAAGACGGCCTAAATGTCCCATATGTTCCTAACGTTCCAGACGTCCCAGCTGTCCCGTATGTCCCTAACGTCCCGGACGTCCCAGACGTCCTAGTGTCCCATGTGTCCCTAACGTCTTAGACGTCCTAGATGTCCTATATGTCCCTAACGTCCCAGACGTCTCAGACGTCCCATCTGTCCTTAATGTCCCAGGCGTGCCAGATGTCCCATATGACCCAGGCGCCCTAAGTGTCCCATATGTTCTTAACTTCCCAGACGTCTCAGACGTAATAGATATCCCATATGTCCTTAACGTCCTAGACGTCCCAGATGTCTCATATGTCCCTAACGTCCCAGACGTCCCAGATGTCCCATATGTCCCATATGTCCCAAACGTCCCAGGCGTCCTAAATGTCCCATATGTCCTTAACGTCCAAGACGTCCCAGATGTCCCATATGTCCCTAACGTCCCAGACGTCCCAGATGTCCCATATGTCCCATATGTCCCTAACGTCCCAGTCGTCCTACATTTCCCATATATCCTTAACGTCCCAGACGTCCCAGATGTCCCATCTGTCCGTAATGTCCCAGGCGTCCCAGATGTCCCATATGTCCCATATGTCCTTAATTAATCAGGCGTCCTAAGTGTCTCATATATCCCTAACGTCCCAGACGTCCCAGATGTCCCATATGTCCCATATGTCCCTAACGTCCCAGGCGTCCTTAATTTCCCATATGTCCTTAACGTCCCAGACGTCCTAGATGTCCCATATGTCCCTAACTTCCCAGACGTGCCAGATGTCCCATATGTCCCATATGTCCCTAATGTCCCAGGCGTCCTATATGTCCCATATGTCCCTAACGTCCCAGACGTCTCAGATGTCCCATATGTCCCTAACGTCCCAGACGTCTCAGATGTCCCATATGTCCCATATGTCCTTAACGTCCCAGGCGTCCTAAATGTCCCATAAATCCTTAACGTCCCAGACGTCCCAGTTGTCCCAAATGTCCCTAATGTTTCAGACGTCCCAGATGTTCCATATGTCCCTAACGTCCCAGACGTCCTAAATGTGCCATATGTTCCTAACGTCTCAGACGTCCCAACTGTCCCGTATGTCCCTAACGTCCCAGACGTCCCAGACGTCCTAGATGTTCCATATGTCCTTAGCGTCCCAGACGTCCCAGATGTCCCATATGTCCCTAACTTCCCAGACGTGCCAGATGTCCCATATGTCCCATATGTCCCTAATGTCCCAGGCGTCCTATATGTCCCATATGTCCCTAACGTCCCAGACGTCCCAGACGTCCTAGATGTCCCATATGTCCGTAATATCCCAGGCGTCCTAAATCTCCCATATGTCTTTAACGTCCCAGACGTCTTAGATGTCCCATATGTCCTTAACGTACCAGACATCCCAGATGTCCCATATGTCCCTAACGCCCCAGACGTCTCAGATGTCCCATATGTCCCATAGGTCCCTAACGTCCCAGGCGTCTAAAATGTCCCATATGTCCCTAGAGTCCAAGACGTCCCAGCTGTCCCGTATGACGCTAACGTCCCAGACGTCTCAGACGTCCTAGATGTCCCATATGTTTTTAACGTCCCAGACGTCCTAGATAGCTTATATGTCCTTAACGTCCCAGACGTCCCAGAGGTCCCAGATGTCCCATATGTCCCATATGTCCCTAGTGTCCCAGGCGTCCCAGATGTCCCATATATCCCTAACGTCCCAGACGTGCTAAAAGTCCCATATGTTCCTAACGTCCCAGACGTCCCAGACGTCCCATATGTCCTTAACGTCCCAGACGTCCCAGATGTCCCATATGTCCCATATGTCCCTAATGTCCCAGGCGTCCTAAATGTCCCATATGTCTTTAACGTCCCAAACGTCCCATATGTCCCATATGTCCTTAATGTCTCAGGCGTCCCAGAAGTCCCATATGTCCCATATGTCCCTAATGTCCCAGACGTCCTAAATGTCTTATATGTCCTTAACGTCCCAGACGTCCAAGACGTCCTAGATGTCCCATATGTCCTAAACGTCCCAGACGTCCTAGATGTCCCATATGTCCCTAACGTGCCAAACGTCCTAGATGTCCTATATGTCCCTAACGTCCCAGACGTCCCAGACGTCCCAGATGTCCCATATGTATCATATGTCCCTAATGTCCCAGGCGTACTAAATGTCCCATATGTCCTTAACGTCCCAGACGTCTCAGATGTCCCATATGTCCCTAACGTCCCAGACGTCCCAGATGTAACATATGTCACATATGTCCCTAATGTCCCAGGCGTCCTAGATGTTCTATATGTCCCTAACGTCCCAGACGTCCTAAATGTCCCATATGTCCCTAACGTCCCAGACGTCCCAGCTGTCCCGTATGTCCTTAACGTCCTAGATGTCCCAGACGTCCTAGATGTCCCATATGTCCCTAACGTCCCAGACGTCCTAGACGTCCCATATGTCCTTAACGTCCCAGACGTCCCAGATCTTCCATATGTCCCTAATGTCCCAGGCCTCCTAAGTGTTCCATATGTCCCTAACGTCCCAGACGTCCTAAATGTCCCATATGTCCCTAACGTCCCAGACGTCCCAGCTGTTCCGTATGTCCCTAACGTCCCAGACGTCCCAGACGTCCTAGATGTCCCATATGTCCCTAACGTCCCAGACGTCCCAGATGTCCCAAATGTCCCTAACGTCCCAGACGTCCCAGATGTCCCATATGTCCCAAATGTCTCAGACGTCCCAGATGTCCCATATGTCCCTAACGTCCCAGACGTCCCAGATGTCCCATATGTCCCTAACGTCCTAGACGTCCTAGATGTCCCATACGTCCTTAACGTCTCAGACGTCCCATATGCCCCATATGTCCCTAACGTCCCAGACGTCCCAAATGTCCCATATGTCCCATATGTCCCTAATGTCCCAGGCGTTCCAGAGGTCCCATATGTCCCATATGTCCCTAATGTCTCAGGCGTCCTAAATGTCCCATATGTTCTTAACGTCCCAGACGTCCCAGACGTCCTAGGTGTCCCACATGTCCTTAACGTTCCAGACGTCCCAGATGTCCCATCTGTCCCTAACGTCCCAGACGTCCCAGATGTTCCATATGTCCCATATGTCCCTAATGTCCCAAGCGTCCTAGATGTTCCATATGTCTCTAACGTCCCAGACGTCCTAAAAGTCCCATATGTCCTTAAAGTCCCAGACGTCCCAGCTGTCCCGTATGTCCCTAACGTTGCAGACGTCCCAGACGTCCCATATGTCTCATATGTCCCTAAATGTCCCAGGCGTCCCAGACGTCCCAGCTGTCCCATATGTCCCTAACGTCGCAGACGTCCCAGACATCTTAGATGTCCCATATGTCCCTAACGTCCCAGACGTCCCAGATGTCCCATATGTCCCATATGTCCCTAATGTCCCAGGCGTCCCAGTTGTCCCAGATGTCCCATATGTCCCTAACGTCCCAGACGTCCCAGACGTCCCAGATGTCTTAGATGCCCCATATGTCCCTAACGTCCCAGACGTCCCAGCTGGCCCGTATGTTCCTAACGTCCCAGACGTCCCACACGTCCTAGATGTCCCATATGTGCCATATGTCCCTAATGTCTCAGGCGTACTAAATGTCCCATATATCCTTAACGTCCCAGACGTTCTAGATGTCCCATATGTCCTTAACGTCCCAGACGTCTCAGATGTCCCATATGTCCCTAACGTCCCAGACGTCCCAAATGTCCCATATGTCCCATATGTCCCTAATTTCCCAGGCGTCCTAGATGATCCATATGTCCCTAACGTCCCAGACGTCCTAAATGTCCCATATGTCCCTAACGTCCCAGACGTCCCAGCTGTCCCGTATGTCCTTAACTTCTCAGATGTCCCAGACGTCCTAGATGTCCCATATGTCCCTAACGTCCCAGACGTCCTAGTCGTCCCATATGTCCTTAACGTCGCAGACGTCCCAGATGTCCCATATGTTCCATATGTCCCTAATGTCCCAGGCGTCCTAAGTGTCCCATATGTCCCTAACGTCCCAGACGTCCCAGATGTCCCAGGCGTCCTAAGTGTTCCATATGTCCCTAACGTCCCAGACGTCCTAAATGTCCCATATGTCCCTAACGTCCCAGACGTCCCAGCTGTCCCGTATGTCCCTAACGTCCCAGACGTCCCAGACGTCCTAGATGTCCCATATGTCCCTAACGTCCCAGACGTCCCAGATGTCCCATATGTCCCTAACGTCCCAGACGTCCCAGATGTCCCATATGTCCCATATGTCCCTAATGTCCCAGACGTTTCACATGTCCCATATGTCCCTAACGTCCCAGACGTCCCAAATGCCCCATATGTCCCTAAGGTCTTAGACGTCCTAGATGTCCCATACGTCCTTAACGTCCCAGACGACCCAGATGCCCCATATGTCCCTAACGTCCCAGATGTCCCAGATGTCCCATATGTCCCATATGTCTTTAATGTCCCAGGCGTTCCAGATGTCCCATATGTCCCATATGTCCCTAATGTCCCAGACGTTTCACATGTCCCATATGTCCCTAACGTCCCAGACGTCCCAAATGCCCCATATGTCCCTAAGGTCTTAGACGTCCTAGATGTCCCATACGTCCTTAACGTCCCAGACGACCCAGATGCCCCATATGTCCTTAACGTCCCAGACGACCCAGATGCCCCATATGTCCCTAACGTCCCAGATGTCCCAGATGTCCCATATGTCCCATATGTCTTTAATGTCCCAGACGTCCCAGATGCCCCATATGTCCCTAACGGCCCAGACGTCCCAGATGTCCCATATGTCCCATATTTCCCTAATGTCCCAGGCGTCCCAGATGTCCCATATGTCCCATATGTCCTTAACGTCCCAGACGTCCCAGATGTTCCATATGTTCCTTAAGTCCCAGACGTCCCAGATACCCCATATGTCCCATATGTCCCTAATGTCCCAGGCGTCCTAGATGTTCCATATGTCCCTAACGTCCCAGACGTCCTAAATGTCCCATATGCCCTTAACGCTTCAGACGTCCCAGCTGTCCCGTATGTCCCTAACGTTTAAGACGTCCCAGATGTCCTTGATGACCCATATGTCACTAATGTCCCAGACGTCCTAAATGTCCTATATGTCCCTAACGTCCCAAACGTCCTAAATGTTCCATATGTCCCATATGTTTCTAATGTCCCAGGCGTCCCAGATGTCCCATATGTCCCATATGTCACTAATGTCCCAGACGTCCTAAATGTCTTATATGTCCTTAACGTCTCAGACGTCCCAGACGTCCTAGATGTCTAATATGTCCTTAACGTCCCAGACGTCTCAGATGTCCCATATGTCCCCAAGTCCCTAATGTCCAAGGCGTCCTAAATGTCCCATATGTCCTTAACGTCCCAGACGTCCCAGACGTCCTAGATGTCCCATATGTCCTTAACGTCCCAGACGTCCCAGATGTCCCATATGTACCTAATGTCCCAGACGTCCCAGATGTCCCATATGTCCCGTATGTCCCTAATGTCTCAGGCGTCCCAGATGTTTCACATGTCCCATATGTCCCTAATGTCCCAGGCGTCCTAAATGTTTCATATGTCCTTAACGTCCCTGACGTTCCAGACGTCCTGGATGTCCCATATGTCCTTAACGTCCCAGACGTCTCAGATGTTCCATATGTCGCTAACGTCCCAGACGTCCCAGATGTCTCATATGTTCCATATGTCCCTAATGTCCCAAGCGTTCTAGATGTTCCATATGTAGCTAACGTCCCAGACGTCCTAAATGTCCCATATGTCCCTAACGTCCCAGACGTCCCAGCTGTCCCGTATGTTCCTTACGTCTCAGACGTCCCAGAAGTCCTAGATGTCCCATATGTCCCTAACGTGCCAGACGTCTTAGATGTCCTATATGTCCCTAACGTCCCAGACGTCCGAGACGTCCCAGATGTCCCATATGTCCCATATGTCCCTAATGTCCCAAGCGTCCCAGACGTCCCATATGTCCCATATGTCCCTAATGTCCCAGGCGTACTAAATGTCCCATATGTCCTTAACGTCCCAGACGTACCAGACGTCCTAGATGTCCCATATGTCCTTAACGTCACAGACGTCCCAGATGTCCCATATGTCCCTAACGTTCCAGACGTCCCAGATGTCCCATATGTCCCATATGTCCCTAATGTCCCAGGCGTCCTACATGTTCCATATGTCCCTAACCTCCCAGACATCCTAAATGTCCCATATGTCCCTAACGTCCCAGACGTCCCAGCTGCCCCGTATGTCCTTAACGTCCCAGATGTCCCAGACGTCCTAGATGTCCCATATGTCCATAACGTCCCAGGCGTCCTACACGTCCCATATGTCCTTAACGTCACAGACGTCCCAGATGTCCCATATGTCCCTAAAGTCCCAGACGTCCCAGATGTCCCATATGTCCCATATGTCCTTAATGTCCCAGGCGTCCTAAGTGTTCCATATGTCTCTAACGTCCCAGACGTCCTAAATGCCCCATATGTCCCTAATGTCCCAGGCGTCCCAGATGTCCCATATGTCCCATATGTCTATAATGTCCCAGGCGTCCTAAATGTCCCATACGTCCTTAACGTCCCAGACGTCCCAGACGTCCTAGATGTCCCATATGTCCTTAACGTCCTAGACATCCCGAATGTCCCATATGTCCCTAACGTCCCAAGCGTCCCAGATGTTTCATATGTCCCTAACGTCCCAGACGTCCCAGATGTCGCATATGTCCCATATGTCCCTAATGTCCCAGACGTCCCAGATGTCCCATATGTCCCTAACGTCCCAGACGTCCCAGATGTCCCATATGTCCCTAACGTACTAGACGTCCTAGATGTCCCATATGTCCCTAACGTCCCAGACGTCCCAGATGTCGCATATGTCCCATATGTCCCTAATGTCCCAGACGTCCCAGCTGTGCCGTATGTCCCTAACGTTTAAGACGTCCCAGATGTCCTGGATGTCCCATATATCCCATATGTCACTAATGTCCCAGACGACCTAAATGTCCTATATGTCCCTAACGTCCCAAACGTCCTAAATGTTCCATATGTCCCATATGTCCCTAATGTCCCAGGCGTCCCAGATGTCCCATATGTCCCATATGTCACTAATGTCCCAGACGTCCTAAATGTCTTATATGTCCTTAACGTCCCAGACGTCCCAGACGTCCTAGATGTCTAATATGTCCTTAACGTCCCAGACGTCTCAGATGTCCCATATGTCCCCAAGTCCCTAATGTCCAAGGCGTCCTAAATGTTCCATATGTCCTTAACGTCCCAGACGTCCCAGACGTCCTAGATGTCCCATATGTCCTTAACGTTCCAGATGTCCCATATGTCCCTAACGTCTCAGGCGTCCTAGATGTCTCATATGTCCTTAAGGTCCCAGACGTCCCAGACGTCCCAGATGTCCTATATGTCTCTAACGTCCCAGACGTCCTAGACGTCCTAGTTGTCCCATATGTCCTTAACGTCCCAGACGTCCCAGATGTCCTATATGTCTCTAACGTCCCAGACGTCCTAGACGTCCTAGTTGTCCCATATGTCCTTAACGTCCCAGATGTCCCATATGTCCCTAACGTCTCAGGCGTCCTAGTTGTCTCATATGTCCTTAAGGTCCCAGACGTCCCAGACGTCCTAGATGTCCCATATGTCCGTAACGTCCCAGACGTCCCAGATGTCCCATATGTCCCTAACGTCCCAGACGTCCCAGATATCCCATATGTCCCATATGTCCCTAATGTCCCAGGCGTCCTAAATGTTTCATATGTCCTTAACGTCCCAGACGTCCCAGACGTCCTAGATGTCCCATATGTCCTTAACGTCCCAGACGTCCCAGATGTCTCATATGACCCTAACGTCTTAGACGTCCCAGATGTCCCAGGCGTCCTAGATGTTCCATTTGTCCCTAACCTCTTAGACGTCCTAAATGTCCCATATGTCCCTAACGTCTCAGACGTCCCAGCTGTCCCGTATGTCCTTAACGTCCCAGATGTCCCAGACGTCCTAGATGTCCCATATGTCCATAACGTACGAGACGTCCTAGACGTCCCATATGTCCTTAACGTCCCAGACGTCCCAGACGTCCCAGATGTCCCATATGTCCTATATGTCCCTAATGTCCCAGGCGTCCTACATGTTCCATATGACCCTAACCTCCCAGACGTCCTAAATGTCCCATATGCCCTAACGTCCCAGACGTCCCAGCTGTCCCGTATGTCCTTAACGTCCCAGATGTCGCAGACGTCCTAGATGTCCCATATGTCCATAACGTCCCAGACGTCCTAGACGTCCCATACTATGTTCTTAACGTCCCCGACGTCCCAGATGTCCCATATGTCATATATGTCCCTAATGTCCCAGGCGTCCTAAGTGTTCCATATGTCCCTAACGTCCCAGACGTCCTAAATGCCCCATATGACCCTAACGTCCCACACGTCCCAGCTGTCCCGTATGTCCCTAACGTCCCAGACGTCCTAGATGTCCCATATGTCCCTAACGTCCCAGACGTCCCAGATGTTTCATATGTCCCTAACGTCCCAGACGTCCCAGATGTCCCATATGTCCCGTATGTCCCTAATGTCCCAGACGTCCCAGATGTCCCATATGTCCCTAACGTCCCAGACGTCCCAGATGTCCCATTTGTCAATAACGTACTAGACGTCCTAGATGTTCCATACGTCCTTAACGTCCCAGACGTCCCAGATGCCCCATATGTCCCCAACGTCCCAGAGGTCCCAGATGTCCCATATGTCCCATATGTCCCTAATGTCTAAGGCGTCCCAGATGTCCCATATGTCCCATATGTTTATAATGTCCCAGGGGTCCTAAATGTCCCATACGTCCTTAACGTCCCAGACGTCCCAGACGTCCTAGATGGCCCATATGTCCTTAACCTCCTAGACATCCCAAATGTCCCATATGGCCCTAACGTCCCAGGTGTCCCAGATGTTTCATATGTCCCTAACGTCCCAGACGTCCCAGATGTCGCATATGTCCCATATGTCCCTAATGTTCTAGACGTCCCAGATGTCCCCTATGTCCCTAACGTTCCAGACGTCCCAGATGTCCCATATGTCCCTAACTTACTAGACGTCCTAGATGTCCCATACGTCCTTAACGTCCCAGACGTCCCAGATGCCCCATATGTCCCTAACGTCCCAGAGGTCCAAGATGTCCCATATGTCCCATATGTTCCTAATGTCCCAGGCGTCCCAGATGTCCCATATGTCCCATATGTCCCTAATGTCCCAGGCGTCCTAAATGTCCCATACGTCCTTAACGTCCCAGACGTCCCAGACGTCCTAGATGTCCCATATGTCCTTAACGTCCTAGACATCCCAAATGTCCCATATGTCCCTAACGTCCCAGAGGTCCCAGATGTCCCATATGTCTCATTTATCTCTAATGTCCCAGGCGTCCCAGATGTCCCATATGTCCCTAACGTCTCAGGCGTCCTAGATGTCTCATATGTCCTTAAGGTCCCAGATGTCCCAGACGTCCTAGATGTCCCATATGTTTCTAACGTCCCAGACGTCCCAGATGGCCCATATGTCCCTAACGTCTCAGGCGTCCTAGATGTCTCATATGTCCTTAAGGTCCCAGATGTCCCAGACGTCCTAGATGTCCCATATGTTTCTAACGTCCCAGACGTCCCAGATGGCCCATATGTCCCTAACGTCTCAGGCGTCCTAGATGTCTCATATGTCCTTAAGGTCCCAGATGTCCCAGACGTCCTAGATGTCCCATATGTCCCTAACGTCCCAGACGTCCCAGATGGCCCATATGTCCCTAACGTCTCAGGCGTCCTAGATGTCTCATATGTCCTTAAGGTCCCAGATGTCCCAGACTTCCTAGTTGTCCCATATGTCCTTAACGTCCCAGACGTTCCAGATGGCCCATATGTCCCTAACGTCTCAGGCGTCCTAGATGTCTCATATGTCCTTAAGGTCCCAGATGTCCCAGACGTCCTAGATGTCCCATATGTCCCTAACGTCCCAGACGTCCCAGATGTCCCATATGTCCCATATGTCCCTAATCTCCCAGGCGTCCTAAATGTCCCATATGTCCTTAACGTGCCAGACGTCCCAGATGTCCCATATGTCTCATATGTCCCTAATGTCCCAGGCATCCCAGATGTCCCATATGTCACATATATCCCTAATGTCCCAGGCGTCCCAAATGTCCCATATGTCCTTAACGTCCTAGACGTCCCAGACGTCCTAGATGTCCCATATGTCCTTAACGTCCTAGACGTCCCAGATGTCCCATATGTCCCTAACGTCCCAGACGTACCAAATGTCCCATATGTCCCTAATGTCCCAGGCGTCTTAAACGTTCCATATGTCCCTAACGTCCCAGACGTCCTAAATGTCCCATATGTCCCTAACGTCCCAGACGTCCCAGCTGTCCCGTATGTTCCTAACGTCCCAGACGTCCTAGATGTCCTATATGTCGCTAGCGTCCCAGACGTGCCAGACGTCCTATATGTCTCTAACGTCCCAGATGTCCTAGACGTCCTAGTTGTCCCATATGTCCTTAACGTCCCAGATGTCCCATATGTCCCTAACGTCTCAGGCGTCCTAGATGTCTCATATGTCCTTAAGGTCCCAGACGTCGTAGACGTCCCAGATGTCCTATACGTCTCTAACGTCCTAGACGTCCTACTTGTCCCATATGTCCTTAACGTCCCAGATGTCCCATATGTCCCTAACGTCTCAGACGTCCTAGATGTCTCATATGTCCTTAAGGTCCCAGACGTCCCAGACGTCCCATATGTCCCTAACGTCCCAGACGTCCCAGATATCCCATATGTCCCATATGTCCCTAATGTCCCAGGCGTCCTAAATGAATCATATGTCCTTAACGTCCCAGACGTCCCAGACGTCCTAGATGTCCCATATGTCCTTAACGTCCCAGACGTCCCAGATGTCCTATATGTCTCTAACGTCCCAGACGTCCTAGACGTCCTAGTTGTCCCATATGTCCTTAATGTCCCAGACGTCCCAGATGTCCCATATGTCCCTAACGTCCCAGACGTCCCAGATATCCCATATGTCCCATATGTCCCTAATGTCCCAGGCGTCCTAAATGAATCATATGTCCTTAACGTCCCAGACGTCCCAGACGTCCTAGATGTCCCATATGTCCTTAACGTCCCAGACGTCCCAGATGTCCTATATGTCTCTAACGTCCCAGACGTCCTAGACGTCCTAGTTGTCCCATTTGTCCTTAACCTCCCAGACGTCCCAGATGTCCCATATGTCCCTAACGTCCCAGACGTCCCAGATATCCCATATGTCCCATATGTCCCTAATGTCCCAGGCGTCCTAAATGAGTCATATGTCCTTAACGTCCCAGACGTCCCAGACGTCCTAGATGTCCCATATGTCCTTAACGTCCCAGACGTCCCAGATGTCTCATATGACCCTAACGTCTCAGACGTCCCAGATGTCCCAGGCTTCCTAGATGTTCCATTTGTCCCTAACCTCTTAGACGTCCTAAATGTCCCATATGTCCCTAACGTCCCAGACGTCCCAGCTGTCCCGTATGTCCTTAACGTCCCAGATGTCCCAGACGTCCTAGATGTCCTATATGTCCATAACGTCCCAGACGTCCTAGACGTCCCATATGTCCTTAACGTCCCAGACGTCCCAAATGTCCCATATGTCCCATATGTCCCTAATGTCCCAGGCGTCCTAAGTGTTCCATATGTCCCTAACGTCCCAGACGTCCTAAATGCCCCATATGTTCCTAACGTCCCACACGTCCCAGCTGTCCCGTATGTCCCTAACGTTACAGACGTTCCAGACGTGCTAGATGTCCCATATGTCCCTAACGTCCCAGACGTCCCAGATGTTTCATATGTCCCTAACGTCCCAGACGTCCCAGATGTCCCATATGTCCCATATGTCCTTAATGTCCCAGGCGTCCTAGGTGTTCCATATGTCTCTAACGTCCCAGACGTCCTAAATGCCCCATATGTCCCTAATGTCCCAGGGGTCCCAGATGTCCCATATGTCCCATATGTCTATAATGTCCCAGGCGTCCTAAATGTCCCATACGTCCTTAACGTCCCAGACGTCCCAGACGTCCTAGATGTCCCATATGTCCTTAACGTCCTAGACATCCCGAATGTCCCATATGTCCCTAACGTCCCAGACGTCCCAGATGTCGCATATGTCCCATATGTCCCTAATGTCCCAGACGTCCCAGATGTCCCATATGTCCCTAACGTCCCAGACGTCCCAGATGTCCCATGTGTCCCTAACGTACTAGACGTCCTAGATGTCCCATACGTCCTTAACGTCCCAGACGTCCCAGATGCCCCATATGTCCCTAACGTCCCAGACGTCCCAGATAGTAGAGGGAAGTGGATGGTTCTGGAACCTCCCCCCACCACTTGGCCTTGAGTTCAAGGCCAAGGCCACGTTCAACCCCAAGGTCACATGCAAGGCGAGGCCACGTGGAAGCCCAAGGTCATGTTTGAAGCGAGGCCATCAACAGTAACCTTGAAGACTGGGTATAACATGAGGTGTAGTTTTGTGTTCAGTAGTATATCGTGTGCTGTACTAGCAAAAACAATGGATGAGGTACAAAAGGTTGGTGAAACTGTGAAGGGGTCAAAGAAAAAAGTGAAACTGTTATATACAGTATTGTTAAACGCGACAAGTTATCCGTTGAATAAGTCAAGAAATAAATCTGTGAGTTTGGGTTTGACCTGTTTTGGATCGTTTGTGCCGGGAGGGCTAATTAGTGGGATTAACAACAATTTTATACTGCTAGACGAAGGAGAGTGGCAAGTCTTTCTTAAAAATGAAGATGTGATAAACAGACATTTTAACTATGAAGATGGAGATTTAAAACCGGTGGATATAAGTCCAGGCAAACGAATATATTTCCAAAAAATCGGAAACAAAAAAGTGATTGTGCTGCAGGAACGTAAGCGATCCCAAGTGTATCTCGGAATGCAATCAGTAGCAGAGTTGTGGGATTTGTTGCCCCTGCTGAATTCTAAAGCTGAACTATTAAAAAGTCAAAATTTTGAAAATTTCTACAGTAGTATAATCCAAGGCGTTTGGAATTTACCCGGCGACTTTAAACGAAGCATTGAGGAAGCGTTACCGCCAATAAAATCCGAAAATGTATACTGCATGCATGAAATGCTAAAGTATGCTTTGGACGTCATAAGATATGATATTGTGTTTAAACAATACGCCCAACAGCAAACGTTGGAACAATAAGTGTTTATCATGTAGTTATAACGATGTAATAAAAAAATTAAAAATTTTAAAACGTTTATTATCTATTACAAACTAACTTACTAACTAACCTAACCTAGAAAGCTCTGGGTGGCCTCACATTTGCTGTAAAAAAGAACACTTAGTTTCTTCAAAGAAGCAAATCAAGTTATACTCACGTAGATCACCCAGAGCATGTCATGCAAGTCGGGGTCCCTGTAGACCTTGTACCTACATCCCAGAAACCACCCCACCTCTAGCAGGGTGGCTTCCGGGATGTAGGTAGAGTTCTTCATGAGAACTATGTCTTGCTAAAAAGAAATTTATTGTGAACCAGATTTATATATATATATATTTTCTTACAGTGTTATATTTCTCTGAAATATGCGCCACCAATTGTAGTTCTAAAATGTTAAAAATGTATTACATCAAATATTAAAAATTAACACAATATTACCGAAAGCTGACATGGCAGCACCAAGAATGATCGAATCCAGGAATTCTTCTGTAAATTTCTTATATGTATACTGTTTAGAATACAAAAAAATAAGCGTCTTACCCATTCTGTTTAATCTGAAAAATATTTTAGAATTTAGAATAGCGAAGTAACTGTACAATGCAAAAAAAATCCAATCAAATATCTTAATAATGATACGAGCATTTTATTTTGCTTAGAAACATTAGAAAAAATATTAGAAATGGTGTATATGGAAGTAGGCACAAAAGGCGGGGATCAAATATTTTAATAAAAAGGGAGATGTGAGCATTTACATTAGAAAAGTAAAAAACTTTTTTTCAGAACTTTTCCTATTACATTTTTCAAAGACATAGACATATAAAATAAAACATATATACAAAAACATATCTTACCAAACGAGCAGCTGAAGAAAACTGTGATTTTGTCATGCAACAGCGACTGGTTTTATATACAAATGTCTCCTACCTACATCTCGACTTGAAGGAAAGAGTTGACCAATTATGCTGCAGATTCTAATTTTGCGTTTATCTCAGTTATTTTAAATAATAGAACTTTTTTTGCGAAACCCTCATATTCCTCGTTAAAAAACGAACCGTTTGATACTAAACAGTAATACATTTGGCAGTTATTAGGGATGTATGCATAATTATAAATTTTTTTTACGATTGCTACAGTATTAGAAAACCTAATAATGAAATAAACTAGAATTATAATTTTTCAAGTTAAATATATTTACAATACTGAGGTTGTGACGTCCAAATAATTAGAATAAAGAATCCGATAAGAAAATGACCAAATTTCAATTCTACAGAATAGCATCACCAGCTTGCTTTTATCTAGAGAAAACTGGGTCCTGATCAAAAGATGCAAATTTAGGATAGCTTCAAATACGCACTTTCTAAGATGAGCTAATGGGAGCATTTGACACATGAAATATTGAAATAAATACTGAAAAATAACAACGCACCACAAGGAAGATGAAGTCCTGGAAGTAATAACAGGCACGTGTGAAAGATAAATAGAACAGGTAGGATTTTTAATAAATTGCATCGCATCAGTGCTTTACTTATGCGGACGATGTCCAAAAGTTTATTTTGAAAAGTGAAACTGAGAGTGCACACAGCAATTCGCCCAACTGCAATTTATGCAAGTGAGATTCATATACTGAATAAGAATAACAAGATTGGTTGTCAATCGTCTCGAACGAAAAATAAGTACTCAGAGCTCTACAATCGGAAGCTGATCAGGTGCAATAAGTGATAGATGCAAACTAATAAACAAACAAATTTTTTGTTGATTTTGAGATGCTTCAATAATTTCACGATACCGCTGATTTGTCTAAAAATGGCAATAAAATTAGGTGCGCTGTTTAAAATGTATGCAATCGTAATGCATGCGCGCATTTCCTTGAATATAAAGCGCCGTAACGTTTTGCACGTTCCTTAGTGCAGGGAATACTAATATCGATATTTTTTAATTGACTGACACAGAAACGCACGCGTTATGTCTGCATATTAAGCAGTCTGTGAACCCAGTATCGTGTATGAATTTCAAACGCAAACTGCACGTATAAATACATGCATTTTAAATGCACATCAGCAGTGCATTGTGTCAGCAATCTAAAGGTAAAGGTATTACTAATATGTAGTTATAATTAATAATAGATTGAAATTTAAACAACATATTGAGTGTATTGTAATTAAAGCTGTGAAAAAGATAGGTTTGGTCGAATAAGTTCCAAATTTATAGTATACAATAAAGACATTCATAATTATAAGACTAGATTTGTAAATGACGTTAGATCACCCTTAACAGCAAAATCAGAATTATAATTTTTTTAAATCAGTGCAAATTGTGAAGTGGTGGTATGCTGGAAGCTGATCAGGCACAATTAATGCAATGTTTGTCGCTACATTTGATAGATGCAAATTAATAAACAGCAAACTAATTTGTTGAAGATTTTGAGATGCATCAATAATTTCAAGGCACCACTGATTTGTTTAAAAATGGCAATTTTATTTCTTTAAATTTTTGGTTTTCCGAAAGAATGACAAATGCTGGCGCAAAATTAGATGCGCTGTTTAAAATGTAAGCAATCGTAATGCATGCGTGCATTTCCTTGAATATAAATCGCTGCATTTAAAGTTGTGCACGTTTCTTAGTGCAAGTGAATGAATACTAATCACAATATTTTTTAATTGACTGACACTGAAACGCACGAGTAACGTTTGCATATTAAGCAGTTTCTGTGAACCCAGTATCGTGTATGAATTTCAAACGCAAACTGCACGTATAAATACATACATTTTAAATGCAGATCAGCAGTGCATTGTGTCAGCAATCTAAAGGTAAAGGTATTACTAATATGTAGTTATAATTAATAATAGATTGAAATTTAAACAACATATTGAGTGTATTGTAATTAAAGCTGTGAAAAAGATAGGTTTGGTCGAATAAGTTCCGAATTTATAGTATACAATAAGGACATTCATAATTATAGGACTAGATTTGTAAATGACGTTAGATCACCCTTAACAGCAAAATCATGTTCTCAAAAACTTATTCTATAATGGACTCAAACGGCGAACGAAACTAAACACACACTGTTAATTTATATCAGTTTAAAAAAGCTTTGTTCAAGTTAAATCTGTTTATTAAATAACAATAAATGTTTTTGTAAACATCTTAAAGATGAATAAACCGACATCTATCTAAATTAAAAAAATAGAGCGAAGTATTCGAATGATCATTTTTAATTATAAACAACAGTTTGTTTATCAGCCTAAAAATATGCAGCAAAACCGGTGAAAGTTGTAGCAGTCTCGAATGAAAAATAATTGCTCAGAGCTCTTTATAAGCAAGTATTAAAAAACAAATTGTTGCAATTTCCCATAGATTGGTTGTCAATAAAATCATAACCAGTAGGAAATTAATAGGAAATTAAATGTATCACATTTTAATGAATGTTACTGTAAAATATAATATCACTCTCGTCTGTATTAACTTGCAAACTGTGTTAGAAAAATACTTTTTGTTGCCTTTGCACGCGCAGTCTGCAAAAATTTAGACATACAGCAAACGTAAAGGTATTTCAAGGTTAACTCCCTTTGTGTAAGCTAAGTTTCAAGAAAAGTGTAGATTGCAACGACCTCAACTGGTTTGCGTGCAAAAGTCGTCCTTCCGCCCCACCAAGTTTACTATATATACACCTAGCTAAGGTGGGAGCAGTCATTATCTTGTGTTTGCAATGACTAGCAACAGCGCTGTTTGCCAGTTTTGCGAGGGTTCGATTTTACCGAAAAATTTTTCAAAATTTAATAGGCTCAGTTTGAAAAAAACGGGTACAGTTAAACTTTGCGCCTGCGCGGAGCCGCAAGCTGCCATAAAGGTTTTAAGTGACGTATTAATTGTTCCTAATTACGAAATTATTTCTCCAAGTAGTCAAGGTTCGAGTAAAATTTTAAAATCAGCTTTAAAAAAAGGTCAGAAACGGAAAAAACCAGCAAAATTCAATTTGGCGAAGTATGTCAAGTGTATGAATGAGGAGACTGATGTTCCTGTGGCAAAAATTCAAAATATGCCGATGCAATCTGAGTCTCCTCATTTATCGCAAACGGAAATGTTTATGGAAACGTTCGATTTTGACGACATTCCATTGGAAAAGGTGGCTTCCGGCGACGGTGCGGCGCAAGAGTTTAGAGCCCTTGTAGATGGTTTGGAGATCGACTCCGGCTCAAGTCGACCGACCAGTCGAATTTCGAAGCAGCCAACAATCCAACCTTCGGAAAATGTGACCGCAGTGCCTTCTGTAATTGTACAGGCATCTCCGGTTTCGGGTGGTGTGGCTGTTGTAGCCCCTGGAAGTGGCGTAATCGATACTGTGGTGTCGATTACGTCTACCCCGCAGGAGGAAGACATGGATGACATTTCGCCATCCCAGCGTCCTGAACGTGAATACGTGTCTAATCGGAATGCAATAGATGCGAAAGCTGCTGATCTTCGTAGTGGAGAGCATTATCTAAGGTATATTAGATATTAGATATTAGATATTATTTTTCTATCCATATATGTTATTTAACATTGAAGGTGTTCAGAACGTGCTTTTCCCAGTTTAATAGCTTATATTGTTATTAGCTCACTAGAAATTCGAGCCGCCAGCCTAGAAGCGACGATGCACGATGAGTACCTAAAAAGCATAGCCGCTTTACCTAAGATCCGCCACGGCCACAGCGCAACTAACATGGACATCTTTAAGAATGCCGCGTTAGCAAGGCTGGAGCTAATCCAAGATCTGTTAGCTGTGGAGAGCGCGATTCGTGCAAGACGTCAGGAGCTCGATAAAAAGGCTAAGTAACGAGTAGATAATCGTTTAACATATCATACACCCCTAACACAAATAACCTCCCCCCTATCCTCTCCAGGGTGTCCAAAGCGAATCCTCCCCGTGGTGACACCTGGGTATTCCGTTCGAGGTTTAATTTGTTAATCAGTGTTAATAAAGGTGTTCATTGCGTTTGTGAATAGTAAGCCTCGAGCTGGGTAGCTAATCGCGCAATTAGTATAATAACCGATTGCGCGAGACTAATTTACCATTATGTTCAGGTGCACTGCTTGTGGAGAGTCCTTCACCAGAGCTGACAATTTGTTTCGCCATCGAAGAGATAGCTGTCGCCACGAGGTTGGCCACCCATCGACGAGTGGTAAGTGGAAACGTGTTGATTGCTGCTGATTATATCAATTGTGTGTTTCCTAAAGGTGACGCTATGGAGGCTTCGGTAGCAGCTGGTGAGGGACCATCGGCGAGTAAACGCCCAAGACTTAATGACTCCAGCGGTGGTGAGTGTGTCTCTATTGTAGTGTTTCATGTTTTCTAACGTTTGGTTTAACAGAACAGCTCCCCAGGACGCAATACTGCGACGTGTGTGATGAAAATGTTCCTCGGACTTGTTTCGTTGGACACCTGAGGAGCAATCGTCACACGAGGCGGTGTGATGTCGTCCATCTGGGGAAAGGAGTGGTGGCTCTTCCAAGCGCCTTCAAGTCCCGCGTTGCCAGCTACAGGGTGTCCACGGAAAATTATCATATAAGCGTTGTAGAATATATGACCGAATTGAAAGACAAAATTATAGGTCTTATAGAAGGTCAATTGACCAAATTAAACAGTATAAAATTCAATTTCGAACTTTTCGGGTATTTTATTTTGGAGACTCAAGATGTACAAGACGTCAAAAGTTTTAATACGACCAACGAGGTGGTCACTCGCGGTACAGACTTGAACGAATTATATGATAATTTAACGGGGATATTGGACCAGAAGGTGTCCGAATTTGAGGAACGCGATTCAGGTGTGTATTACAACTGTAATTCTTGTTAATGTTACTAACCGCAAAATTTTTACAGGGTGGATCTTGAAGCAGTTGCTGTACCTAGAATTAAATATAAATAAATTCAATCCGTTTCGGGCGTCTTCGTATATCCCGCTCCCGAAGCAGATTCAGTCCAAGAAAGCGATCGTGAACGTCCAAAACGTCGATGACGAGCGTTGTTTCGGGTGGGCGGTAACCTCGGCCATCTGCGAACCGGATGGACTGTCTAATCGAACGAGTTCGTATCCAGATTGCAGCGAGTTTTTAAATTTTAAGGACATTGAATTCCCTGTTAGATTGCGCGATATTTCTAAATTTGAAAAAAATAACCCTCAACTTTCTATAAATGTATACGCGTTGGAAAAGACTTTTCAAAACGATATTACCATATATGAAGTTGTGGGACCTCTGTACTATTCGCCACGTATAAAAAACGGACATATAAATTTGCTGCTTCTAACAGATGGCGAAGGTAATAACCACTACTGTTGGATCACCAATTTGTCTAGGTTAGTTTCGCGGCAAATAACGGCTAGGGAAAATGCAAAACATTTTTGTAATGGTTGTCTAAATTACTTTCGCACCGATGCCCATCTGGAGAACCATAAGCTTTTTGACTGTAATCATGTGTGCACAAAGTTGCCTACGACAGAGCCGATCACGGATAAGTGTGGGAAGGTGAGGCCCCAGAACATTCTTAAATTTGATAATTATCATAAGCAATTGAAAGTGCCTTATGTTTGCTACGCAGATTTCGAGACCGTTTTATCACCTGTCGATGGTGGGGATCAGGAGCCGGATCGCGAAAGACCATATACGATCAAAACGTGCGAGCACAAACCGTATTCTTTCGCGTATTATTTGAAATGTTCTTTTGATGATACTCTATCCAAATTCGAAATTTATAGGGGCGAGGATGCTGTGGACGTGTTTGTTGAGCGTCTAGACAGAGACGTTCGCGCCTTATATTCCAACAGTTTAAAGTATGTTGTACCCCTCAAGCCTCTGGCCCCGCAAGAAATTCAAAATTTTAAGGATGCTGCTTCATGTCATATTTGCAATCGTCCTTTTGGAGAGGGGGACGTAAAGGTTCGCGATCACGACCATTTGACCGGAGAATATCGGGGAGCTGCCCATTCCAATTGCAATCTGAATTATAAACTTCCAAATTTTATTCCCGTATTTTTTCACAATTTAAATTACGATTCCCACCTTTTTGTCAAACAGTTAGCTCAAAATAACGAGGAGCTTGATGTCATTCCGGAAAATAAGGAAAAATATATTTCATTTGGTAAACGTCTTTGGGTAGATGAAGTCGTTGTTGACGGAAAACGAAAAAACCTTTATATGCAAATTCGATTTTTAGATAGTTACAGATTTTTAAGTGCTTCTTTAGCATCGCTGGCCGCCACATTATCAGATGATCAGTGTGTTGAAATTCATAAGCAATTCGGACATGACATCAAATTCGAACTGATGAGACAGAAAGGTGTGTTTCCCTATTCGTATCTGGATTCATTTACAAAATTAGACGAGCCGGCGTTGCCCACAATCGCTCAGTTTTATGATCATTTAACCGAGACGCATATTACTGAGGTCGATTACGAACGCGCCGTTAAGGTCTGGAAAACTTTCGAATGTCAAACGTTGGGCGACTATTCCGATGTTTACCTCAAATGTGACGTGTTTATATTGGCAGACGTTTTCGAAAACTTTCGAAATTTTTATTTAAATCAATATAATTTAGATCCGGCGCAGTACTTCACCGCCCCCGGTTTAAGTTGGGATGCCATGTTAAAATATACGGGGGTTGAGTTGGAGCTGTTGACGGATATGGATATGTTTCACTTTTTTAGAAAGGGTATTCGTGGAGGAGTCAGTACTTGCGTCGGGCGAAAGGCTATTGCCAACAATAAATTTGCGGGTAACTATAACGCTTTCAAACCCACTTCTTTTATTGTGTATTTGGATGCAACGAATTTGTATGCTCATAGTATGAGACAGTTTCTACCGCAAGGTGGTTTTGTTTGGTTGACTGACGACGAAATTGATAGTTTTGACGTATTTAAAATTGTGGACGACTCAGATACTGGGTACGTGTTGGAAGTTGACTTGCGGTACCCCGAAAATTTACATGACGATCACAATGACTTTCCCTTTTGCCCCGAGCTATTGGTGCCTCCACAGGGAAAATTTAAAAATGCAAAATTAATTCCAAATTTGTATGACAAACACAATTATATTATTCACTACAGAAATTTGAGGCAATGCTTAGAGGCTGGTTTGATTTTGGTTAAAACACATAAAATACTTAAGTTTAGACAATCTCCTTGGCTCAGATCCTACATCGATTTAAACACAAAATTACGTAACAAGTCTGACAATGAATTTCATCGAAATTCATTCAAACTAGCTAACAATAGCGTCTTTGGTAAAACCATGGAAAACGTGGACAAAAGGGTTGTTGTAAAGTTAATTAGTCATTGGGAGAAAATTGGTAATAGAATGGGGGCAGAAGCTTTGATATCGAAACCTAACTTTAAAGATAGAATTCGGTTTGGGGAAAATTTAATAGCAGTGGAAATGAACAGAACATCGGTTTTATATAACAAACCCATTTATGTTGGTTTCTCAGTTTTAGATCTTTCGAAAACGGTAATGTACGATTTTTATTACAAATTTTTGAAGCATACATACGGCCGTAATGTGTCTCTACTGTATTCGGACACGGACTCATTCATCCTGGAAATTTTTACTGAAAATTTTTACGCCGACATGCAAGAGCACCTTGATCTCTTTGATACATCAAATTACAAGAATGGCCTGCATGGAATTTCGAGAACCAAGTCCGTTGTTGGCAAATTTAAGGATGAGTACGCGGGGGTGGCTGTGTGTAGCTATTACGGGGTCGGTGCAAAAACATACTGTGTAAACGCTGTTGGTAAAGAAGACAAAAAGGCGAAGGAAGTTAGAAAGAGTGCTGTTCGGAATCACCTCACCACCGAAATTTATAAATCTGTAGTCGAAAACAAGAGGGAAGTTGTATTTTGTCAGATGTATGTGTTTCGTTCCCGTTTACACACTATGTACACCGAATTAATGAATAAGGTTGCGCTTTCTTCGCGAGATGATAAACGCTTCCTTATTCCTAATACTACCAAAACCTTAGCGTGGGGTCACCGTGATATAGATGTTTACAGTCGTCTAGACAACTTGCTGCGCATTGCCGAAACGATGACGTAGCAATATGTTTGCGGAACAGTATTCGTTATTACTTAACAGCAGAGGTCCTACACGGCTTTCTTGTACTTTGTAGGTTTAGTTATTGTATATAGCAATTATAGTATAGGTTAAGAACACTAGCTTGTATGATAGAGGTAGTAAGTTAAATTTTACAAAAAATCTGATTGGGTCCGCATTACCAAGTATATTTGTTATTTAACACTGTAGTCACTCATGTTCAGCATTTACAATAATAAATTACTGTAAAACATAAAAAGTTTTTATTTAAAGAAAATAAATGGTAGTAAAACAAAAAAGTGTTTTATTGAAAGAGTTCTATAGAATCATAATAAGTTATACAACATTGTTTTTGGATATCCAGGAATTGTGACGATTATCGAATCCCAACCACTTTACGTAAAGCTGATTACCCTTCTTCTTCAACACCTTTTCTACCAGGTATACGTCCGAGTGTTTGGTTTTCTGTAATTCGTGCTCGTAAAATCCACCTTTGATTTCTTGCCCTTCCTGATCGGTGAGTCTGTAGGTGGTAGGATTTGTAAGTCGCACTGTGGCTATTTTGAATATTTCGTTGCTCCAGCTGGGTGTGTAGCCTTTGCTAAATATCGAGCGATATTTACTAATGCGTACAGAATCTCCTTTATGAAACTTTTGAGGTGTCGGATCTACAGTTTTTGTGTGGCTGTACACGGTGTGTAACAGACGTTTGGCATTTTTAAGATTAACTTCAGCCGGCCTCATACCTGTTGTCCTATGCCTGGTTGTGTTATATTTGCTTAAAAGTTGGGGCAGAATGTCCAACCATTTGTAGGACCCTTGCAAACTAAACTGCTTCCACATCATGTTCTTAAGGGTGCGGTTACATCTTTCTATGATGCTGCTTTTCATAGTTGAATACGTGCTGTAATGATTTATCTTGTAACGTCGCATCAATGCTTGAAAATCGCTGTTATAAAATTCTTTTCCCAAATCGGTTTGTACGTTTTTTGGAGATACCTTCATATTAGCAAGAACTTTTCGCATAGCTGCTGCTACATCTTTTCCCGTTTTCCGTTTTACCGGGAGAGCCCACAAGTATTTAGAAAACGCATTAATAACAGCTAAAATGTATCGATAACCTTTATTGCTTCGTGCATATGGTTGCATCTCCACCAAATCCGCTTGTAGTAAATCATGCAATCCTTTGAGAATCACCCGTCGTCTCTTGAAATTTCTTCGCGCTGGTTTGTGAAGTTCTGCAACTAGATCCTCCTTAGGACTCATTGCCGAATGTTGCTGTATCGACTGCTATGGGACATTTAAGCAGCAGTTGCACGTATAACTTAGTGTTTATGGATTCGAATTTCAGTTTATCTCCTCGCCGCAATGTCTTACCGACAAGCGTGTCGTGTTTGATGCCGTTGATGTGTGATACTACCAAAGGTCCGTTGACTTGAACACTTATGATCTCACCGATCGTTAAAGGAAAAATGTACTCATTATTACCGAAAATTTTGGAATATCCGCTTTCATCATAACCACGCCCCACTAGCAGCAGTGGTACCTCTATATGGAGTCGGTTTACATTTTGAACTTTCATAAAGATATGTTTGCGATGAGAACCGTAGCGCGCGCTATGGTAGTGGCGTCCAAATTTGTCTATGGGCATTACTCTATCGTCTAACACCTTCTGATCGTAATTCAATAGGTCCTCTGCTTTTGTACTCGTCTTAATGAATTATTTTTGCTTCTCGTAGAGCTTGGGTGATGCTTACGATTTCGTTGGAATGGCCGGTGTGCCCCGCTACCTGAGAGGCTAGTAATATGCGCAGACGATCCACTAATGAATTTGGATCTTTCCAAGGAACAAATTCCACTTTTTTATTGGTTACTGTTAATAACCCCCTTCCGGTACGCTGCACTCTCGATGCGGCTCTGGTAGGTTGTCTAATGCCGGAGGAGGTAGCCAGGGGGCGTACTATTTTCATATATTTTGAGCCGGCGTTACCGCTTATCCCTTGGGTTGGATCGTAGTTCTTACGATTTGCTGCGGACCGGTTCACTATGTCATAGTAATTTTCATGGTCTTTGGTTGTATAAATTATCGGTTTCTTTAAGAACATTAATTCGTAAAAGCCGGGGGTGCCTTTGTATACTATTCTATTTCCGTGATCTGTAATAACCATGTCCTGACCCTCAAAAGTAAGCTGTTTATTTCCAATTGCAAATTTATCAGTGTCTATGTCCCATCGAACTCCATAATGGAGATCGTACTTGCTCTCTGTATCTCGTATCATTCCCTCGATATATTTTCTAGCTAACCCTGAGAACTGTTCCAGGTATTCCCCTAGAACTTCCGGTTCCATCATTTGTCGCACGGTTTCCCTAGCCTCTGCTACCGAAGTTTCAATTGCCGCTTCTTCTTGAGCCTCCACCTGTTGCTCCTCATCCGGTAAACTCTCATACAATACTTCTCTGTCAAGAAATCTAGGTGTGGATGTTACCAACGCTGAAGTCGAAGGTCCGGGAATGGCAATGTCGGGGGTTGACGCTCGTACGGGGGTTTTACCATTTCTTGGACGGGGTAGGATAGATGGTGTGGACACTCGTCGTTTGATGGTTCTCAGCATAGGTCCTACTTCTTGCTGTATTGTTTGACCACCTTCTTGCTTGATGGATGTTAGCAATTCCGTGAGTGGTTGGGAAATTGGTTTAAATTGCTCCGCAAGAGCCGTCTGAGATTCGGCGATATCTGCTTTTAAAGTTTCATATTTCCGCCTGACAGCCTTTCTAGCTTTAATAAGATCGCTTACTAACCGTTTGTCCATGTTGCTATTACTGTCGTTGTTCGTAGACTAATAATTTGTACAGCAGTGGTCCATGCCTATATAGTGAAATAACTGTCAAACCCTTTTCTATAACGACCGGCGTTGATTTCGCTTTCTTTGTCGACAACTAAAAATCCATGATCTTTGATCCAACAGTGGGAACATAAGTTTTTAAACTTTTCGAATGACATGTCTGTGTTTACATGATCATCGTAAATGTGTTTAAGATTGGTGTGGTCTTGCCGGAATACGATTATGATATTCGCATTATCTCGTACCAGTTGTTTCGGGATTGATGAGTAAGTCTGACAGAGGTAAAAACAATCTATATTTCGATGACGTCCGAAACTAAAATAATCTCTAATTATGCTTTGAGTGTCGCATGCCACATCATCAAACACAATAACAGAATTTTCTTTCGCCTCGTGTGGTTTGATAACCTCACACCCCTCGCTGAATTCGTAGAATCCGATTTCTTTTAGTGACTTCAGAAGTATCTTCAGAAATTTGTATTTAGGTTGGTCAAGGGTTTTGGAATACAAATACAAGTTGTGAAACCGCACCCCATTGCGGTGCACCAAAAGACTGATCATCGCATTGGTTTTCCCAGAGCCGGAAGGACCAATGATCAACCCCCTTTTACATCCTATACCCAGTAAAGTGCCGTGTCGTCTGAACCTCTGTGACATGGAATTTACTGTATGATTTACTACCGGCAGCGAACATTTTTGTTTCACAAGTTTGACGTTCTTCATCGTTTTCGGACGGGGGCGAACTAGCTTCTAACCGCGCTGTGCTAAGTATATATCTACCCCTTTAAGCTTCACATCGTCAGTCGCTCTTCGACGAGCGTTTCTTTAAGATGAGTTATACTAGACGTAAAACTCGTAGTCGTCGTCGAATCGTAAGACGGAAAGGTCGCGGTTTGTTGAACACCCTTATTGACAAGTTGCCTTTCGAATTACATATACCAGGTTACAAGTTTTGCGGACCTGGCACTCGTTTAAACAAACGACTTTCTCGAGGTGATCGAGGAAGAAACCCTCTGGACGAGGCTTGCAAGCAACACGACATCGCATACTCACAATCCAGCAATCTTTCGACACGTCACGCGGCGGATAAAGTTCTTGCACAGAAAGCTTGGGAACGCGTTAAAGCAAAAGACTCTACTCTTGGAGAAAGAGCGGCAGCTCTTGCTGTTACAGGGATTATGAAAGGGAAAACCAAACTCGGCATGGGAGTCTCCCGGAAACGGAAGCGTACAGAACCCATTGCTGCTATGGAAACACCCCGGAAACGAAGACGTACACTACCTATTGCCGCGCAAAAATTTGGTACGGGGGTATCTAGAAAACGGAAGCGTACACTACCCACTGCTGGTGTGACGGTCCCCCGAAAACGAAGGCGTACATTACCTATTGCCGCACAAAAATTTGGTACGGGAGTATCTAGAAAACGGAAGCGTACACAACCCACTGTTGGTGTGAGAGTCTCCCGGAAACGAAAGCGTGCACTACCTATTGCCGGTATTGCGCAAAAATTTGGTACGGGGGTATCTAGAAAACGGAAGCGTACAAGGTGTAGTAGGCGTAAACGTATTGGAGGGGCGGTCGTTTTTAAATCGCGAAGGAAACGCCGAATTCGTTCTAGAGTAGTACCTGTTCCCAAGAGAGGAGGTATATTGCCGCTTGTACCCATACTTGCTGCATTAGGAGCATTGGGGTCTCTCGGAGGCGGTGCTGCAGCAGTCGCTAAAGCGGTTGGCGACTCAAAGGCTTCTAAAAAGGATCTCCAGGAAAAAGAGCGACATAACAAAGCTATGGAATCCATTGCTCGAGGAAAAGGGCTATATCTACGACCGTATCAGTCAAAAAACTACCGTTGAAGCTACCACGCCGAGCGTTGACGAACATCGATATTGCACAGTACGTTAAACGCTTAGAAATTCCCCATTTTAGGGGGATATTTATGCGAGATGCCCTACCTGACAAAATTCGTCAACGAGAATGTGGTGTTACTAACTTAGACGATGATGTTGGACCTGGCACACATTGGACAGCCTACGTTAAAGCTGATCGATTTGTTCTGTATTTCGATAGCATAGGTCGCTTACAACCTCCTCCCGAATTAGTAAACTACTTTCGCAGCGATGGTAGCAACAACACAATTATGTACAACTCTAATAGATATCAAAAACTCGCATCATACACATGTGGACATTTGTGTCTCAAATTCTTATATAACTTTGCAAAACCGCTTTTGTCGTCAGTTTAAGTGCCGCGCTTCATCATGTCCAGTATATTCACTCTTACGGGAAATTCATCTGTTCTTACTGCAAATTTTGACCCTCCCATTTTTTTAGACGATGGTAGCGAATACGTCTTGGGATTGTTAAGTTTCGAAACCTACTATACTATTCCAAACGTTAGACCTCCCAACAATGAATTTCATCTTGTTGGAGAACCTCCTATTATTATACCGGAAGGAGCATATGAAATTACCGACATTGCTGAATTTTTACATAACCAACTCGATTCTGATGTGGGTGTTAAACAGGTACTGCTACGCGGAAACAACAGCACCTTAAAAACCGAAATAAAGTCCACCGTTCCAATCGACTTTCAAAGCGACAATACTATCCGGGACATGTTAGGCTTTGAGAAAAAAGTTTATGCTGCAGATAGGTGGCACACAGCTGAACATGTTACGAAAATTTTGAACATCAACTCGATTCTTATTCATTGCAACATCTCCGTTGGTTCATATAAAAATGGTAAGCCCGGCCATATCATTCACCAATTCTTCCCCATAGTACCACCCGGGTACAAAATAGTGGAAACCCCTAACCCTGTCATCTATCTACCGATCAGCACGAAACAGATCACTAACTTAACTATTAAAATACTAGACCAATCGGATAATCCTGTCAGTTTTAGTAAGGAGACCGTTACGGTAACATTACATTTAAAGAAACTGTAATGGGTTTTCGATTCACCACTCCGTACCACCCCTGTATTACTTCCTATAAGAATCGTCGCCCACACCCTAGTAAGATCAGTACGGCTTCGTCCACCACGCAGCTAACTAAAGCAAACAGAGACTTCTTGCGGTCCTTAGGCTTTACAATAGTGTAATGAGTATTTTAAATATTGGAGAGCGAGTCCTCGTCGACACTTCTATCATTAGCAATCAATTGCACACACATCAACCGTATACAAACCGTTTTGACTATAACGATGAAATTCGAATTCCAATTCCCGAAGATATGTCAACTCTTCCCGGCCTGAGCTATCTGTACCTAGAGGGAAAGTTGCGGAAGGAAAACGGTGAAGTTACAACGGCTAAATTCCTTAACAATGGTTTGGCTCACTTATTTAGCGAAATCCGATACGAAATCAATGGCGTCGTTGTCGACTCTGTCACCAAACCTGGTATTACGTCTACTCTTAAGGGATATGTGTCCTACAGTTCCGCTGACGTTAAAAAGCTTCAAAATGCAGGTTGGTTTGCCGCCGGCGATCCTGCCATTACCGATCAGGAAGGTAACTTTAGTGCCTGCATACCGTTGAGAATGCTGTTAGGATTCGCTGAAGATTATGGTAAAGTTATACTTAACATTCGACAAGAACTCGTATTAATTCGCAGCAATACCGATGCCGACGCCGTATTCAGTGCTACCGTAGGGGAGACGGCTAAAGTTACGATTGACAAACTATATTGGAAGGTTCCTCATATCACTCCAGGTCTTGCTCAAGAATTAGCCCTGACCAAATACATCGATAAAAATATTGACACTCAAGTCGCATTTCGCAGCTGGCAGCTTCATATCATACCCGGTGTTCATGCTGTGACTCAACATTCTCACGCTATCGCTACAAGCACAAAATTACAAACCCCCAGATATGTCATCGTAGGGTTTCAATCAGGTCGTTCGGGGCTAATCGCTAAGGACAATGCTAATTTCGATAAAATTGGTCTTACTAATTTCCGAGTTTATCTGAACACCGAACGATTCCCATACGACAATTTACATAACAATTATGCACTCAATCATTACGCAACATTATACGACATGTATTCCAAGTTTCAATCATCTTATTATAGCAAAATCGATGAGCCCTTCTTCTCCCGCCATGACTTTGCAGACAAGGCGCCCATTGTTGTAATCGATTGTTCCCATCAAAAAGACTACCTTCATGCAAACGCTGTCGTTTTTCGTGTTGAATTTGAAACTTCCGCTAACGTGCCAGCCAACACAACTGCGTATTGTCTCGTTCTTCACGATCGAGTTTTTACTTACAACGCATTGTCAAAAGCAGTTAAACAACTGTAATTTCGCAAAACACTTCAGTTGCACCTCGACTTTTAGCGTAACTAGACCATGCTCCCTATACCTAATACGATGAAGATCATTATCGATATTCAAGGTTTTAAGACGTCCGATAAGCACTTTACCCCAAAAGAATTGGCCTCCTACGACGGTACCTCAGTATCTCACCACATTTTTAAACCCCCTTTCGCCCTCCATTCCTTAACACCTCATTTACAACAACAAGCCCACTGGGTAATGACTAATCACCATTGCATCGACTGGAATGAGGGATTTACTCCAGCATACATGTTTCCTGCAATCTTACGACGTCTTCTGCAAGGTGTCACCGAAATATATGTGAAAGGTCGAGAAAAGGCAACTTTTCTACGCCGCTTTACTACCATCCCAATCATCGAAGTGGAAGAAAGGCCGGCCCTCACCCCATCACAACCCGCTTGTTTATATCATTCCAAACCGATTTGTTATTGCGCTTTATCTAACGTGTATCATATTTATAATCACTACATAATGGAATAAAACAATCTTTTTAATTTTTATTGTTTTTATTTGTTTACAATATATACCGTTTAACTACACGGATTAAACATCTACGTACTAGTGGAAAAGCGCTCTACATAAATTGTTCGCCTATGTTCGGCGCACAAGACGTCTCGCAGTACTTCATCCATAGTAAGTATCCTCCGATGGAACCGCAACCTATCCACAGCTTCTCGTTCCCACCGTCCTCTCCGAGCTTCTCGAAACGCATACGTCCACGTATGCAAATTGTACATCTTATTCTTCGAGTCGTCAAACTGCACGCTCTTCTTCATTTTCCTTCCTCTCTATAAAGGCTTTTACTTCACACATATGCCATTTTAGGCCAAGACTATCCATTAAATCTACAAGGAGGCCTTCATTTATGGCTCCGTCTAAAAATAGTTGACCGACAGCTGCACCGTTTTTGTACTGTTTTTCTTTTTTATACAACTCTTCGTCACTGAATCCGGAACGTCCTAACCCATATACGACTTCGTGCGACGCTTCGAAAGCTAAATCCTTTAACGAACTCACTAATCGTTCAACCGCACTAGGTACGTCTCTTGCAGCCGGTCGAGCAGCCTCTCTATAATTCATCCACATGACTACACTGCCAACTGACGACTCAGGGCTTCCACTTCGATGTCGCACTTTACCATAGAACTTGCGAACGTTAGCACTTCCACCATACACGCAGTCTTTTCAGAGTTCTCCTCCAGCTGATCCACTACAGACCATACATTTACTAAACAGTCTCCACAAAGGTTTGCTACACCCTTCACTATTTCTTTATAGAAACTCTCAAAGTGTAACGCTTTTAATTGTGCGAATCGCGCTTCCACGAGTTTCTGCAAGCGCCACAATTCTTCTACAGTTTCGCTCGCTAAACGCACCTCTGACAAGCCCACTTCCTCCAATTTGATTATTTTCCTTGTCTGGATCGCTTCAAATACAATGCTCTTCTTTCCTATTTCCAGAGCAGGCCACTCACCGTCGAGAGAATAGAAGTAGTTGGAAATCACTCCTTGATTTGCAATCAGGGCTGTCCACTCCCATTCATTTAACTGCACCCAGTCATTTTTGGCACCCCGTATTATAATACTTGGGTTAAATTGCGAACTCCAATCAAACCCTACACTCACGTACTTAGAACTTGATTTATTTAATTTGTACGTCCTACTATTCAGAAGTTCTGGACAGAACAGTGGTTGCGGCTTTCTTGCTTTATTACTCTGAACTACCTCGATAGCTTTCAACAAGGCTTCCATTTCTGCACGACTATCGGATGCTACTACCCTTGCAGACTCTTCTACGCGCTTTTATTTTCACATTTCCAAGGTTATATGTGGTAGGAGGTGACCGTAAACGCAACCTTGAAGTCATGTTTACTGCACTACCTTTTTGGACTCAACAATTATGGGAACCTTGAGTTGAAATTCCACATATAACATATTTGGCTTGACTGCCCAAAATTTTAGCATATCACCCTTTTTTAATGTCTTCCCGATCATTTCGTCTAATTTATATGACCCCAACCTGTTGATATAAATTTCGGTATTTTCGGGATAAAGTAAGACGTTTGTTATTTCAGCTTCACGGAAGGGAATAGTATATTCGATGTCACCATGCGCTAGGATGTACCATCTATCATCATTGACGGCAATGGATACTAGTTGTAAATCTCGTTCATAATATAAAGGCTCGCTTAGCTCTTCAACCACAAACACCTGCGGGTGTGACGTGGAATTCGCATGCATATGTTTACCAAATTTATCGATAGGCATTGCTCAAGCGTCGAACTGGATATGAATACTGAAAGCGTGGGCTTCTACTTATAAAATATCAATAATCATAGACGTCGGTAGGAGTGTAATAAAACACAGACCCCTTTATATACATATATTTAATTAAGCCAACAATAAGTAATATACACTACATCCCCATCTGCTAGCCGAGCGAGAAAGCGCTGGATGGGGACCTCTACATGCCGCCGCCACCACAGGAATGGGTCACCCTCGTATGTGGTGGGTAGCGTCCTCAGGAGGGTCGACTGCCATAGGCGCTCGCTTCCCAGACTCATGGAATAGTCTATTGTTACGACAGCCTGGAGTTGACGAGCTGATGGAGGTCTCGGTTCGGAGGTGATGAAGTATTCAAACTCCTTGTAAAATGTAGGAGCATCTTCAAAGAGGGCATCAACAACAATATCAGGCATGATGACTGGTAGCCGTGGTGGAAAAACGTTACGCTTTATATGTGAATCTCAAGGTAAGACCCTTGACCTTCTACGTTCCCATCCTTGACTACGCACCTATATTAAGTTGCCTGTTTTCCGTAACAGTCATCATAATCCTCCAGCACCTACCATAATCATCAAGCAGCTATGGCAACTAACTTTAAGAATGCAGAACAATTTTACCGTCATTTTCGCCGGTTTTTGGCTAGTTGCCCTCCAGCATCCTCTCAACGGTCTCTCCAGGCAGTGGTCACAATGGAGTACGCCTTGAACCTACAAGGAGAGACCCTAGCGGAGACGACCACCTTACGGACGTGGCCTGCAGTCTTCGACGGATCGTCAGCTGTGTGGTGGCAGACCAACATCTTTAAGCCAGTGGACCGGTACCTAGGCCTACTGGAGGATGGGGAAGTTACATATATAACTTATACTTGGAAATAAATATATTTAGAAATATTTCTGTGGTTTTATTTTAAAGTTTCGAGATTGTGACCTTGAATTGTAGAATATAAAGCTTTCACAAACGTGTGCGTAGTTAGTTGCCATCATGAGCTCAGAAGCTCGATATCCAGAATTTGGGAGCTACTCCAAACGGCTACGAACATTCGGCGATTGGAGTCGAGGTCAAACTCAGAATCGCTAGCAAATGCCGGTTTCTTTTGCATCAGTGACACGATTAATTGTGTACAGTGTTTCTACTGCGGAGTCAAATTTCTGGTTGGGAGCGCAATGACAAACCCCTATCTGAACACCTCCGTTGGTCACCCAACTGCAAAATTGCCAAGGTCTACCAGCAATTACAAACCATCGAAGACTTGACTTATCACTTTTCGATGCGTTGCATGTTTCCCCAGGAGTAGATGTGGCTGGCAACAATGGAACGGGTGCGGCCGACAAAACAAAGGTTGCTGTTGTCATAAGTGATGCAAAGTGCGGCGCCAAACCATTCACTAGTTGCCATCGACTTGTTGAACATGCTACCAATACAATTTTTGGTTGCTCTCGCTGCAGTTCATGATGGGATTCTCTACGTCCTTCAACGCCGCGGTGCAGTTCAGCTTCTTTCGCCTACAATGATGAGTGCACAACGTGACGTGGCGTAAAATGGATACCAGTTCCTTGACAACTATTTCCGTTTTTAAAATACAAGTGAACAACTTTACTGAACATAACGTTTTAACGTTCAAGATAAAATACCATTTCCCTTCATATGCGGTAGATACGAATTGGCAAACGATTTTGCTAAAAAATAAACCTGATGTCTTGAGAAGCTGCTCTCGCCCACGGATAATTCAGCTGTATATCTACTATTGTTTTAAGCACTATTTATTCGCTCTAATGTGTATGTCTGTAACGTATTTCTTAATCTGTTGTATTATAATCATTTAGTCTAGCCACTACTGTAATTACTCTTTGTATGTGCATCTTAAATATAACTTTTTTTATTAAATTATGTGTATCTTTCACTCTACGAAGGTACTCTGGATGAGTAACCAAATCTTCTATCAGACTCGATGGTCTAGAGGTAAAGATACCCCTCGGCTGCAGATTGCGGAGTATACGGGAGACCTAGGTTCGAATCCTAGTCGAGTCATAATTTAGACATGAAGTATCCTAGGCGTTTACTTCATGCCTAATTTTTTAAATAAATATGTTAAGCGCAGTCTGTTCTAAGCACTACTTAACTCTTTCTATGACCTTGGCGTAAACGCGATCTTGACCTTGAATTTTTTTAAAGTAGCCTCAACCTCGAACGCGGTTTTGACCTTGAACGTGGCCTCGCTCCGGAACGTGGCCTCGCTTCGAACATGACCTTGGGCTTCACGTGGCCTCGCCTTGCATGTGACCTTGGGGTTGAACGTGCCTTGGCCTTGAACTCAAGGCCAAGTGGTGGGGGGAGGTTCCAGAACCATCCACTTCCCTCTACTAACTGTACTAGTAACAACCAATCCAGAAGGTCTGAGAAATTAGGATATCTAAACGGAAGAACTACTAGTCATTAAAATAGTGTCGTGAAATCGAAAAATGTATGTTCCATTATAGATTACGTGAGCCAACGTAAAAATTGAAGTATTAAAACGATGGACGTAAAAGTCTATCGAGGACCAGAATCTGGATAGGAGCATATTATGGTAAGGGCGAAACTTCTGACTATGTTTAGGCAAGCAAAATAATCTATACAGACAAATTCAGAGGATCCAACAGTCAAAAAGTAAACAGTCTGGACAACCTTAAACAAGGTTTCCCTAAAAATTTGCCAACAAACTGTAGAATGTAGATGTAATAGATACAAACAGAGTTACGTAAAAAGAATTTTAAAAATGTATACACGTTGAAGCAAGCAGAAGGGGCGTTAAGGAAAGTTCAAACTACAATTAAAGGAAAATCAGCCCCAGATTGGTTCTCAAAAGATATCGAGAAAATCAAAACAAAAAGAAAGAATTTCAAATTTTGCTGTAAACAGTTATAGAGTTATAGAGACGAAATTGTATGCAAGGTTAAACAGCAAAGCAAAGATCGCCGCTATAGATGAAAAGAATAAGATAGGGGACAAAATGTGCGAGGACGAGCAAAACTTCAGAAGCGATACCAGAGTTGGCAATACCTGGAGGGCAATAACGATTAATAACATAGTTACCTTATAAGACATCGGCGTTATTACCAGAGTGGTTGATACAAAATAGATCCAAGTACAAATGGAAAGAAAGTAGCAAAGATAGACGACTGAAAATCCAAAAGGCAGACAGAGTTCGTAAAAGAATGAAGAACGGAAAAGCTGCTGGTCCAGAAAAATTGCCACAGAGCTGGTAAAGAGTGGTGAGGGTATTTCTAGATATAATAGTACATTTATTAAGAAAGCCAAGTTATGAGGCGATAATATACCTGAGGACTAGAATTTCATCAACCTAGACCGTTCATGAAAACGGTAGCATTCAAATACGTGGTAATTATTGTGAAATACGTGTTACTAGCTCATTGTGAAAGTTGTACGGCTATGAGCTAACGGAAGGAATAGAATACTATTTAGCAGACATGGAGAACCAAACCGACTTTTGTGCAAGAAGATCGTGTTTGATAATACGTGATCGCTTAATCAACTCTTAGAAAAACGAATGAGTAGAAACTTAAGGACTCATCATATAGGTATAAGAAGATCTGGAAAAAGCTCATAACATACCCTGAAAAAACTGTTTGAAGTCTTAATAAAGATGGGCCTAAATAGTAAGGTGTACGTGAGATAGGTGTTTATAAACATTCTCAAGCTCTTAGTTAGTATGACAAAAAACATTTTCAGCACAACTAAAGGTTTAATCCAAAGATATTTACAACCCGACGACCTGTAATTCAGCAAACACTGCAAATATGGATTAAAAATGCTCCGGTATTGAGATTGAAATTGGAAAGAAATTTTTATATTTATACCTCTATTGGTTACCGACGATTAGCTTCTTGTAGCAAATGACGGGAATATATAACATGCGTCGAAAATAAACTGATAGAAGAGCTTTCGAAGTGCGTCAAACTTAAAGAGACCCGAACGGTTAGGGAGAGCCATCACAATTGGATTTGGAAAATGGAAGCATAAGTATAAAATTAAATACTTTGGAAGCAAAGGCCCGAGTAAAATCCATATAATAAGTAGACATATTCAAGGGAAGAAAGGAATTCAAGCTCCAACATTTTTTATTTTGGTAGAAAAATATAAAACGAAAGACCAAAATTTCAATTTATCGAGCAACTGCAGGGCATGTAACAACCGACGAATCAGACTACTGGCAGTTGACAAGTAGATAATAAAATAGCAGTCGTACAAATGGATTAATTACGTAGAGCTTGTTGGATTTCCCGGTTAGATAATCCAACAGATAAAATGAAATAGTAATATGTTGCAAGTTTAAACATTTATATCAAACTAGTGTTCAGCCTTTATTCGGATTAGTATTGTGATTATAGTTATCAACGACATAAGGCTGTTAGTAGGCATTTAACAAACAAGGATAAATTTGTGGCAGTAGTGTAGTTATTTATGTTATAAGGTCGTAATACCTACATATCTAGAATGACATTCTGAATCGCATACAATTTTTTCTGCTCGCAAGAATGAAGAAAGTAATTAAATATACAAAGGAACAACAAGTTTTAACACAAAAACAGTGACCTTGCTCTGTTAGCCGTTTCGTTAATAATGTTAGTAAGGAATTTGTTGGAGTACCATAATAATAAATTTCATTATAGTACTCAGGACTATGGTGGTTTCATTATAGTACTCAGCTCTATAAACTATGTAAGTATGATATTAAAACTGAATCCCATACTGGTATCATTACGAAACGCGAGCAGATAATTGTTAGATATGTACCAAGGGTGTAAGAATGCGTTTATGGCCCGCCCGCGAAAATTAGAGCCCAAGGCATAGCCGCGTCAGACTGACAAGTCGAACACGAAGCGGCCCTCACAGTGTCGTGTTGCGGGTCGTAAAGTATTATAAGGCCCTTGGGCTGTAAAATGCTTTAAGGTCCTTGGGCTGTATGGTGGCATATTGGTCTCTCAAAAATAGGGTATAAAGGGATCAATTTCGCCCATTAGTTCAAATTATTAGCTTAACTCATAAAATCAGTAACCAACATATTTCTTCATAAATCTATTCAGTTGTAGCTAGTGGGTATTTTTAGTTTTGTACAAACGTACGGCTAATTAGCGTGTTTTCTAAATTACGACCCCACTTGTATATGGGTTTTTCGAATTATTCCGTTTGAATTTAAGCCTTTCGAATTATTCGCTTACAGTCGACGGTCTGAAATGCACTAATTTGGTGTTTCTTGGTTTTCGAACTATTGGCGCGCTAAGTTTATCCGTTGTTACAAATATCGATCCGTTTGCTAGGCTCCTTTCGTGCATGTTTTTAACAGACCACGGTTATGGGTACGAGAGAGCAAGCTTTAGCTCTCCTGTTTTGCTACTTTATCGATCGCGTGGTTAGCGCTGCATGTTGGGGCAGTTGGGTCCCAGCAACAGTTAGTTTTGTAGTAGGTCTCTCGCAGCGCACCCCCTTCCAGTTGGCGCTTCCGAGGATGTTTAACGTTTTGTATTGATTAGCCTGTGTGCGAATACCGCTGTTTTAATTGTTATTAGGACTCCCGCCGCTTCAATGCATTTGGCCGTGCATTCCGCACCTTTCGGACATTGCTGTATGGGCGTGCGTGACCGTTTGAGGGGGTTCTGTTTGTAGTTATCGTAAGCCTTTTGACTTTCCGTTTTGCCGCGGAGTGGCAGACTCTTTTTCTAGTCGATTAGACGGATTCCTTTGTGGGAACTCATTAGCAGTGTTATGTATTCGTGAAGTTATTGCTGTCGTTCTGCCTTTCCGTGCGAACTTCGCATTACGTCTCGTATTAGAGGGTAAATCCCCATCTGTCCGGCCTGCAGCTCGTTGAGATGTTGCAGTAACATAGGATATCAAGTTACCGTACAGCCAAGCTTCTTACAGGTATCGTTTGTATTGTTTATTAAAGTTTAGTGTGCAACTTAACATATTATACAGTGGGCTTCGTTGTATTATCGGATAGTTATTTCGCTTTAATCGGGTAGCGTTTGCATTTGTCAAACCGTTATAGCTGTGTACCGGTCATTACATTTCATTTACCGCCAGTTTACATGGTTGTTGATTAGCTTTATGCCGTAGCCCTTGTCATGTGTCGCAAACTGCTACTTGTTATAGTTGAATCTCGCATTTATGACTGCTATTTGATTATAGTTTACTGTTCATACCGTTTTTCAGAGTTAATGTCAAATTTACCGAATTATGTCGATAGGTTTAAGACGTTGTGTAATTTACCGAACTGCCGTATACACATTACATATTTACATGAGCCTTTTTTTATATACATTCAGCTTTTTGGATCAATACATGTCATGTTAATTTAACTGTTGTTTCCTTTGTTATTGTGCATGCAATTTGCTCGTTTATATTTTACAGTTGTAAGAGAAGTTTGGCCAGTTGATCAAGTGGATTTTAAAAAGGTAGGTCCGATGGTGCTGAACCGGCTCGCTGTCTAGATTACTGCAAAGTTCAAAGTTGAAAGGTGAATTCATATGTTTCCACTGTTCCTCAGTGATTTTACCTGTGCATTTTCTTTTATCGTGATGGAATTGTGGTGGCGCATTATCATTTTAGATCTGTTTACAGTTCATTAGACCGTTGCCCGTGTGATATCTCGTGGTGGACCACCTCACGCTCCAGTGCAGGTTAGTCGGCAACTCTTGTTTTGGGCTGGGCAGCGATCCTATGTGAGTTACATTCCCGATTTTGTACACGCCAGTCGTCTAGCTTTATCGTGGCTTTTCGGAAATACCGTTATAAGCTTGTGCGTTGTCGTAAATATCGTTTTAGTCTGTAACACATTAACTACCTAATGTAAAATTTACTTTTAAAATTGAAGGATATAAAATCATAGTCATGATTTATTCTTTCTTATTTCCGATATAAATATTATGCGACATAGTAGGCATTCAACTAAATATAAAAAATACCTATTGGTAAATAATAATTTTATTTTTATGTTGTTAGTTTGCTTTCATGTAGAAATTTTACATTTATTCAGATTTTCTCTTTACTCAAGGTGCGAAACATAAACAATAGCAGCTGTCGTTACTTTGCCTTAATAATCGAAATGTTTTGTCTCAATCCATTAATACTAGTTTAACTGCTGCATTTATATTCACCTTTTTTTAACATTTCAAAAATATAATTCATTTTCTTATATGGGTATTTCGCCACTCTGCAAATTAAAATATTAAATAACGAAAATATTAACAACGAACGTTTCGAGGGACAATCTGCCCTCGTTATCAACGAATAACAATTAAAACTAACAAGAACTTATCTTTTTTTTTCACTGGAAGAAAAAAAAAAAATATATATACAGAACACTTTACAAACACAGAGAACAATTTACAGATTTTGTAAGACGTACGCTAACACCACACTACAGTAAACCACCACATTTTTATGGATTACCAAAGATACACAAACCAAATGTACCACTTAGGCCAATAGTTAGTTCTATAGGTTCTCCTTGTCACAGTTTAGCTAAATATTTACTTAAGATACTGACTCCTATATCAGGAAATACAGACACGTATATAAAGAACACGCCCCATTTCCTTGAAAAACTTAAAGAAGCAAACATAAACACACAACACTTAATGGTTAGTTTCGATGTAGTTAGTCTCTTCACTAATGTTCCAGTAGACAAAACACTCAACATCATTAAACATAAGCTACAAAACGATAACACATTACATACACGAACAACATTAAACGTTGGTACCATTATGGAACTCTTAACACTATGCATTAAAACGACATACTTTCAACTAAACAATGAATTTTACCAACAAGATTTCGGGATGGCAATGGGTTCACCTTTATCTCCCATTGTTAGTAACATTTTTATGGAAGACTTTGAACAACAACATGTCTACACGTACACCAACAAACCAGTAGTTTGGTGGAGATATGTCGATGATGTTTTTGCAATTTGGCCTCATGATATAGATGAGGTGGATAAATTTCTTGAACATATTAACAGTAAAGAAACCTCCATAAAATTCACATTAGAAACAGAGCAAAACAATCAGTTACCCTTTCTTGATACACTAATCACACGCACAATAAATACTTTTGAAACATCAGTATACCGTAAGAAAACCAATACTAATAGGTACTTACATTTTAATTCTAACCATCACAAAAACATAAAGACAGGCGTTGTAAAAAGTCTTTACGACAGAGCCAAAGTTGTTTGCTCTAATGATACAATTTTCAAAAAAGAGAAAGAATTTATTATTAATGTTTTACAAGATAATGGCTATCCAGAGACTCTTGTTCGGAACATTTTCAATACACGAAGCAATGCCACACACATACAAAGGAATGACACTCAAAAATATAATACTCTTACTATACCATATATTCCAGGCATATCTGACAAAATTAGACGAATTGGAAATAGATTCAATGTTAGGACGGTATTCAAAACGATGAATACTTTACGGTCAGTTCTTACAAAAACTAAACCGTTCAACGAAGAACAGCATTCAAGGAATTGTATATATAGTATTCCCTGTGAATGCGGGAAATATTATATCGGTGAAACATCCAGGCCTTTAGCAGTAAGAGTTAAAGAACATAAAAATATGTTGAAAACGTATCAATTCAATAAGTCTAAGCTGGCAGAACATGCTTGGGATGAAAACCATAAAATACAATGGGACAACACAAAGATCTTGTCTAAAGAATCGATGTCAATTAGGCGAAAAATTAAGGAAACGGCATACATTTTACTTAACGAAGAAAAATGCGTGTCGTCTTTCTCAATATTTTTAGACAATAGTTGGCTATCGATTCTTAAAGATGAGATCAAGTAGGTACAGATATCAACAAACGTCAATGTCAGAAAATTCATTGGAGGTTGGTCGTTTTTTCTTCCAGTGAAAAAAAGATAAGTTCTTGTTAGTTTTAATTGTTATTCGTTGATAACGAGGGCAGATTGTCCCTCGAAACGTTCGTTGTTAATATTTTCGTTATTTAATATTTTAATTTGCAGAGTGGCGAAATACCCATATAAGAAAATGAATTATGAATTCACGCCACAAAGAAGTTTCAGAGATTATCTTAATCAAAGGTATGGGCCTAATATAACTAGTAACTTCCGAAGTTGGGAAACACTTTACAAGAAGCTGGCACACTCTGAAAATAGTATAACTTTCCTATGTCGTTGTAGAAATAGCTGTATTATTCCAAAAGGGTTTAGACTCAAAGCACCTTATGTAAGTGCTCGTTCTAGTAATATCATGAAAAGAGCTAGTGAAGCTCTAGTTAGAGACAGAATACAGTTTCACAGACATAACAAAGTGATACTATTTTCTGACATAAACAAACTGGAACAGGTTATGCAAAGGGATGTACGGGAAGACGATTTCAATCGTATGTACAACTCTATTAGTAATACCTACAACAAAACACACACAGAGCAAAAACGCACACATTTAAAAAAGTACCAACACCTCATACAAGAAAAACACACAATTGAACTAAATACACTAAAGAACAGTGACACTTTTTTAAATAAAACTGTAGTTAATCTGTCTTCTAAAGAACTAAACGCCACTGACAAATTAGTTCTTGGCAAAGGGCTCAACTACGCAGTGGCGCCAAAACGAATTAATAAACTTGATTTAGTTACAGCTATAGAAGAGACTTGTCAAAAACTTCCAGAAGACATTAGACAGGAATACAGAATTAGAAACAAAATCATACTAGAACGACCTTACACAATCAGACAAAATATATCCAAACAAGAAAAACATTCACTACACACACTAAAAACCGATAACACAATTAAAATTCTACCTGCAGACAAAGGCAACGCCACAGTAGTACTTGACACAACCACATACAACGAAAAACTTTTAACACTAATTAGTGAGGGACAATACACTAAACTAAATAAAGATCCAACACATACAATAGAAACAAAAATATACAGAACACTTTACAAACACAGAGAACAATTTACAGATTTTGTAAGACGTACGCTAACACCACACTACAGTAAACCACCACATTTTTATGGATTACCAAAGATACACAAACCAAATGTACCACTTAGGCCAATAGTTAGTTCTATAGGTTCTCCTTGTCACAGTTTAGCTAAATATTTACTTAAGATACTGACTCCTATATCAGGAAATACAGACACGTATATAAAGAACACGCCCCATTTCCTTGAAAAACTTAAAGAAGCAAACATAAACACACAACACTTAATGGTTAGTTTCGATGTAGTTAGTCTCTTCACTAATGTTCCAGTAGACAAAACACTCAACATCATTAAACATAAGCTACAAAACGATAACACATTACATACACGAACAACATTAAACGTTGGTACCATTATGGAACTCTTAACACTATGCATTAAAACGACATACTTTCAACTAAACAATGAATTTTACCAACAAGATTTCGGGATGGCAATGGGTTCACCTTTATCTCCCATTGTTAGTAACATTTTTATGGAAGACTTTGAACAACAACATGTCTACACGTACACCAACAAACCAGTAGTTTGGTGGAGATATGTCGATGATGTTTTTGCAATTTGGCCTCATGATATAGATGAGGTGGACAAATTTCTTGAACATATTAACAGTAAAGAAACCTCCATCAAATTCACATTAGAAACAGAGCAAAACAATCAGTTACCCTTTCTTGATACACTAATCACACGCACAATAAATACTTTTGAAACATCAGTATACCGTAAGAAAACCAATACTAATAGGTACTTACATTTTAATTCTAACCATCACAAAAACATAAAGACAGGCGTTGTAAAAAGTCTTTACGACAGAGCCAAAGTTGTTTGCTCTAATGATACAATTTTCAAAAAAGAGAAAGAATTTATTATTAATGTTTTACAAGATAATGGCTATCCAGAGACTCTTGTTCGGAACATTTTCAATACACGAAGCAATGCCACACACATACAAAGGAATGACACTCAAAAATATAATACTCTTACTATACCATATATTCCAGGCATATCTGACAAAATTAGACGAATTGGAAATAGATTCAATGTTAGGACGGTATTCAAAACGATGAATACTTTACGGTCAGTTCTTACAAAAACTAAACCGTTCAACGAAGAACAGCATTCAAGGAATTGTATATATAGTATTCCCTGTGAATGCGGGAAATATTATATCGGTGAAACATCCAGGCCTTTAGCAGTAAGAGTTAAAGAACATAAAAATATGTTGAAAACGTATCAATTCAATAAGTCTAAGCTGGCAGAACATGCTTGGGATGAAAACCATAAAATACAATGGGACAACACAAAGATCTTGTCTAAAGAATCGATGTCAATTAGGCGAAAAATTAAGGAAACGGCATACATTTTACTTAACGAAGAAAAATGCGTGTCGTCTTTCTCAATATTTTTAGACAATAGTTGGCTATCGATTCTTAAAGATGAGATCAAGTAGGTACAGATATCAACAAACGTCAATGTCAGAAAATTCATTGGAGGTTGGTTTTTTCTTCCAGTGAAAAAAAGATAAGTTCTTGTTAGTTTTAATTGTTATTCGTTGATAACGAGGGCAGATTGTCCCTCGAAACGTTCGTTGTTAATATTTTCGTTATTTAATATTTTAATTTGCAGAGTGGCGAAATACCCATATAAGAAAATGAATTATGAATTCACGCCACAAAGAAGTTTCAGAGAGAGGAAATAGCTTCTAAACTGAAGTAGCTATTCACAAAAAAACATTGGTTGTGATTATACAGGGGATTAAAAAAATATGGATGGATAATTTATTATGACAACGTTTTTAAACACCCTGTAATTTTCGAAATTGAGGTTTATTCCACAAAAAGCTGTAGTTTATTGGTACAAACGCATGGCCAAAAAATTAATAAAATCTATCAGATTTTTCGACTTACTTGAAAAAATTTAAAAAAGCTAATCATTTTTGAAGACTAAGCAACATTGTATATAGGTAAGTTGAGTTAAATCATAATATTTTGGGTCAAGGAACTTTTTTGGGGTTCAGACCTGCTTGGTTAAAAGCGAATTTCGAACAGCATTTCAGTTTTGTAAAATCAAGTGTGCCTTTGAAGTTTTCAAAAAACCTATTTTACTGTAGAGTAGCATGCCTTTTATGTAGAAAATACGACAAAAAGTTAGTAAGAAAAATTGTTTAGAATCAACATCTAGGCTCCTATACCAAAATTTCAAAATTCCTGGCCAACTTTGACCTCTCACATTTTCTTTTATGGTTAGGTCCCATATCAAAGAACTTTACTTTTAACAAAAACTGCTATGGAAAAACAAATATTTTTAACCAAGTTTTTTATTTCATAATAAATTTCAATGCGTGTTTCGTAATTATTTAAAAAAATGTAAAATTTTACTGATAACGGAAGTCATGTGACAACTTTTGTTTGGCCCATTTGTAATCACTTTGCAATTACCTCTGGTTGTCAGTGTTTGATTTTCCAAGAAATTCTAAATATTTTTTTTTCATTTGATGCCAGCTTTTTGGCGATCACTTTATTTATTATTTGTTTATAATAATTTTCTTCCGTAGTGCACACTGTAGTTTGCGAATTTAAATACGGCGCCGAGATGGCCTCGCGCCGTGTTGGCTGGCGCCGAGATGGCTCCGCGCCGAGTTGTCCCCGCGCCGAACTGGCCCCGCGCCGAGATGGCGGCGCCGAGTTGTCCTAGACCCTATTCCTAGGCACATACGTATATTAAATGTTCATTGAAAGACACATTTGCGGGAATTCTAAATGTCTCAAAGCTGTTGTGAACTAACTGATAACAAAATCGTCGTATTTTAGCTCGTAGACGCAAGGAAGAATAAAATTAGGTTTATTAAGCCCATATAGTTCAGACCTACTAATGTTTCAGTGCAGAAAATAATACACATTTTTTCTGAATTTCAATAAGCGTATTCAGATGAGCTGCGAAAATAGTACGAAAGTAAGTAAGCTAGTAAACGTTGAATACTTCAAATTTTTATTCTGCATGAACAATTCTCCACAAAGTTTTGCATATGAAAAACGATCTTATCGTGTGTCAATTCGCCACTAGAGATCCACATTTCAAAATTCAAATATACGTACGAATACGAAGCGACAAATGGAAGGTCCTCAGAATGCGTCTAAGATATTTGAGTCGTCGCTATCTCGTAGGTTCCAAAAATAAAAATAGAAGTCTATAAGAAAATAAAAGGAAGATTGTTCAAATAATGTAAAAGTATAAGCTAAATTAACCCTTAATAATACGACATAGTAGTCGATTGGGAAAAATAAAGAGCCCAACAACGGCTTTAATGACGAATTACACTGCTGAAAAGAAGTCAAATAAAACTTTGATAAATGGAAATTTATACACAGTGCCAATTATAAATTTGGAAGTAATTAAATATTCCAGACCAGTATAACCTTAAATAACTATAGACTTTGTAAGTTGAAAGTATGTTTGTGATTTACCCAGAGTATGAACTGATAGTATTGACACAAATGCAATACATTCATTTCTTTGTTTGAATTAATCAACGGCATGACTAAATTTTTTACTGCTAACTAGAGCAAAAATGTATTTGGTCATCCGATGTATATTCTTAAGCTTATCTACTAATATTCAATTTAACTTTTTTTGCTCTTAATCGTTTGGGCCTGTTTATATATTGCAATTAACTGAACTGTAAGACTTCTACTAAGGTTACTGAACCAAGCTGAACTGTAAAACTTCTACTAGGGTTTGGAATACCGCACCAAACTCCAAGTTTAGAACTCTTCACGGAGATCTATCGTTCTAATATTCAAATAATTTGAATATGATTTGAATTTTGTGAAATGTGGATACCTTAACAAACTATTTTGTTTTTTTTTTGAGTTGTATTTTATGATAAAGTTTAAGAATACCAGATAATAGACACGTACCCCAGTTTTTGTCGTACAAATTTTTTTTTCATTGGTTTTATTTGTTTAAATTTTTCATCGGCTTAATAATAAAGCAAAGTTGCGTGATACTTCACCACAAATACATTTAATATGGGAATCAAATCTCAATTTGGGATCATACCCGACACATCTTTAGCAATTTCGATTTTTTTAAACTGACATTGCTTATTTGATAATTAAATAGTATTTTGCTATCTTTAGTTGTTATGACCATTTAATGGCATATATATATATATATATATATATATTGCAATAAATGGACGTATTATTGATTGGTACAAATGCAATTGAATAGCAAAGTATTCTGCCTGTTAGTATAATCGTGAAAACTATATTTAAATAACGTAAATCATGCTTAACTGAAATGAGGGTTGAATTTTAACACTTCACAAACTTGGTTAAATAATATTCTTGCATTATTTTATGCTTTGAAATAACCTCACTTGCACTTAGTACTGCATAAAACAACCAATTATAATATCTACATAAATATATTCAGAGAAGTTTTATTTGTTTCCATTTATTAATTTTCATGTAGTAAAATAATGGTACCTGACATGAGGTGTGTTCGTTCACCACATTAACGCCTCAAATATCCTCTTTCTTAGGGGCAACTATATCGGTGGGCTAGGCAGTCTGGAAACCAACGAACTCCAAACTCAAGATTCTTCTTTTCTCGTAAAGTTACTTTTACTGATCCAGGAACCAGCGAACGTCATACTCAGTCCACGTCTTCCGCCAGCCACACCATATATTTACAGACGAGCTTCACCAATGGCCCCCGCTTACACTCAACCTGAACCACCTTTATTACTTATGGTTCGTGTATTAATTTATATCTCCTGGCATTGCTTTCCTAACTCTTAATTTAATTAAACACCATTTAACGCGATTACTAACTTTTATCAAATTAAACAAAATCAGCCTCCACATCAACATTTCACTTGTAGATTTTTTTATATTATTTTTTAACTCTTATTGCCGAGTAACTGACATTCCATTTGTTTTGCATTTACTTAATGCTAGATTTCAATATTGTATATGTCAAAATTTTGGGCACTTGTACACTTTATATATTTTATAAATATATTTTATAAATATATAAAAACAAAGAAAAAGAAATTAGTGACGTATTTAATAACTACAACCTGATGATTCTAGCATTAACGGAAACAAAAATAAAAGGAAATGGATTTAAAAAATTAGAAGATGGGCATATATTAATATACAAAGGAATTGAACAACAAGAACACGCAAAGGCAGGAGTAGCATATAAAATACACAAAAACTGAGCAGAAAAAATTAAAAATTGGAAATTGGTCTCGGAGCGAATAATAATAGTAGAAATTGAAATAAAGAAGGAAGAAATCTTAAGCTTCATCAATGTGTACGGGCCAAATGAAGGTAAGAAGGTAGAAATAATGGAGCAGTTCTATGAGCAACTACAAGAGACACTAGATGGAAGTAGAGGCACAAAAATACTAGTAGGAGATTTTAATGGAAGAGTAGAAAATGACACAAAAAACTGGGAAAAAGTAATAGGACAATATGGAGTGAGGCATAGGAATAGAAATGGATTTAGACTATTGGAATTCTGCACAGATAATAATTTAATAATAACTAACAGCTGGTTCAAACACAAAGATATACACAAATTCGCCAGAGAAGAACCAAACAGAAAAGAGAAATCAATTATAGACTACATAATAATTGAGGATAACCACAACAAACAAATCACAGATACGATGGTAAAAAGAGGAGCTGAAGCAGGAACAGACCACTATTTAGTGACCTCACAACTAACAATTGCAACAGAGAGAGCCCACAAAGAAAAACAACACGAGGTACTAAAAGTGTATAAACTGAGGGAAAAGGAATACCAAGAGAAATTGCAGCAGAAAGTTACAGAAATATTAGAAAACAAGAATGAGGAAATAACAAATTGAAGTGTAGAAGAAATATGGAAGATTTTCAAACAAAGCTTAATAACCGCTGCTACAAACATGTGTGGTATGTATAGAACAAGTAAGAAAAAACAATCTTCTTGGTGGAATGAGGAAATAAAGATACAAGTAAAAAAGAAGAAAGAAAAATGGCAAAAATACCTAACTTCGAAAAACACAGAAGATTACGAGATTTTAAAACAGGAAAGGAAGAAAGTAAAAGAATTAGTTTTAAAAGCAAAAAGAGAAGCATGGGAAAAATTGGGCAACAAAATAGAAGAAAACAACACCTGCAACCAAAAGCTTTTTTATAGGGTCCTGAAAAACATGCGCCAAAAGAAGAACTGGTCATTGCCTCAAATAAATGACAAATCAGGGGATACTCTAACGAACGAAAAAGAAATTATGCATAGATGGAGACAGTACTATATGTAACTACTGACAGATATTAAAAATAAACAAGACGATCAGTACAAAGGGTCAACACAAGGAACTAATCAGGAATTAGTGCCAACAAATAATGAAATATCGAGAAGCGAGCTGGAAAAAGCAATAAAAAAATTGGAAAAGCACCAGGCTACGATAAAATCCCCCAGAATACGTAAAGTACATGGGAGAAAAAGGATTCGAGGTACTACGACGACTTATAAATAAGATATGGAAGCTAAAAACAATACCAAAAGATTAAGAAATTGCTATTATACTACCAATACAACTATAGAGGAATCTCACTGTTAAGTGTACCTGCGGAAATATATGACGCCATACTAGAAAATCGATTAAGGAACAGCGTAGAAGACAAACTAAACGAGTTACAATATGGATTTAGACCTACAAGGGGAACGCAAGATGCTTTATTTACCTTTAAACAATTAATAGAGAAGATGATAGAGTACGACAAACCAATCAGTAGAGGCTTCATAGATCTAATCAAAGCATTTAATAGAGTGAGACGTACAGACATATGGTACGCACTGAGAAACAAAAAAGTAGATGAAGAACTAATAGCAAGTATCTACAAAAACACAAAAAACATAATAAGGACATAAAATATTGAATCGGAAGAGTTCACAACCACAGCAGGTATTAGACAAGGAGGAGCATTGAGCCCATATCTATTTATAATACTAATGGACGAAATAAACACCAAATGTACAGAAGAAATAAAAAACCGAACATGGAAATATTGTAGACTAAAACCAATAAGATTACCAAACCTAGATTATGCAGATGACCTAACAATTATAGCAGACAACGAGGAAAACTTACAACATAATATAAACATATGGAACACCGCGCTACAAGAGAAAAATCTAGAAATCAACGCCAACAAATCAAAAGCCATGGTAATAGCTAGAGATGCGTACCCAATAAAAATCACCGTAAACAGTAGAGAGCTAGAACAAGTAAGAAGCTTCAAGTATCTAGGTCACACAGTAGAAGAAAACGGGAAAATTGATGGAGAGATAAGCAACCGTATTGCAAGTGCAAATAAACTATTTTATGCCCTAGATAAAAGTTTTCTGTGTAAAAGAGAAATCTCACGCGAAACTAAAATAAAAGTGTTTAAAACGGTGTTCAATCCGACATTAATGTACGGGAGTGAAAAGTGGGTGTTAAACGAAAGACACAAAAGTAGAAATAGCGTGATTAGAGAAAGACTAGTAACAACAAACCTCAATAAAACAATAGAGCAACGTCAACTTCGCTGGTGGGGTCACCTCATAAGAATGAACTCTAAAAAGTCAACAAAAGCAATCTGGCAGATGAAGGTAACAGGAAAGAAGCCAATAGGAAGACCTCGGAACACGGGGAATGAGCAGATGGCCAGCATAATACAAAACAGAGACCTAACATGGACACAAGCTGAAGAAATAGCCAGAAACAGACAAGAATGAAGAAAAATTACAAAGAATTAGAAGAAGAAAACCTCTACACCTGCTTTAAGGTAGAAAGAGGAGCGATTAAGTAAGTTAAGTAAATATATTTTAATTCCTTTATTCTTTTCAGTTCACGCTTTTAATGTTACTTACATGTACCTTATGTCTTATTTCTTATTTACAATTACAAATTTTTTATGCGATTGATGTGCAAATATTCCTTAAATTGTGCTTACATCCATGTTAACTATTATCATTCGTTATGTGACTAATATTACTCTTTTTAAACAGATGGTAATTTAATATTAATTTTAGCATCTTCTTATTCATAACATCTTGACAGATGTGTTGTGGCCCATTATTAATTTTGAATATTACTGATGGCTCTTTTTACCGTGTTTCGCTATCTTTGTCTACTAGAAGCCATATGGACCGCTTCACTGAAATTAGTGTGGAGAAGATCTCTTGTTAAGTCTATCCAACGTTTTGGTGATCGTTTAGCAGATATTAACATTATTTAGTATTACTTTTATGGTCATTTCACAATAAACTTTAGCTTAATGAATTACCATAACGATTCTTACTAAGTGTGACAGCGTCTTGTATTGGTCTAAATTTGATCAATAGTAATATTTATTTCCAGTTACTAGTCTTACAAATGCAAACCTGCTTCCAGGTTATAGTCAACCTTAGCTATCCAGACCTATATGATGTTTCATTTTATTAACTAACTTTTATTTACTCCAGTAGGAACATTTTAACAATTAAACTATAATCAACTCTGTTATTTTTATTTAATTCTTTAAACACGAAATGTACAATTACACAAAATAGTCTCCGGGTGCAATATGTTAAAATACAATTTACTGTTCAAACTCCATTTGTAGACGATTTACATTTAACTGCAAACTACAAAAATCATTAATTGTTTCAATTTTTCGATATAACTTCATACCATTTTCAAATAGTAGGCACTTTGAATTTCGAATACAATCTAGCCAATTATCCTTTATCTAATAGACGTGTCTGTCCGGGACGCTGGTCTGTCCGGGACGCTGTTTTGTCTGTCTGGGACGCTGTTTCAGCAGCCAAACCGTAAGAGATATAGAAAAAAGTTATTAAAGTTATATGTTTGAAATGGTCATGTCAACTCAGGAACCGAATTTCAGTCACGTGACACTTCCGGTTTTCGAGAAATCACAAAAAAGACCGTTTTTCAAATAGAACGCGTATTAAATAAAAATGTTTCTGCAGCCAAACGGAGCTGCGACCCTCTGCGCCTTAAAACCTCGATCGGTTAGGCAACCACTTTGACACCTTCCAGGTTTGGGTACAGTTTTTATTTAATACGCGTTCTATTTGAAAAACGGTCTTTTTTGTTTTTTTAAATGAGACATTTGTCTCACTGGACTGCTAGTTTCTAAATATTAAAAATAACAATGGCTTCAGATTTGAGCCTTGTGGGACTCCCCAATTTGCTTTAAATTTGCCAGATGTATTTTCATCATGCTTTACAACAAAGTGCATATTTTGCAGGTCTTTCTCTTCTGGTCTAACCCTACGTAATGTAGGGACGTAATTTTGCCGGTATGATATAAATAATCGTAATGTATTTGAAGCACGTCTATTGCTGCACCATTTTTGAAGTTACACATTGTGATTGATTTGATCAGAAGCTTTTGCAAAGCCATTATATATTACATCAGTTTTTGTACTTTATCGTCCAGATTAGTCATAAACAAAATTTGTTAAATTTGTACTAACCGATTGTTTTGAAATCATGCTGGCAATCTCTAATATAGGGATTAGGCCCATAGTTTTCCAAGTTTGATATCTATCGCCAGATTTGCAAATACGTGTTACTAAGACTAGTTTCCAACATTCAGGGAATACACCGGTTTGCAAACACGTTAAAAATATAAAGTATACATTTTCCTCGTGTCGGTACTTTAGACGTACTACACGCCTTGTTATGTTGGCAAGAATATTTTCAATTCAGTTACCTAGTTTACCTTTGTTACAAATACAATATTATTGGCGGCTAAATTGAATTTAGAAGTGCAACCTTATTTCGAAACTGTAGCCAATGACACCAAGAAAACTAGAAATTCAAGGAGGAATTTTGCGTACTTCACATTCACAACTGAGTTTTGTTTTGAAATTCATTTCTGTGCTACTATTGAAAAACTGACATTTAAAGAACAATTTAAATGTTTCTGTTGGTACGTAATAGTGGGCACTATTGCTTTGATCAAGTAACAATAAATGGGGAGATTTTGAAAGTAAAATTGACTAGTCTAAAAGGAACTATGAATGTAAACAGCAGCAAAGTTTCAGCATTTGTCAGAAGCAACCCTCCCGTGGGACACACACTATTTTGCATGATCTATGATATTTTGTTGTAATATAGTGATGTGCAATATTTAATTGCTAAAAAATTACATGTTGTTGAAAGTTTGTAAGCCAGTAATTACAGTTTGTTACTTACCCTCTGAACAGAATTGCCTGAGAGGCTGCTTCAGGATTCCGTTACTTTGCGCTGATTCTATCCGTCAAGCACGTAAACAAGACTGTGTTTACGTTTTAAACCAATGTAGTCAATGGTACTTGAACGGACGACAGTAAAAACCACCCTTGGAGCACAGCCTCATGCCCCATAAATATTATGGCTTAGAAAGGGTATTGAATGAATCAAACATTAAATGCAGATTGCTTTTTATTATGAAAATAAACTAGTATTTATACAAAACTAAAATGCTTAACGCAGTAACAATATCAAAGTTCATATATACAGTTTACTAGGACAGAGTGTTTAAATTACAAAACAGCAGATAAGCAATTGTGCAGTTTTTATTTCCTGCTAGAGCGAAGGTCGCCCGTTGAACTTACTACTGTAGGTCGGTATTGCGCATGGAGTGCAGATTTGCATTTTTCCTGGTCTTTAACTTGTCTGATTGCGTAATAACACTGGCTTTTAAATTATGAATAATGTTTCGTAAATTTGGACTGAAATATATAGTTTTAATCTAATTTAAACATATTAAATTTAGTAATTATGAGGCAAAGCTGGTGATTGCAACATAAAATTTTTCTTGCTAATAAATGGGAATTGCATTTAAAAACATGCAACTGGATTCCGTAAATTTTAGAAAAATAAAAATTATGTGTGTTTAAATCAAGTTTAAACACCCTCTATCGTTCACTATCTATGCATGTGTAATCATTATATGATTTTACTTAGGCTTGGGTATTACTGTCATATTGTCTTTTGCTACGATTTCAATAGTGGTTTGGTAGCTCAGGAAGTTTTTCGGAATAGTACCAATTGGAATTTTGTTCTACTTTTCTAAGGTAAGTCGACCCCGACCGTTAATCGCGGTAACGGATATTTAGTTTAGTATTTAGGATATTTGATAAACTACTATTTACGTAATTTGTATTCAAGGTCTTTTGTCATAGCTAGTGTTTTTGTTATCAGGGCCTTTTTGAATCTTTCTAAAGTATATCCACCTTTTTAGGTACTGTAAAAATAAAATAATAAAAGTTGGTTTAAAGCCTACTATGGTTTCCATTTAAAAAAATGTAAGTTGTTTTTACTTCTCAGAAATAAAGAATATAAACGTCAATAGTAAGTTTCTATCTTACCTATTTACTTGCAAGTATAAATTACTACACACTTTTCCCGTAGACTGTTTATTTATCCCTTATAATAACGAAAGTATAGCGGAGTGAACAATTTACATAATTTTATATATATGAAAATTTTGCTTAAACCCAAGGAATCGTCAAATTTCTGTTGTATTTAGACAACTTTTGTCCCATTTAATTTTTTAGTAACCGAGATCCTATTAATGACATATCCAATTTTTGACATACTGCATGCAAAACTGCTTCTAAAATAAACACAGAAGTTGGCTTCAGAATGACCAATAAAGTATATTCAATAAATGAAAAGCAGACTAAAAAATATTTTTAAGAACAAATGAATTAATTCATCAAATGTCCTCGGCACCGGTTAATTGTATATTAGCTGCAGATTAATTGGATTCATTCCAGATTATTTACAGATTAATTGAAGACTAATGGAAAGTTTAAAGTAAATGTAATAAAACTGCAAACAACGTGAAAATAGGGCGATACTTGAGATATCATGCGGCAAAAAGGTAGTTGCTTATAAAATACCATCATATCGAATTAGCCAGATAGGTTGCAGCAAAGCACAAAACTATTTTAGGAGACAAATCAGCTTCTAACGCGACAATAAAAATTCCAAAACTGCATCAGAACAAACTGAAGAATCAAGGTTTCGAAACAGAAACAGGAAATAGTTCTCTGTAAGTTATAAAGCGAAAATAAAAAAAAAGAATCCGAATCGTAAATGAAAAGTTACCAAAACTACATGCTCAAAGACTTTCAAACATTTTTGAAATTAAAGTAGAATTGTAGGCAACCCACGATACGCAATAATTATCATAAATTACAAAAATGATATAGAAACAAAAAACGGAAAGCTCGGAATGATTCCCAGGGCACAAGCAATAAAAACCACCAACCCAAATTTAGGTGTAAGGAAAGGAAGCCGGCGAGAACGACAATAAAGGTGCTGCATTGAGCTTGAGATTAAATTCTCGTCTTCACTGGATGAAAATGATGTGACTAGACTCGCGTAAACCCTTAACAGAACATAACATCCCCACAATCTTCCCTTTTAATTTCGAACCGCAAACACAAATACGAAACACCCAACTCCAATACTCAAACAAGAGCACTTTTAAACCCAAAAACACCCGGAAAGTTCAAGTGTTTAAATTAGCATTTTAACGGCGTTTGTTTGTCTTCCCTTTAAATAAAGCATCTTATTGGTCTTAAATTGTTAGATATGTTTAAACACGCAAACAGCTGAATTCAGGTATTCAGCGTTTATAAATTTTTCATTATCATGAATTTCTTGGTTGTCCCATTGTCATCAAATCTACGCTGTCATAGTGTTTTCTTGTCATAATTTGAATTATATTATAACTGCTGCAATAAGGGAGTACCAAAATGTAGCTTGGCCCATTTCTAACCAATGATAAAAATTGGGTAATTTCATTGAAAGAGATGCTATTGAAAGCAATCGCGTTACTAATAATTACTGTATTTTTTTAAATATATAAATACACCAGCTCGACATACATAACGTCATTCATGGTTTTGTTATCTTAGTAAATTTTAACATAATATTTACAATTATCATATGCACAAATAGCTAGAACACAAATAAACTCAGACGCAGACCACTTAAGACAAGCAATGCAATTTATGCAGTCAACAATTACAAATCAAAATAATGTAATTATGGATCTACTGAGAGAAGCACGAGAAATGCGTAAAACTATAGATACCTTATCTGCTGAAATCAATACTCTTAGACAACAAATTGATCCCAAAAATGGCTCAATATAGGATAGTGACTTGGAACGCAAATGGCTTGACAAATCATCGTCAAGAAGTAGAAGCCTTTATTAAAACTAACCAAATAGATGTACTACTTATCTCAGAGGCTCATTTTACTGACAGAACCTACTTTAAAATATCTGGTTATATAACATACGACACAAAGCACCCAAACGGAAGAGCCAGAGGAGGAACTGCAATAATTATCAGGCAAGAAATAAAGCACTACGAGCTAGATAAATTTAGCAGAGATTTTCTACAGGCCACAACCGTAATAGTGGAAGACTGGCATGGACCTATAGCAATATCTGTAGCGTATTGTCCCCCACGCTATAAAGCGAACAAAGAAGGATTTGATGAGTACTTTCACACATTAGGTGTAAGATTTATTTCTGACGGAGATTACAATGCCAGAAGTCCACTATGGGGATCGAGATTACATACCCCAAGGGTCAGAGCCCTAGAAAACAGTATCCAAACTAAACACCTAGATTTTGTATCTACCGGCAAACCAACCTATTGGCCAACCGACCTGACAAAAATCCCTGATTGCCTAGATTTCTTCGTCACCAAAGGAATTAGTCAAGCACACCTAAAAGTTGAAGACCTGCAAGACCTCTCATCTGATCACTCCCCTGTACTCCTAACCATAAGTGCAAATATAATTGCCAGAAATAGCCCGCCACAACTACACAATTGCAGAACGGACTGGGACTATTTCAGAGAGATAGTGGACAGAAATATAACTGATAGCGTTCCGTTAAAAACGGTTGAAGACATTGAACAAGCAGTAGAAACATTTCAAACCTTAGTGCAGAATGCTGCCTGGGAATCCACTCCCTCTAACCCACCCCGCCCAATACAACGAGGATATCCTGGTGAAATTACTAATAAGATAAGAGAAAAAAGAAGGTTGAGAAGCGAATGGCACAATAGACGGTATCCTGAAGAAAAGCGAAGACTAAACAATTGCACCAGAGAACTCAAAAAGCTTCTGCAAGACTATAGGAATGACTCCTTTCAAAAGTATCTAGAGGAACTAACTGCAACAGAACAAAGCGACTATTCCTTATGGAAAGCCACGAAAAGGCTTAAACAGCCTCAGAAGCCAATGCCGCCACTCCGTAAAGTAGATGGATCATGGGCTAAAAGTGATGCCGAGAAAGCTGAAGTTTTCGCAAATTACCTCAAAAAAGTTTTTGAACCTGAACCTAGCATCCCTGGAATAGACGAAGATGAAATAGAACGCTACCTAGAGGCCCCGTTACAACTTACGCCACCAATTAAAAATTTCAAAATGAAGGAAGTAAAAACAGCCATAGCTAAATTGCCAGTAAAGAAATCTCCTGGATATGAACTTATAACAGGACGTATTCTAAAAGAGCTACCGAATAAAGGACGTAAGTTGTTAACACTTATATTTAACGCCATACCACGAACTGGACACTTTCCTGCACAGTGGAAAGTTGCAAAAATATTCTTAATTCCAAAACCCGGTAAACCCTCAAACATTGCAGAGTCCTACAGCCCTATAAGTTTGCTACCTGTTACCTCTAAGCTGTTTGAAAGACTATTGCTCAAAAGATTAATGCCCATAGTAGAAGATAAACGCCTTATACCGGATCACCAGTTTGGATTTAGGGCTGAGCATTCAACCGTAGAGCAGGTCCATCGCGTGGTAGATATTATAAATGCATCCTTCGAAGCAAAAAAGTACTGTAGTGCAGTATTTATCGACGTTAGTCAAGCGTTCGATAAAGTTTGGCATAAGGGTCTGCACAATAAACTAAAGAGATGGCTACCGGATAACTACTATGCGCATTCTAAAATCCTATTTACACGATAGGTTATTCCAAGTTAAACACGAAGATGAACTCACTAATCTTATGTCCATAAATTCTGGTGTGCTCCAGGGTAGTGTCCTGGGGCCGCTCTTATACCTCCTCTACACAGCTGACTTACCGACTTGTGAAACTACTACAACCGCCACGTTCGCGGATGATACTGCGCTGCTAGCTACCGACGATGATCCAATTAGAGCATCAGCAAAACTGCAGAACAGGCTCAATACTGTTTACGATTGGTTTAAGAAGTGGCGCATCAAAATAAATTAGTGAAGTCTGTGCACGTCACCTTCACTAAAAGACGTGGTATATGCCCGCCAATAATGCTTAATGGACAGCAAATCCCGCAGGCCGATTCGGCTAAATATCTGGGAATACATCTCGACAAGGGCCTCACGTGGAAAACGCACTTATGGAAGAAAAGACAACAACTAAATCTAAAATTCAGCAAGCGTTACTGGCTACTGGGTAGAAACTCGAAACTTTCTCTCGACAACAAGCTGTTAATATACAAGGTCATCTTTAAGCCCGTGTGGATGTATGGTATCCAGATATGGGGAACTGCTTCATCCTCCAATATCTTGTTAATTGAAAGATTCCAGTCAAAAACACTCAGAACCATCACTAATGCATCATACTACATAACCAATGCGGACATTTTCAGTGATCTAAAAATAAGTTCAGTGAAAAGTGAAATAGTTAAGAGCAGTGAAAGATACATCAACAACTAGAACTACACCCCAACCATTTAGCATTAAACCTACTAGATAGCAGTGAACACATCCGCAGACTTAAAAGACAATACACCTTGGACTTACCCTTCCGGTTTTAGTACTAGTACTCTCACATTAAGTTACAGCAGAAGTGACGTTAATGAACGTCAACTTCCACCTAAACCCACTCTTATGTAAAATATTTACTTATTGCTTTGCAGCAGATTGTAAATAGTTATGTATCTGATTATAAAAAAAAATACAATTATTAGTGTTACATAATATTATATATTATCCTAATGGTCCATAAAAATATTATCACGTCAGTCTAGATCACTGTTGTCAAAATTCATGTAGACATCTTACGGTAGTCGCCTTTTTAGTCGCTTGTGGATGTGTTTACTTCCGAGTGAATAGAAGTCACTACTATCACATAGATCGATATTTTGAAAGAACTTTTTTGATGTTTATTTGATAAATTGCTGTCTTTATGTATTTGTGTATTCCTCAAAAACCACGGTGCATTAGTAGCTATTCGCAACACTTTGTGTATAACTGTATAATTAATGTTGAAGTACAATTATTTATTGTTACAGAGAATATATTTGGTGCAAATTGTGTTTGAAAAAATGCAAGTGACAAAGGGATGGTTTACGAACATGGAATGTGAATATTCAAATACTGAATGCATATCGTTTTCTACATTCCGTATAACTAAATTTTACTGTTGGAACCACATGTGTTTCTGTGTTTACTTCCCTCGTCTAAAAAACGAAGGAAGTATTGTAATGGCGAAAAGATGACGAAAAACAGGTTTTCTCAATTCCGTCTGTCTGTCTGTCTGTCGGTCTGTTGGCGGTATAACTCAAAAATTATTTTTGCAGGATGACGATATTTTGCATGTAGATTATATGTCTACCTAGCATGAAACCGAGAAAATTTCAGAGAATTATATACAGCGTAAGCACCTTAAAAAAATTAGGTTTTGTTTATTTTTGCGTTGAGTGGGAAATAGATGAAAGTAATAATTTTCACATAGGTCAGGCTTTACACTTGTCGAAAATAAGGCCCAACAAATACAAGATAAGGTCGCAAAAAATTCAAGACGTTTCAACAATAACACCGTTCTCTTAAATACAGCCACGCGTCGCACACATATCAGCGAGCCTGCATGGCGCAGTAAAATCTATCTGACTATCGACGATTGTATCCGCAGATGATGTAGATCGAATCCCTCCCCCGGAATATTTTTATTACTGAATATTGAGGAATTGTATGCATACATCGCATTTACAAGCTTACTTTTGAATATTTCTCAATGATTCTTAAACTAGTGAAAAGCTTACTTTTTTTAGATCCAGATGATATCAAATTAATCACAAAATGATTTTTAACAACTACTATAGAAAGTGTTAAAATAAAGCGTATGGAGTATCAACTTCAGCATCGACGTATATTTAAAACTATTGAACATAATTGTATACAACCAACGTATGAAATGTGAGAGAGATAACGAAGAAATTTTTAGTCAACGAATTATCTGCATTGATTTATTGTTGTAAAAAATATAATTGTTTTTCCGCACGCTTCGGCATGAAAGTTATATATGCCTGGCGCCGGCGCGAAGAGGTTAAACTAGCTGCAACGCAATGATCAAAGAGGTGCTCGGTTAAGTTTGCAAGATATTGTTCAACGTTTAGATCGCATTCGCAGGCGCATGTGGTTCAAATCCCGCCGCTAATATTTTTTTTTTGAAATTTGATGTAATTCGCATTCAAGTGTATTCTTTTATTGTTTCCGTGTTATTTGGAACCTGAAGAAATTTTTACACAGTTTCCCTTGATTTTTAAAAATATTTAGTGTCACAACGTTCACTCGCGAGGGAAGTTCTGGGCAAAGCCCTTTACAGATTTCTTTTTAATAGTTTTATCCTATTTTCTGCTAAAATTGATAAACATGAGATTTTTGTTTTTCTTCTTATGCTTTTTCTCTGCTGTTAAATGTACCTACTCGTTCCTAGTGTGTCATGTGGCGGCATTTTGAGTTGCTCTTGAATAAGGTAAAATAAATAGAACATCGAAAAACAAATTCAATCTAAAATACTGTAGTAAAATATCTAACAATCAACGACCATGAAAGCATGAAACCGAAACTCTCAGTTCATGCATACAGCTTTATCACACACAAATAGTTAAACATGTGATATTAAACGCAGATAGATATGAAATGAGCGCTTTTATAAAAAAATAAGAAGTAACGATTTCAGAAATGTATACTATTAATGTACTTTACACAGTTGCAATGCTGTCTTTGGGAAAGAAAACATCATGAAAGATAAATTAAAAACTTTATAATTCGCAAAATCACAAAGGATGCAACTAATGACTAAATTTTTGAATGGCTTAGCAATAGCAATTTTTTCGTGTTAATTTCTATCAAATGTCTTCCACACTTAAAAATTAGACCTAAAATTAGGATAAATGTAAATCATTTACTTTAAATTGAAACAGGCATCTAGGTTCCCTCGCCTGAATTGTTTATTATAATATTTACATACTATCTACTGAGTTGGAATACTTTTCATTGTTAATTAGGTGCGCGAGTGCGGTCTTGTTTAGTGAGTGGGCGCTCAGTTGTGTGCTCAGCAATTTTTATGAGTCCTTCTAGCAACGCGGGGAACTTAAGCAGTCGTCAGCGTGCTTAGCCCAAAGTCACCGCAAGTCTGTGAGCTACTCGAAGTGGATTTCGCATGCGGCAAGTTAAATGAAGCCGCTGACCGAAGCCCAAGGCCTCGCGCTGACGCTATGCAGTAAATAAAATTTACTGCCTATACGTCTTAGTGGGTGCAAAGCCAATGTTTACACTTTAAGTAAAGTAAGTACGTTATTACGATACCTCCACAGTTTGAAGACGTTTCGATTATTTCGTGACGTCGGCCCCCAAGGACTTCCCTCTACATTCGTGGAAAATTTCCATTCGTTGCACCATTTAAACTGGGTGACACAATTCCGTCTGAGGGCTAAGTTGCAGTTCCCAGACCTCGAGCAGAAGGTAACTCGATACAGGGCATGTGTGTAGTTTAAGCGATATGCATAAATATAAGGCATAGGAGACGTCTTGCTTGAATTTAACGTCCCGACGGAGAGGCTATCAAACGACTTGTTTCAATATGACTCACAACGGTGGGGCTCGCACCACGGCCTAACTAGAAGCTTCATTGCAAAAGTATGATGCAATAAAGTAAAAAGCAGCAATAATGAAAATGCATGGTATATGCGTATATTGTATGTCTATTCATTCCAATAAATTAGTGACTTGCGTAATAGTTAAAACTTAAACCTCAAAAATAGCTTGGCAAAATCGATTGAATGAGTTTAAAGTTAGAGAATCGGATAAGAGTTAAGAGTGCTATAAATTGATATATTGGAGGAATGCAATCTATTTGTAAAGTTAAAAACCTTCAAGTAAATGTAAACGCTTCTATAAATTTGTGTAGAAATAAATTTTAATATCTTATGCCAAACAGAGGCAATTTTGAAATTCGATAACTGCAAGAGATTTATGTGAGGTCCTTTCACTTTTATAAATTCGAAACTTGACTTCCGAAAGCGAAACCGAATGCTTTTTATTAATTACAACCACATAAATTTCGTCTGCTGAGAAAGCCTTTGATATTTCACTCATAAATTAAATTTTGCCAACTACAAAACTAAAGAAAATCCAATCTGCCTTATTGAAAATTTGAGAAGTTACTTTAATGTGCTCATTAATTATGTGGGATAATATTTTTCGAAAATTGCCTGCAATTTTGAATATTTAAATACTGCACACGCAAAAATTATAAACTGCTGAGAATTATGCAAGAGGTCTCATTTGCATTTTACAGCACGATATTCAGTTTATTACTTTCATTTTAAAATATTGTGGATGCAGTTCTGTATATTTTACACAGATTCTAAGGTAAATATTTTTTATATTAAAAGTCAATTAAACTAACATACTATATTACTATAATAAGGTTTTTCTAACTTTCTAAGTACTCGTGTACGACATGTTTGCTCATGATTTCACTGTCAGATGACCGTTTTCATGTATTGGTTAAACATTACTATGCAAATAATACACTAGTTATTGAGGGTGCTTGTATTGAAAATTATTTAAAATAGGTGCTCCGCGTAAAATATAAACGAAATGATAAATACCTGGCGACGTATATTCCCCTTCATTGTCGCTTTGGCAAAATGAACTCTGCTTCTGTGTCTTCTGTGGCAGCCAATATGTTTCTTCTCCTACGTTACTACTTAAACTTTTGCTACTTCCTGGTATAAGTTCTTGCACTAACACTTCTTGGCTGAAAAATAAAATTAGTTTTAGTTTAAGAAATCTGAAGATGACACATTGTTAAATAAATGCTTTATATAAAAAAACTGACGGTTTTCCCCTTTGGCTGATAATAATAATAAATTGGTTTTTACTTGTACGTATATTTATTAATTGTTAAATGAGATATTGCTAGTAAAATGGTTTGTTATTTCAAACGAAACTATAGTGGATTATTTTTATGTGGGTGCCACCGCATAAAGAAATTTGTGAAAATGTAATTATTCTTGCAAAAGAAGACGCAAAGAAACAAAATTGTAAATTTTTTTAAATATACATTAGAAGGAATTCCAAAAAAGGTAGTTCTAGGTAGAACTGAAACAGAAAGGTTCTTCTAACAAAACATCTGAACAATCACCAGTTTAAATCAACATCATCACAGTCACATATCTCAAACTGTGTAACGTAGTCATTTAAACACCCTGTGATTTATAATAGTATACTGCATACCCAGGTGGAAAGTGTTTCATTACTGTTGAGAGATTAAGCAGTTAACTTTATCTCGAGACAGGAGTGAAACTTTTCACCGTGGTATGCATACTATTTTATTCACCACCACTTTATTGGAAAAAATTATTTGACGGTTGTGACTGACATTTGATGTTTTCGAGAATTGACAGAAATTTAACTTTCTCATCTATAGATGGAAGTATTGAATTTCCATTTCCCACCCAAGAGAAACACTTTCACCTGCTGTCATGGTAATCTACTTCCCGCCCGGGGTGAGAAGTAAAAGTTGGTAATGGCTCACTTTTTAAAAGTCAGTAATGACCTTATTAGATACAGGGTGTATTAAAAATGGGGCATCACCTTCAGGTAAAAAGATTTTTTGATTAATTCTGAGTCGAAAATCTTAATACTAAAGTGTTGGATTGGTCTTCATAAGCCGTCACGAGTGGTAGATAAAAAATATTGTTTTCTCGTCTTTGTTCTAAATACAGTCGAACCTCTATTTAACGAAGTCGTAAATTCGCCGAAAAAAATTCGTAATATAGAAAATTCGTTATTTAGAATAATTCGATATATGTATATGTATGCACATTTATCATGTATGTTTAATTAACCTGAAAAATGATTAAATAATTGAAGTTGTAGTTTTATGTGAAGTTTAATGTACGTAATTATTAATACATACATAGCTACATATCTATATGCATAATATATAACATAAACGTACATTATGTATGATTAAACACATAAGCTATTATACATAATGTACAAAGGAACATAAAAGCCGCACAGAGACATTAGGTATGTACTTACGAAAACATCAGATGTAGACTTAAGAGTTCTTAAAGAAGTTTGTAATTTTTGATTGCACTTTGCATTTAAACAATACACGTTTTCTAAAAATACCTCGCACTGATTTAAAGCTTTGAACAAACTCGCCGGAACATTTTCGCGATTTTGCAATGCACGACGGTTTCAATTCGCGGTACAAACTTAGCTTAACGCTGTGAAACAATTTGTTAAACTGAACTGTACAGTCTTTGAACGAATGCGGCATTACCGCCTAATTACCCCATCAATATTCTAGGAAAACAACTCATTCAACTTAACAATACAGCCATTGAAGGAATGCAGCATTACCGTCTAATCACCCCATTAGAGAGAACCTTCCTGGAATTTAAACTACCTGACAAGGGTTTATGACCCTAATTTTACTACGTTAAATAGAGATTGTGTTCGCTAAATAGAGGGAAATTTATACCGTGTGTCCACAGGAGGACGCACCATAAGGATAACCAAATAGAATAGAAAGATTGGCTAATGCTGTGATCGCCGGCATGCTAAAACGTTGTTTTCTGGCTTCTGATTCGCCACTGTATGAAACATTATTGTTGTAAATGGTACAAGAAAAGGGACGGTGGTCATAGCACTGGTTGATATTTATATTCTATTAGTATTATCTTATCTCTATGGTGCGTACTCCTGTGGACACACGGTATATAAAGTAATATCGGACATTGATGGTTCTAACCAAAATTTCGCTAAATAGAGAATTTTGTTAAATAGAGGTTGGTTGAATAGAGGTTCGACTGTACGTCAAAATGTCAATGTAATGAAGCAAAAAATTTGTTTTATTCGCCGCTTGAGAGGGCGTATGAAGACCAATCCAACATTTTAGTATTAAGATTTTCGACTCTGAATTAATCAAAGAATCGCTCTACCTGACAATTATGCACCATTTTAAATACACCCTGTATATGGTTGTGAATAAACAGTATTCTGTATCGAAATAGATACCTAATAAATTTTATTGTTTTAAATTAATTAAAGATTTCTTTACGGCTACGTTGTAATAGCTATTTATGTTACAAGTACCAAATTAAGCACTTTCTTGGCCAAGCTGCAGTTTATGACCAAGCGAGCGAAGCACATAAATAAGGCTAGTTTAAAAGTCCGCTTTCGTACGAGTTACATACATACTTTTTTGTTCTACTGCTTTGGAAGCGTTTTTTTATAATTAAAAAGACACCTCGACAATCCAGGAGGCCGGGAAAAGTGTAGGAGGTCATGATCATGCCAAAAATGACAACGTGTATTTTCATTTCGACCAATGAAAACACAGCGTTAGTTTTTGTTGCTATGGTAATTATTACTGAAAAGTAAAGGCTAGTACCCTTACCAAAAAAAGTATGTTTTCGGCCGCTAAACACTATCGAAATTTATGCTTTTCGGTAGAATAGAACAAAAAAGAAAATTCTAATTTTTCTATTTGCTTATAACTTTCTTTTGCGCATTTGAAAATGAAACTTGAAATTTTGAAGTTATAACCGAACACGCCTGCCCTAGGCTCATTCAAACAAAATTACGTCCGGGGTGCAGGATTTTTATTTTTGCTTTGAACGTTGTTCCACCTTGATGGCCGAAGTTGCTTATCTCAACCTCATTCATAAATCTAGGAATTCCTTGTAGGCAAAGGGTGTGAAAAGTTTTGTTTTATGTAAAATGAGGTAGCATTTTAGAACAAATATTTGATGGTATGAACTGTAACGAGCTAGCCATCTGGTTCATGTTGTAGGTATAGGCAACGATCGTAAACAAAGATATAAACAAGTTTATTATATTGGTTTCACAAAGCAACACGCATGTTATTTCCATCAGTATATGCAAGCATATTTATATAAGATACCCCTCCAAGGCCCTTTAATCTTATACAGTATAATCGAAAACTTTCAACGTCTAGAGGGCTGTGGAATTATTTTGTCAAAAAATGTTGTTGGCAGTCGTGGTAGTAAAAGTCACATTGGAATTTTATGTCTGTCAGTTTAAAGTTATGTCAGGATTGTCATTACAACAAATACAAACATTCTTGTTGAATACATAAAAATGTTAGTAACAAAAATAACTACAGCTATTCAAAATGATTTGCTGCATTTTCCATACACAGAACCACCTAGTGCTCGGCATTAAACATGCTGTAAAAGTTAAGTTTATCTGTCAAAATTGTATAGATTATACTATTAAGTAGCTTTACTCATCACTGCCAACATAAATTTAAATTTTAAAAAATCCACAGCCCTCTAGGCGTTGAAAGTTTTCGATCATAAGGTATTTGGTGACCCATGTAAACTCCAACGACTTCAATTCAAGCTGCCCGCTAAACTTTCGTCAACTGTAGAACCCTCATCCTGCTTGCCTGCCAAACTAAAACCCTGGCCCTGCCCTATTCATCTCAACACCATCAACCATCCTTCTCCATATCCAACCCGGATGCCTTCTGCCGCAATGAAAACAGCTTAACCAAAAGATTTCAAATTTGTTAACCTTTAAATGTCACTTACATTTGAATTCACCATAATTATCGTCCAATAAGTCATTTCTGGAACTCCCTCAGGACCTTCTGTGCGGTTAATAGCAACTTCACTAAACTTCCCTGCATAAAACTCCACAACCTTCAAATGATAGTATTTACGATTGACAATTGACACAATGTGACATTTCACAGTATCTTCAAGGCAGCTTCGTTCGTGCTCACATATCGCCACAAAGCGCTATTCATTTTCGAACTGCGAACATTCACCTTTTGGCTCTCCTAAGTCATTCACTTGCGCTGCCCACGGTCCAACACATATGGAAACACTGTTGTTAACTGTAGCAGTATGATCCCTATCGTTTCATCTCGAACAAAGACTGATTTTTCACAAAATTCTCTGTACCATGTGCCGTCTATCTGTTGGTCAACAACGTGCACAGCCTTCTTCCGCTCTCGTTGTTCGCATGTCCAAGGCACATGTTGACCAAATGCGTGCAGCGTCTACAATCACACGCATTCATAGCCTGCATTGGTCAAGTGCGTACAGCAGCTACTCTCAAGGCAGCTTCGTTCATGCTTACATATCGCCACAAAGCGCTATTCATTTTCGAACTGCGAACATTCATCTTTTGGCTCTCCTAAGGCATTCACTTGCGCTGCCCACGGTCCAACACATATGGAAACACTGTTGTTAACTGTAGCAGTATGATCCCTATCGTTTCATCTCGAACAAAGACTGATTTTTCACAAAATTCTCTGTACCATGTGCCGTCTATCTGTTGGTCAACAACGTGCACAGCCTTCTTCCGCTCTCGTTGTTCGCAAGTCCAAGGCGCATGTTGACCAAATGCGTGCAGCGTCTACAATCACACGCATTCATAGCCTGCATTGGTCAAGTGCGTACAGCAGCTACTCTCAAGGCAGCTTCGTTCATGCTTACATATCGCCACAAAGCGCTATTCATTTTCGAACTGCGAACATTCATCTTTTGGCTCTCCTAAGGCATTCACTTGCGCTGCCCACGGTCCAACACATATGGAAACACTGTTGTTAACTGTAGCAGTATGATCCCTATCGTTTCATCTCGAACAAAGACTGATTTTTCACAAAATTCTCTGTACCATGTGCCGTCTATCTGTTGGTCAACAACGTGCACAGCCTTCTTCCGCTCTCGTTGTTCGCAAGTCCAAGGCGCATGTTGACCAAATGCGTGCAGCGTCTACCATCACAAGCATTCATAGCCTGCATTGGTCAAGTGCGTACAGCAGCTACTCTCAGGGCCGGCTCCTTTTGCTCGGGCGTATCCAAGGGGTATGTTGACCGAATGCGTGCAGCAACCATTTTTTACAAAATTCACTGTCACAAAACTGCAAGTCCCTCGCATGTACAATCCTTTCGTTCGCAGGCAACCTTGCACAGTCTTCTTCTAAATGTTGTTTTATTTTCCCTAGCATACGTCCACATGTAGTTCACATTTTCGGACATAGCCGTCATGATCTGGCGGGTCCGTTGTGCATCTGCATGTCTGGCACTCACGTTCCTGTGCGATTATGCATTGCCGTCTCGTTTCGCCGCAACTTTTGTCCATTTGCCACTTTTGCAGTTGCAACCACAATCTGCTCTCGCTGTTCACGTGCCTTTACGACCTACGCTGGTCCGGTACGTGCAGCAAACCCTTGTGCTCGGTCCATTATTAACCTTCGTCAATCACAGTGGCGTTCGCAGCCTGCTGCCGCTGCCCGCATGCACCCATGACCTATTCTGGTGCTGCTGCAACTCGTGTCCGGTCTTGTATGGTCTCTAGGCATGCCTCTCTCGCTTACTGCGCTACAACCTGTCTATATTCAACCCCAATCGTAAACATCGGTCGCTTGTCCGGGAAGGTGCATACATAGACCTCGCACACTTTTGCAGTTGCGAAGCTAGTTAAGTTTTCTTAAGTTTGTCAACACACAAATAGCTACATGTCACTGGAAGACACTGCTACATGTCACTGGAAGACACTGCCGAGACAGTCGGTTTTATTCCGCTGATCCTGTCTACTTTTCAAATCAACAAAGCTTTTAGGCTTCCATGTATTTATTTGTTTGTTGCTTATAATTTTGTTACTTTTTCATGCGTATGCTTGCCGTTTTTTCTCTTTTCCAGCTTTCATCTCGAAATTAGAAGGAAACGCTCGATCAACGGCCCTACTCGTATAGCCAGTGGCAGTATGTGCAGTTTTCTGTTATTTTTTATTTATTGTTACTCTTTATTATTGTTATCATTTATTCTGATTAGTTTTTAAAGATAGTTGAAAAGATCCAGAAGGTTTTGTAGCTAAATATAGTTCTGCTACTTTCATACGGGGTTATATTAGTTTTCCTACCTGCCCCCCTCCCTCCTGTCCTCTTTTGGGGGGGGGGGGTAATGTAACGATCTAGCCATCTGGTTCATGTTGTATAGGCGACGATCGACAAAGATATAAACAAGTTTATTATATTGGTTTTATTAAGCAACACGCATGTTATTTCAATCAGTATATATCAGCATATTTATATAAGATACGCCCCCAAGGCCCTTTAATCCTATAGAACCTAAGAATTTGTTATTACTTTCAACTATTTCTTTGCAGTTTTTATATTACACTTATTATAGTATCGCGTGAAGAAAAGCTAGAAGAAATAATGGCTAGGTTAAAAATCACTAGCAAAAGATACGGACTGTAACTAAACGCTAATAAAACCAAAGTTATTATAATAGACCGTGTACACAACAACCAACCAGAAGTTCAACATATCGCAGATTACAAAACGGTAGAAAAGTTTAACTATCTCGGTAAGCTGATAACAAATGCCGGTGAATGCGGGCATGAAATCTAAAGACGTTTTGCCATATCAAAAACAGCCATAATAAAGCTGAAAAAAATCAGGAAATAGTTAACTATTACAAAACTCCACTAAGTTAAGGCTTGTCCATTTACTCATCTTCCCTATCCCGATGTATGCAGCAGAAACATGGACCTTGAAAAAACATGGCCTTTGCAATGTGGGTATGTAGACGTGTCTTGCGTATACCGCGGACAGCAGACAGGACGAATCTCTCCATATTAAAAGAACTTAATACTGAAACTCGACTGTTCACGAAAGTCATCCAATCTTTTCTAGGATACTTTAGTCGCACATCTCAGAGGAAGAATTACATGGAGAGTTTGATTGTACAAGGAAAGATTGATGAACGTAGATTAAGAAGTCGATCCCCTGAAAGTTGGCCTGACCAAGTTGGACCGCTGACCGGGCATATTTTGCACGATG
>CALNHX010000820.1:0-281740 GCA_940337035.1 Agriotes lineatus
GACCCTGCTGCAGTTTAATGTTAAGAAATTAAAATGACCATTTTCTCAAAATCAGTAGTTCCTTGAAATTATTGAACAAATAGTCACTGAAATGTGATAGAAAAGTAGTAATTAAAAAAATTCAATTTAATTTTGACAAGAGTTAAATGCTCAAACTCAAAATTCTTCATGAGGTTCATCCTCATTCTCATTATTTTCTTCCACATTTAAATGGAAATTTTGCAGCCCTTGTCCTGGCAAAAATACGTCACTACGCAATCACAACATAACTGACGTTTCTGTTTGTAAACATAGCGCTCGCTAACCAAGGTCGTTCAGCCGTTCGCAGCTGCTGCAACTCAGCAAAAAGCGACCGCTGAGACAGCGCTGCTCCGGCTGAACGCGCCCAATATTATAAACAAACTAACGCTGGATATGAATCTGTAGAAAGCGGGTTTTGTATCATTTCCGGTTATACCGGAAGTGACACCAACTTTTGATTTTCAAATAACAACCTATAAATTTTATTCTATATTCTAAATATCCGTAAAATTAGCTTTACAACGATGTATAACTTGCATATATTTACTACAAAAATATGTATGTTATAGGTCACCAAAGTCGAAATTTTCAAAAATCTTAAAAAATTTTATAGAGGGTCTCACAGGCAAATTTAGTTAATAAATAAAAAAAAAGAAAATATAGAGCATTTCGCCCTCCATCACATAAACTGGAAAATTCAAAATTTTTGGAAGCCCCCCATTTTTAGAATAGGTTCGTTCTCAAAATTTTTTGCACAGTATGATTCTAACGCATAAGGGCTTTTAAATGACTTAAAGTTTATGTCAATCGGATTAACGGTTTTTGAATAAACGGGCGTTAAAGTCGGAATTTTCAAAAAATCGTAGCGGCCTTAATTGGTATAGGAAAGTAAAAAGTAGGTAGTAGTAATGTATAATTTCATATGAGTAGGTCATAGAAAATATAAGCTATACGTTTTAGTTCAGTAAATTTTTATTTGACGTAATTATATAACATATTTATTACTGAATCTTATTTTAGTAAAGTTTTTTTCAATTAAGTAATTGATTATAGAAATCAATCGATTAGTGATGATTGATTATCTTTCATTTAGCGTTATCATAGTCATAATTGTTTAAAAATAGTAATATTTGAATGCATTTCTTGCTATTTTGATAAGATTAGATCTCGTAATATTTGTTAAATACCTAGACATACAAAAATGTTAATAGCATAATAATTAGTAACGTGTTTGTTTGGAGACAATTCTAGAAAAATAAATGTTTGTATAAAACTGCATCAATATTAACGAGAACTAAACGATTTCAATACACTAAACATTTCTGCAAGAAACATAAGTTGTAAAATGCAAGATAATAACGTCTGCTGATTGTTATCTAAGGATTAAATGAACCCTTTCAGACAGGTAAGAACAACGTTTAGTTGGATGCCTACTATAAGGCGTTGCTAAAAAATTTCAAGCAGATATTTTTTTCAACTAAAAGGAAGCCTTAAGGTATATGGTGTCGTAGATAACGGTTTTTCGGTTCCGGATATCCGGACTCGGACTCACCGACTCACCGAGACCAGTTAATAATATCCAGACCCGATCACCCGATACCTGGTCTAAGACTCGGCGAGACCCAAGTCAACGTTTTTTAAATTTTTTGTAATATTAGGTACTTGTAAAATTGTACTTATGTTGAATGGTTCTTATGTCTGAACTTTATTATCTTTATAACGGGTCCGGTAGAATGACCGACCCTATTTAAATTGTTAATAATTGTTTCAGATTTTAAAATATTCTTATTTTTTTTCAAAAATGAAAAGTAAAAACTTGCCAATTTTAGTTATAATATAATGTATTTATTAAAAATATTAACACTTGCTCTAAATTAATATGGTTATTATTCAGTAGTTGAAGAAATTGTTCACAAAACGTAACCCGAACTTCTAAATCTCGTGGTAGTAATTGGTGCACGACTTGAACTTTGTAAGGATCACATTTTAAATCCTTTAAAATACGGCGAAGAGTTCTGTTTGATAGGCCCAACGTGATGAATTTAATCAAATTGCCCAACTTGATGAATTTAATCAAATTAAGGATTAGGTTAATCTGTATTAGTGTGAAAATGAAGTTTGAGTTTGAGTGATGTTATTTTCAAAACCTAATATTTTTAATAAATAAATTATATTGTAACTAAAATTGGCAAGGTTTTACTTTACATTTTTGAAAAATAATTAAAAATATTTTAATAATTGAAACAGTTATTAACAATTTAAATAGGGTCGGTCATTCTGCCGGACCCTGAATATATAATTCTTCTGTACGTGTGTACGTGACTGAACTCCTCCTAAACGGCCGGACCAACTTTGATGAAATTGTTTGTGTGTGTTTGAGTGGGTCCCTGGATGGTTTAGATTCACAATTGGACCCGGTAGGTGGCGCTGCAATCGGGTTCTAGGATTTAAAAAAAAATGCAAATTTCTTTTTTAAATTTTTTTAAGATTTGTCTTTTCCTTGGTTTAGATCAGGGATAGCAACCCGCAGGCCGCATGCGGCCCATCAAAGATTTTCCAAATTTACGAATTTTGGAAATGATGCCGACATCATAAATAGGCAGTGATGCCGTCATTTCCAAAAAGTAAGCATCGGCATTTCTTGGTATGAAATGTTACGCCGGGCGGCTTCGTTTGACGCTACGCATAATATATGTGCCGCAAACGCTGCATCGGCAAGCGGCGTAAAGTTAAAGCTTAAAGGGTATTTCAACTCCTTCAGAAACCCGAAAATATTCCCAGCATTTACAAAAATTAATAATGGATTTGAATCACGATTTAAAATATTATTTTATCAGAAAAAACCGTTCTTAGTTTTAACATTTTTTCTTCACCATTTAATATGAAAGTGGAAACAGTTCTGGGTGAGTTACAAATGGAATTAATAGATTTACCAAACGATACGGATTTAAGAAATAAATTGCAAAATGTTGACATACCTAATTTCTATCAAAATTGCATAAATTTAGAAAAATTCCCACGATTAGGCGCACATGCAAAGCAAATAATTATACATTTTGGAAGCACCTATGTATGCAACCAATTATTTTCCGCAATGAAAATAATTAAAATCGATCGCCGATCGAGATTAAATGATATATCTGCAAATGTAGACCAATAATTGATGGTCAAGAAGCAACGTCGAATTTCTCATTAAATAATCTTTTACCACATAGGTACCTATCTTTCGCAGTTTTTTTTTATATTTCTATTAATGAGTGTTTTATTTCTGTAATTCTTTCTACTAGGCTTATTTTGTTAATAAAGAGATAATTTGAGTTCATTCAGTGTTTGTATTATCATGTTTCCTACATGCGGCCCGCACAACATTTTTAAATTTGTAGCTGGCCCGTTGTAAAAAAGGTTACTCATCCCTGGTTACCATATTACACACTTACAAATATTCCCATAAGGTTGAACCTCTTCATGTTATATGCTCTTTGTTACAACGTATTATTGACTATTGTATATTTTTATATATCCACTCTTTTTGATTGTAATATATTGTAATGGTTGCATCTTAGGATTGCTATTTGTTCATAAAGCTATTCCAAGATATGAGATTATTTTTGATAAATATATTAATTAATAATTAAAATGTTAAAGGATGGATTTATAGAATAAGAGAACAACTTAGATATTTGAAAGTTATCTAATAAACAAGATATTGGATGTAATATTGTTAAGTAGTTAATATTTTATCAGAAAGGTTCTGGCATATGAATTGATTTTGTGGAGATAGTTGTTTGATAATATAATTATTTGGATCATAATATTAATTGATAATCGCAATAAGCTACCTATAAGATAGCTAATTTGAAATGAAAGGAAAGCTCAAATGATTATTTGAAAGAAGTTAATTATAACGTGTTAGAATAGAATAAATTATATAGAAATGTATCCAGAGGCTTAGTTTGTAAAAATGTTATATAATAATTATTGCTAGGTCAAATTGAAACGATAAAAAATAACAACTAAATTTTGTTCAAAAAGTGTAACGTTTTATAGTAAAAATGAAATTTGAATAATAAAACTTCTTTAATCAAATGTTATTTAGTGACTGGTTGGTGTATTAAAGGGTATATGTAATTAAAATTAACAAAAGGAAGAAATAAAATGAATTTTAAAAATATACTGAAGAATAAGGTTATAAATCGTACAAAGAAGAATAATAACATCTAATAACAATAAAATAGTGTACATGGAATAATGGTGTCTGCAGTAGAATTGGACAAACTACATATAACTCAATATTAGGTATCCTTTTTGGTTTAGAACTTCATGTAAGTTGCTGTCAAGTGAATACAAAAGAGCCAGAGTTGGAAGTATACTACATATGAATGAGGATTTAGACTTGAACAAGTTTGTAATCAGGTGGATTTCTGCATCTAGTTTAAATTTTGACTTGGGTATCATCAGTGTTCTTGTATAACATCTTAAGTGTCCTGTAATAATTGGAAAGGATTAAGAGGGAGAGTAGTTTGGAGAGTTTGTGGTTTGGTACCTGTTACAAGAAGGACGATTCGGATACACTGGAATTGTTTGCAGTGTGGTGACTAAGTTGAGAGTCCGCAGGAGGTGGTCAGCATATGCATCTGATGATTGAATTGGATTAGAACTGCAGAGGAGTAATTACTTGGAGTTAAATAACAGAGCTGGTCTTTATTTAAACAGTTTATTTGGTTGGAGTTTTTGTAGCAGCTGTAAGTCGAGTGATTGCTGTTACACATTCGGTCGCAGAGTTGGGAACATTTATAGAACTAACAATGGAGTCAATTAGAAATAGCTATCGTTGTGGATGTTGAAGTTAACTTATTTACTTGGCAGTGCTGACGGTGCAGTGTGGGCAACTTACTTGTACTAGAATTGGACCAGGACATCGAGCAGACATATTAAGTAGATTTTGTGACAGGTATATGTAAATAAAACGTTAATAAGTAAATATGTAAAGAAATAATATGTAGTTTATTTAAACAAAATTGTTTATCACTAAAAAATTTTAACACCTACCCATAAAAATTAAAAAAACTTTTAATAAAAAATAGTTCATAAAAAATATATATCACTCATATTTTCCGGGTTTTCCGGTTTTAGCACCTACAATACAACCCTAAAATAATAATGAATGATAGAATATGCTCTCATTTTCCAACGATAGTTGTCCTTACTACATCAGATAGAGCAGAATAATTGGTTTTATAAGAACGTTTCGACCATGCCCTGTCCGCAATTACCGTAATTAGAGGAAAATTGTCACTATCAACATCTCCAATCCCACGTACAAGTAGAGCCTCTTCCTTTTCGGCTTCCTCCACACAGGAAGTGTGTAATATCTAGATACCACAGCTAGCTTTTGAAGAAAATCGCATAACCGGAAGTATTATGGTGTTTACTCTTGTGATCCATGTTCAAACTTTATATTTTTAATGTATATTGATGTGAGATAGGTGAGTTTTCAGTTGAATACCTCTAAAATTGGTTTCTTTTGTTTTTTATTAACTCCTATTGTAAATAGAACACCCGGTATATTATTACATTTTTGAATTCAGCTGAAAATTTTAGAGAAAATTTGTCTCTTCAACGAACGCTCTAGTTTGTACGATTTCTTTAGAATTTGTAATTTTTGAAAATTTTTGACAAATGATTAAAAAATAAAAATCTAATTTTTGGCTAATTATAAGATCACTGTAAAAGGAAGTTGTGTGCGTGTATCACACCAGATTTTTCTACCTACCGTTTCAAACGGTGTCGAACGCTAGTTTTTCTATACGCATTCCCGTCCTTTCTTGTATTTCTAGAACGCTCCATTTGCACGATTAGCAACAGACAGATTTGTTTCAAAAACAACATTTACAATTCAGACAAGACGCATCACAACAAAATAAGTCAGGGTTGCTCTTGCTACATCTATAGATGCAGACCAGTTGGCATGGATTCTCGGAAACTTTAAAACTGCGTGGAGTAGCTCTACCTACTCACGGTCGGAAGGGAAACTCCCACGATCGTCAAAATGTGTATAGTTTTTACAGGTTTTTGTCCCTATTTTTCGTCGGATTAAAAAATAAAAAATACGTATAAAATCAATTTACAATTTACATCCAGCACTGAGCCAATTATTTTCAAAAAAAAAATAAAGCAATTGTTTCTTCAAGTTTTGAGTTTTTTTAGAAGAATCCATACGAAAATTGGGAAAACAGCCGTCAGTACTCGAAGTAATATTGTGTTAGGGTTATTAGAAAAAAAATTGAAGTCAATCAAATGAAAATTAAAGACAACACATTGTAAAAACGATTTAAGCTATGTGGATGACTAGCCTTAACTGAACAATTTTAAAATTGAAGAAAGTGAATTGTAAATCAATTAAAGACAAGCAATGTTAACAGTGTTTAAGCAAAACGTTTATGAAAATTTAACAATAAACATTAAAATAAACTGCATGTAGAGAAACTGTATTAATTATCTAAATTGAATTTAATACTAAATTTACTAACGATAATTTGATTAAATCTATAAATATTCAAAAATACAAATTTATAGTGAATACATGTTAATTGCCTCATATTTATGTGTTTTATTTGTGTATGTCCTAATTAAATTTCTGCAGTAACTCAACGAGATTGAGGGCCGAACAACTGATTTTGTTATAAACGCCTGCTAGCTGAGGACCATTAAAGGTAAGATAGAATATAACGTGATAAAACCCTGAAAGTAAACTATTCAATTCAATTAAATTAATCTAAAATCACAAAGGACCGTAGCAATAAGTACCATTGCTTTCACAGAAAACTAAGACTGAAAATATCAAGATACCATAATTTTAGAAAATTTTACTTGCAAAATTATGCCTTGTTTTCTTCTGCTTCAGTATTGCTAGTCTTTCTTAGCAAGTAAGACCGTGCTCTTAACAATGAGCTCACTCGCAATTGCCATTATGTTTACCCCAACCCTCAATCTGGTTCAAATGATGGTTTTTGGAGCTTCGTTTAAAGATGCCATCTAAACTTGACAGTTTTATGTGGCAGGAGTTTGTTTGAATTTGTTATTACAGGTCAATTAAATCTGTTCAAATTTGCCAGTACCAGTTTTCTATGAGGACAATGATGCATGCCATACGATAATAAATAATAAGATATGTAATAAATTTAATTTTGAAAAAAATCAGAATAAAAAATTGCTAAAATTGCAAGATATCAGTAATTTTAAAGCGTGAGTTGATCACGTTTCATATTTCGTTCCCATACGAATAAAGAGCACCTAACCTGTAAAGAGTATCAATTTGCAAAGGTGAGAACTAATTGTATTACCAAAATAGTGCTCAAAGTCTCGGAGCTCTAATAATATATTAATACGTACATTGTAAAAATGCAGGAACGTTCAGTAAGACAGTGTAACCCTAGACCTGTTGTGGTTTTAATCACGTGCGTTTCAAACAGGCTTCACCGGGGAGATGTACATGTACGCAGTACAATGTTGTTTACGGCTGAAACTGATGGTTAATTTAATATTTTTCTTTATTTAAATTGAAAATGTCACCGAAAGTAACAAATAAAACAAAGACCAGTGTATTGTGGGGGTTTTCACGCCGATTGATGATGCATGTTGCGAATTTCAATATATGCAAGCAAAAATTATCTTACAAAACATTCAAACATGAAACCGTGATTTGACTTTTCATCTAAACTATGCAAGAAATAATAAACACTAAATAATAATAATAATCTTTATTTAGTTATAAACTATTTTAAGATTTACAGTTGTTTACATATTTACTTAACTAATAATTTTTCTTAACATAATCGCTTAGTTTTTTTTTAAACTCATAGATATTTTTAGTTCCTTTAACTTCAATTGGAAGGTTATTATAAATTTTGAAGCCTTTATAAAAGAAACAATTTTGGGAACTGCTTTTTGTAAGTTTGGGTAATCTAACATTCTGCTTATTTCTAGTACTATAATTATGAATATCACAACCATAAACTAAGTGTTGGGTCATATATTCAGGTAACAGGTTATTGACTGCTTTAAAAACTAACAACAAAGAATTGAAATAAATACGTTGCTTCATACTTAACCATTGTAAACAATCTAGCATCGCAGAAATTCTTGTATATTTCGAACAGCGTAATATGATACGCATGACTCTGTTCTGCTGTTTTTGCATTCTAGCCAATTCTTGTTCATGACATAAAAATAATATACTAGAGCAGTAATCGAAATGCGGTGCGATGATTGTTTTGTAAATCATAATTTTAGACTGTATACTAAGCTTATTAGAAATTCTACTGAATAAACCTATTTTCTTAACTACCTTATTAATTATATAATCTACGTGTGCTTTGAAGTTTAATTTATCATCTATAATTACTCCTAAATATTTAACTTGAGATACCTTCTCTATTTCTAAGTTATCAATTTTTATTTTATTAACCGATTCTGCATTAGTACCTGATAAAATTATTGCTTTCGTTTTTGCGATATTCAGTTTCAGTTTATTACATTTTAACCACTTAGAAATAATTTCTAAATCTATATTCATTTTATTCATGGCATTTCTAACATCTTCGTCAGTAACTGTCACTAATGTATCATCTGCAAACAGATTTATGGTGCAATGTTTTAGATTTAATTCCAAATCGTTTATATACAATATAAACAATAATGGACCCAAAACAGAGCCTTGGGGTACACCCAAGTTGTTTTCCATGTAGCTTGACTGGCACTGATCGAAGTGTGTAGTTTGTAGTCGATGAGTGAGATAACTTTGAAACCACATATTTTCGTTACCACGTATTCCATATTTATGTAGTTTATTCAGTAACCGCTGCCTGTCGATAGTCTCAAATGCACGTTTATAATCTAGAAAAACAGTAACTACACTTTTATTTAATTCTAATTCACTTTTCCAATTCATGAGAACCAAGTTTAACGCCGTTTCACACGAATGTTTAGATCTAAATCCTGATTGGTTTTTACTTATAATATCATGTTCATCTAAAAAGATTTGGAGTTGATCTTTCACAATAAGTTCGAAAATTTGCTCGTATACCGGTAACACATTTATTGGTCGAAATTCTTCGCACTTGTTAGTTAATTTAACTTTAGGTACTGGAACAACTCTAGATATTTTCCATGATTCTGGAAAGCACCCTGTTCCGAGAGACTGATTTATTAATTTAACAAATATCTCACCTACAACTGGTAAGGCATCTGTAATTACAGTAACTGTAATATGGTCGAAAGAACCCATTCGTTTAATTTTAGCTATTGCTTTTTTAATATCATTTAATGTAATTGTTTTAAATTTAAAAGTACTGATATTATCCGGAAACGTAGCTTCTTCAAAGCGGTCGTTTATAATAATGGACTTATTTAGCTCTAATATACTATTTACAAAGTACTGGTTAAATTTAGTAGCAATATCCTGGGCATTGCTAATTTCTTCTCCGTCAAATAAAATGTTTGAAGAAGTAATTGTTTGTCCTTTCATTAAAGATTTGACAGTTTTCCACATCTTCTTCGGATTTCCACGACAGCTTTCTATTCTATTTTCATAATATTGGTTTTTCCTGTCCTTAATTTTATTGCTGTAAAAATTCCGAATACGTTTATAGTTTTGCCAATCATGCGTGTTTTTTGTAAATTTAGCTGTCTTGTAGAGTTGATTGCGTTCCGCCTGGAGCTTACGTAAATCACAGCTAAACCATGGGGTGTCAGTTTTAAGTGTAATTGTTTTGTTGTCAATGAGGTCATTTACGGAATTTTGTATTCTGCTGACCATATGTGTGGCAAGATTGTTTACATCTTTACTATTTAATAATGTGACCCAGCTATATTTATTTAGTTTATCAAGCAGTTTTTGTGAGGAGTAATTAGCGAACGTTGTGATATTAATTCTGTCAAAATTGCTGTTATGCCGCGCAACCTTTCGTAACGTGACATCGATTGCATTATGTTCAGAAATTTGTGGAATCTGCACTTTACAAATGATATTGTCTTGATTTGTTAAAACGAGGTCAATGATTGTATTGGAATTTTTTGTTGAGCGCGTAAATTCGGTTACGAGTTGATTTAAACCCAACGTATTTATTAATTGTAGGAGCTTGCTTGTGTAGAATGAATCTTTAGAGATATCCCAGTTGAAATCGCCTAGAATTAAATGCTTGGTGTCGTCTGGGATTGTGTCGTCGTACCATTTTTCAAACTGCTTTAAGAATATTGCAATACTGGCACTTGGAGAACGATAAACAACAGTGTACAATCCGTTGTGAAATCCTTGCGTTATGTGAATGCATAGCAGCCAGAATTCATTGTTAAATGAAAAGTTTGACACTATTTTGAACTTAATATTATTACGCAGAACGATTGCAACTCCGCCCGTATGGCGATTTATACAATTACAACGAATGGTGACATAACCCCGAAAACTTATTTCACAGTCTTCAATATTCTCCGTGAACCTAAACACGAGAAATGTATGTGTTACTCGGGAGTTTTGTGTGTTATATTAAAATTCAATTTCCGATACTTTTGAAATGTGTCAACGTGGTGGATGCAACTCACCCATGACCACAAGACGGCAACGGGGTGCAAACAGTGCAGGTTCAAGCATTCCTTGGCCTAGTGGCGGAGGCAGGCAGTTAAATGTAAAAGAACATAAACTTACTGACCTGTAAATCTTATCGATAATAATAATTGTACTCACCGGGGGTGGACGCCTCCTGGCCGATTCGCAGTCCTGGCAGTGGCATCACAATGCTGGGCCTTACATCCGTCAGCCTCAACCCTTTGGCACCTCATCGCCGCCTTCACTGGTTGAGTTAGCTGTCGGTACTTTTCGCTAATACTGCCCAATAGTAATCCACTAGATTAACTATTGTTACAACCCGTACAGAGTCGGTAATAACTCGTAGTATACTGATCTTTCACAGTACAGTAATTACCGTAAATCTTGCTAGGCTACTGCCCATTATGGAACTACGTACTTCCGCGGACTTATTATCATTACGGAACTACGTGCTTCCGATTGTAGAACTACGTGCTTCCACGGACCACTGTTCGGACTTCGTGCTCCTGCCGGGTCCAACCCTTTGATTATCAAATAATCGACTAGCACAAGCAAAAACCTCTGACGTTTATAATTTGCTGTAATTGCCAAAAATCTACCAAACAGCATTCAACTAACTACGATAGTACGTACATTCTACTCTAGCTAAATTAATTCACTATCTAATAATACGCCTAGCTACGCTCGCAGCTTCGCTTCGCCTTATTGCAACTTATCACAATATAATTACTTGTTTCGCATATAATCCCTTACGCCAAGAAATAATTACGCAAAACAGCACACTTTCCCTCACACGTCGCTCCTCTGTCGCAACCGCAAACGTTCTGTTTATTTTTGAATTTCATTTCTACCCGAGCCCCATTGATACGGTGCATTGGTTGCACGTGGCGTCTGGGTCCCCGAAAAACTGACCGCGAACCAATGCCTAATACATTCGTCAAGATTATATTACATTCCAGAGCTCAAAACATTCCAGACGTGGCAAACGTAGTAATTAAAACTTAAAAATAATGCACCCCAAAACCATCAAATATTTCACCCCTAACATATGAATAAATAAATTCCAGTATCAAATGAAATCACATTTAATGCAATTTTCAAAAAATGTATTATAAATGTTTTAAAAGACAATAGCTATCTAGAGACTTGTTTAGAACATTATCAATATACGAAACAATATCAGGCACATACAGAGAAATGACTCTCAAAACTGTAACACTCTAACTATACCTTATATTCAAGGCATGTCTGACAAAATTAGACGAATTGGAAATAGGTTCAATATTAGGGCGATATTCATAACTATGAATACCTCGCGGCCCGTTCTTACAAAGACAACCATTCTACGAAGAACAGCATTCAAAAATTGTATGATATTTTCCTTGTGAACGTGGGAAATATACATCCAGGCCTTTAAAAGCTAGGGTTAAAGAACATAAAAATTAGATTAAAACATCAGCAAACGGCTTTACTCGGAACTTCCCTCTGAAGTGGAATTTTTAAAACTAAAAATTTTAAATATCAAAGCAAAAAAGAGTTGTTTTTTCAAGTGTTCACTCTATATCTGTTGGGTCCAAAATATATTTTCGTCAAGGATAAAACCTGAGCTATGTGCAAAATATTACTTGTTAACACAATAATAGTTGAAAAGAAAAAAGCCACCACCAAATAAAAGTTAAATTCTAAAGAGTTCAAAAGACATCCTGGGATAACGCAAGGTGTTATCAACGCAATCAATGCGTGTGACCGTCCGTATAAGCACACAATATTAAATCCAGAAAACAACGTAATAAAACAAACATATCAATTTATCAAAATTACAGAAACCTTATACCAACCTTAATAAAACAGCTGAAAATAACTTACTATGAGAATAAAATTGGAAATGTTAATAAAGACGCTAAGAGTATTTGTCAACTTGCCAAAATGTCTCTTAATTATGACCAAAACAACGCGAAACCTCCATGTGTTATCACCCCAGGTAAATTTAACAAGTTCTTTACAGATATCGAGCAAAACCTTGGCAATAAAATTAATATCAATGAAAATGAACAGAATAAAATGTTGAAAAATATAACCCCTACTAATAATACTTTTTTCTTACATCTACCATCCCCGATGAAGTAATCAAAAATATTACAAAATTGAAGAATAGAAAAGTGCCTTGGTATGATGGGATTTCTTCAGAATTGTTAAAAAATATTGTGAATAGTGTCCCCGTTGCCAACTATTCAATGAATGCTTTTCACAAAGTTATTTTCCAAATTGTTTTAAAAAAATCCATAATAACACCTATTCCAAAAAGTGGTTCATTTGATGATGTAAATAATTATCGTCCTATTTCATTGATATCTAACTTTGCCAAAATATTTGAAAGATTAATAAAAGATAGACTTTTATCTTTTCTTCGAATAAATAATATTTTATCTATGAAACAGTTTTGCTTTACTGAGAACAAAAGCATTAATGACGTAATAGCACTTTTAACTAATTCTATTTATTCGGCTCTTGATAACTCAATATCCTGTGCAGCCATATTTTTAGACTTAAAAAAAGCATTTGACACTGTAAACCATAATTTATTACTAAAGAAACTTGAGATCGTTGGTATCAGGGGTCATGCCCATAATTTGTTTCAAACTTATCTTTTAGACAGAATACAATCCGTAGTAATCAATAATATAAAAAGTAACGAAACAGTGGTTAAATGTGGTGTATCTCAGGGAAAAGTACTTGGTCCTTTACTTTGTACTTCCTTTTACGATAAAGGAAGTATTGGATTTACCCCATAAATTCGAAATTGAGTTTTCAACAGATCTTCACGTTTTAGAGTCTCCTGATCCCAAAAAACATATTTTTTTTAACTGGTCTGTCTGACTGTGTGTCTGTCTGTGTGTGTGTGTCTGTGAACAGAATATCTCAAAAACTAAAAGAGCTATGGCGTTGAAACTTCATACATTAGTTTTGTGTACTATGTAGATGAGACAGCAAGCTTTTGAAGAAAATCGCATAACCGGAAGTAGGTGTTTACTCTTGTGATTTTTCAGTTATTTTAGAATTTTTCAAAAACGGTTCTAACGATTTTTTTCAAACTTTACATTTTTAATGTGTATTGATGTGAGATAGGTGATTCTCCAGTTGAATACTTCTAAACTGGGTTTCTTTTGCTTTTTTTTCCTATATTATTACGTTTTTGAATTCAGCTTAAAATTTTGGAAAAAATTTGTCTCTTCAACGAAAGCTCTATTTTATACCGTTTTTGTAAATTTGTAATTTTTGAAAATTGTTGACAAATGCTTAAAAATTAAAAATCATATTTTTAGCTAATTATGAGATCACTGTAAAAGGAAGCTGTGTGAGTGTATCACACCAGATTTGTTAAATTTACATCAATGACCTATTAAATTTAAAGTTAAATGGTAAACTTATATCATACGCTGGTGACACGGTATTGTTCCTTGAGTGATCTTACTGGTCCCAAGTAAAGGAAGTGGCTGAACAGGATTTGATAAGTATCAAAACCTGGCTGGATGCTAATATTTTAACACTAAACTATGAAAAACTACCTTCTTAACATTCAGCATAAATAAAACTAAACAGAGTAATATCACTAAGCTAAATATTCACCAAAGTAAGTGTAAACATGTAATCTGTAATTGTGAAAGTGTTCAGTCTTCTAGCACTGTCAAATATTTAGGAATAACAATAGATGAGTTTTTAAGGTGGGATGTTCACATTAACAACCTAGGAAGCAGATTACGATTTTTTTTTACATATTTAAAAAACTAGGTGAAATTGTACCTCTAAAAACTCTATATATTTTTTACTATGCCTTGGTAGAATCTCTTCTTAGTTATGGTCAGAGCTGTTCCGAGTACAGACAAAAAGTACTCGAGTACCGAGTACAAATACTTTACTGGAAATGTAATCGAGTACCGAGTACAAGTACACCATGAAAGTATTCGAATCCCTATACAAGTACAGAGTACCGAGTACAGAGGAATGCAATGGCGGAACAGTGGTGAAAACAAAACACAAAATGTTTAAAGTCCTATTTTATTGGCTTTCAAAATAAGTTTTTCAAAATTGTTATCTGCCAGGGTATGACGACATGCTCTGTTTACCAGTGCAGTGTCGCGAATGTAAATAATCGTTCTACTGCGGCAGATGATGGCAAGCATTTATTATAGGGCATGAAAAGTTTTTTCATATTCGGGTAATCATCCAACATTGACAGATTGGTCCGTTTATCTTTACGGTAATGTAGAAGTTCAAGTTCAATTTTGGACTTCTTTCTATCTAGAAAGTTTGGATAATATGAAGAGATGTTCTGGGTACATCATTATTATACTCATCAAAATTAAAATATCCATCATATTCTAGATCCTGATCTTTGGCGTCACTGTGACATCCATCGGAATTTTCAGTATATTTCCAGCAGTTTAGCTGATAAAGTGATCACATTGTTAATATCTCCAAAATAGTTAACTTTAGACAGACAATCTTATATTAAAAATATAAGTCTCTCGACTTATACTTTTAAGCAATATAAATATAGGGCGTTTTGTTAAAATAAGTAAGTTAGGTTCGCCACACTTTTTTCAGTCGCCCCATATAATAAAAAATATGTTAATAATTTTTTTTTTTTTTTAATTTAGTTTTTCTGCGTATTTACAACTAGTCTAATAGACTAACAAGCAAATGAGCTGACGTACATGGCATGTGGGGAGTTACACCATAAGGTGGTCTCCTGTTACTAATTTAATTAGTTAGATCACTAAACTTTGTCCGTTTTAAACGTCTTGTTACATTAACTATATTTAACAAGTCTGTCACTAATGCACTGGGATGGTCACTAATTCGGGCCTCGTACCTGCTACTGAAGTCTTGCATTACATCTTTAATCCATGGGATCTTCAGGTCATTGTGTAATATTCTGTTATTGATATACCATTCGGCGTTTGCCATTGCACGAAGTGTTTTACTTTGAAAGCGTTGGAGAATCTCTATGTTGGATGACTTAGCACACCCCCAAAACTGGATCCCGTAAGTCCATATCGGCACTATCACGGTTTTATACAGCAACACTTTGTTTGTCAAACTCAGTTGAGATTTCCGTCCAAGAAGCCAGTACATCTTCTTTACACGGATATCTAATTCTTTCCTTTTGGTTTTTATATGTGTCTTCCAAGTGAGTTTATTATCAAGATGTATGCCAAGATATTTGACGTCTTCTTTGTATGGTATACGAATTCCATTGAAGGTTACTGGACGTGGGTTAATTTTCCGAAGGGTGAATGTTATGGAAGTTGATTTATTTTCATTGATTTTGATTCGCCAAGTTGTTGTCCATCTTTCGAGAGTCACTAGTGTATTTTGTAAATTTGTTGTTGCTTGGATTGGGTCATTGTGGGAAGATAGTATGGCCGTATCGTCCGCAAAAGTGGCAATTACAACGTTGTCAGGAACAGGTAAATCTGCTGTGAATAACTGGTATAATGTGGGACCCAGGACGCTACCCTGCGGTACGCCAGCGTGAGCAGGTTGGATTGGAGAACGGCTATTGTTTAGTTTGACTTGGAAATATCTGTTTTCTAGATACGACTTAAATAGCAGGTAGTATTGATAGGGAAGGTTTCTTTTGATCTTATAAAGTAGGCCTGGAATCCACACTCGATCAAATGCCTGACTTACGTCCAGGAACACAGCTGCACACACGCGTTTTTCTTCAAAATCTTTCTCTATACTATCCACTACCCTATGCACTTGTTCCAAGGTTGAGTATCTTCGGCGGAAACCGAATTGGTGTTGTGGGATTAGGTAATTTTCTTCCATAATAAGACTGAGTCTGCTTAATAGTGTTCGCTCAAATAGCTTAGAAAGTACCGGTAGCAGTGAAATCGGTCGATAAGAATCTGGCGATTGAACTGGTTTACCAGGTTTTCCTATGAGAATGACTTCCGCAAATTTCCATTGAATGGGATAAAATTGGGTTCGTATGATAGCATTAAATATTTGTGTTATAGCTACCAATGCTTTCTGTGGCAGCTGCTGAAGTAACTCGGCTGTGATGAGGTCGTAGCCCGGTGTTTTGCGGGTTTTTAGGCATTTTATTTCCCTTTGTATTTCATTGGGTGTACAGTGCTTAATGGGCAGGTCGAGTTGAAGTGGCGCTTCAAGGAATTCAAGTATTGCAGAGTCGTCTATTGGATTTTTTGTTGATTCGTGTGGTTGGAAAGTCGCAGCTAGGTGTTCGCCAAATACTTTGGCTTTTTCTTCATCGCTGCGGGCCCAAGAGCCATCAGGCTTACGAATAGGCGGAATAGGAGTAATGGGTTGCTTCAGTTTTTTGGTTATTCGCCATAAAGAGTAATCATCGTGTTGTCTCGGAGATAAGTTGCTAATGTAGTCGCTGAATGTTTCATTCTTCTGTTCTTTTATTAGTCTTGTTAGTTGCATAGTTAGAGTGTTTAGTTTATTTTTATCACTAGGGTGTCGTGTTTGTTGCCAAATTCGTCTTGCTTTTCTTTTCTCAGCAATCTTTTGCCTGATCTTTAATGGGTAGTTGTTGGTAGTGCTGTTGCAGTTTTGCTGTAATTTTATAGGCGTGGCTGCCCAAGATGCGTGCTGAAGGATGTGCGTTAGTTGTTCTACCGCTGCCTCGATTTCTGTTGCTGTGTTAAGTCCCGATGGGGCCGATAGGTGATCGTTAACATGTTGTCTAAAAGCATCCCAGTCGGTATGAGTGTTGTGTAAGTGTGGCCTTACTGGCTTTTTTATTATTGATATGCTCAGCGTACATATTATAGCAGAATGATCTGAGCTTAAGTCGTAACAGTCACTGATGTCAATATAATTTGGTGAGTAGTTGTTTGTAATGAAGAAATCTAAAGCATCTGGTAATTTGTTCAGGTCACTTGGCCAGTAGGTGGGATTACCTGTAGCTACTGCACTAAAGTGATTGTCAATGATGGTTTTATGTAGCTGCCTTCCTTTTGGATTGATTAGTCTAGAACCCCAGGAGGGGTGCTTAGAGTTAAAATCACCACCTGCTATAAATCTGCTCCCCAGTGTCCTGAAGAAGTATTCAAACTGATTTTGTGTTATTGCATGTCTGGGTGGGCAGTATACTGCTGAGACTACCATATCTCCAACATGGTCTTTAATTTTGACATTTGTAGCTTGTATATGGTTTGTTTCAAACTTATCCATTTCATAGTGTGATATTTTATTTCTAATGATTATTGCTGTTCCGGCGTGGGCTGTATTATCGGGATGACAGGTGTAGTAAGTTTTATAATTATAAATGTTTAAGTAGCTGTAGCTGGTGAAATGTGCTTCGGATATTAGCAGTATATCAATTTTTTGGGTATTGAGAAAGGCTTCTATTTCCAGACGGTGTTGTAAGAGTCCGTTTGCGTTCCATGTGGCTACTCTTAGTGAATCCATTAATTTGAAATTTTGTTTATCAGGCTTGTAAGTAGACTGAGCATCGTAGAATTTTGTTGCATTAACTGGGTGAACATAGCTTCGAATTTTGATAAAAATTAAGCCAGTGATATGTCATTATTGTTATTGTTTTGGATGCTGTTGAATGAGTTTGGTGTTGTCGTATGCTGTTGTCCCACAGTAGCTGCGGCATAACTTAGTGAGGGCCTGTACATTCTATTTGGTGCCATTGTAACCGTCCTTGGAGTTCGTGGGATTTGCATTCTGGTTGCAGCGCCAGCGTTTGTACTTCCTCTTGCAGACTGAAGTTGTTGGTAGATTATGCATCCTTTGTAATTGGCTGGGTGAGGGCCATCGCAATGTGCACACCTAGCAGGCGTGTTTTTGGATTTGGTGCATATCGTTGTATTGTGATCACCACCGCATTTTACGCAAGCGTATGGTTTTCTACAGTACTTTTTGCTGTGTCCATATGACTGGCAGCGGGTGCACTGGATTATGCTGGTTTTTTTCCTTGGTGGTTCGACAGTAATAATCATATTTTGTAGAGAATTCAGTCCATATATCTCCTTGTTATTTTTGTCGGGCTCTAAATCCACAAAGAATAAGGGAAGTGGTGTTTTTTCTACTCTATGTCTTATGTTCATTAGGTTACGTACAATGTGCCCTTTTTCTTTCAGTTCTTCTTTTATTAGATTAGTATTTACTGTTGGGTGGAGACCTCTTATGACAACTCTAAATGCTCTTTCTTCTTTCGTTTGATATGTATGAAACACTCTTTTTTCATCATCGAGATGTTTTACGAGTTTCCGGTATGTATCAGAGGTGTTAGTGTTTATCTTAACAGTATTGTTTGATAGTGTTTTAGAGCTGTATTGCTCGGCTTCTAAGATGTTTGTCAGATCTTTGATCATTGCATCGTAGTTAGCAACTCCGTGTATATATATTGGAGGGGGTTTGTTTAATTTAGGTTGTGGGTTATCTTTGCTTAATTCCATAACGTTGTCTTCTTGTGTGTCATTTAACACGTTAAATCTATTGTAATCGCTGGCTGGACTTTGCAGTTCTATATTATTATCAGCAGGTCGAAAAGACCTTTTTCTCTTTTTTATTATTTGCCATTCGTGTGCACTTGTTTGAGGTTGGTTATCATTTATTTCTTGCATTTCAGTTTCTGATTGCTGATTGTTGGGATTGCACGGTGTTGGATGGATTGATTGTGGGGTGTTACTATTTGCATAAGATGCATACGTTGGATAATTTTGATTTGGTGTTTGTTGCATATATGGATTGATGCATGGCATTAATGGTTGATTTGTATACATTAATTGTTGTTGAGTGATGGGAATTTGTTGTTAATGAGCAATTGGCATTTGTTGTTGAAATGAATACATATTTAAAATGAGTAAAATAAACTCACAAGATAATGCGGGTCACTGGCAATGAAGTGAACGTGTAGATATCACGCGCGCCACAGAAACACATCCACTCGCCTGCGAGGCCAGCGGCCGAATACTGTGTTAATAATTGCACTACGTTTGTACCTACAACTTTTTTATAAGCAAATGTTATGTAACTCTAATAGTTTTAGAATATCTTCCTCTGCTTTATTTTTGCCGGACCCTATATTAATTTGGGTGGTATTTAAGAGTCTACCAAATTTACCCAACCTTTTCGTACAAAAAAATACTTTCGTTTCCCAAAAATACTAAATGCTCACCAAAATTACGAAAATACATAATCTTAGAGCGACAACCAAAAATTGACATCATCCTAGTCTCTTATATTATTTGTTCCCAAAAATAACTTTCGTTGGCTAAAAATGCTAAATGTTCACCAAATTTTATTCCGCATTTAATTCTAACATGATACCCAGATATTTAATTTTCGTCAGCGTCTTATATTATTTAGCATTTAAAAAACACTATTTCTTTGGCAAAAATACGCAATGTTTACTATATTTTATACCACATTCAATTTCAAAAGTATACCCAGATTTATATTTTTTGTTGGCCTAAATATCACTTATAAGAAAAATCTATCGTGTTTTATTAGGTCTTGTTTATTAATGGGGACATAGAAATAAGTCTGAAGAATTCTTAGAAATAAATCAATATCTTTATATATATAATTCTTCTGTACGTGTGTATGTAACTGAACTCCTCCTAACCGGCTGGACCGATTTTGATGAATTTTTTTGTGTTTAAGTGGGTCCCTGGATAGTTTAGATTTACAATTGGACCCGGTAAGTGGCGCTGCAATCGGGTTCTAGGCAATTTAAAAAAAAATTGACAAAATTTATTTTTTTTATTTTTTAAAGATTTCTCGCATACCTATCAAAACATATAACCCCAAAATTTCACCCCCGCCCCCCACCACCCCCCAATATTTTTTAAAATGAAAAAAATCGAAAATTCGAATATCGAAAAAACGTTTGCTGAACCCATTGATAGCAGGCAGCGGGCAGGACAACGTCTGTCGGGTCCGCTAGTATATATATATAAAAATCTAACACAAATTTCACAAAACAAAATTGAAAATTAAACTTATTAAGTTTTTTCATACGGCAATACACTGGTTACACTCACTGTAAAAGCTACCAAACACAGTGTGCGGCTGCAAGCTGAAGCCTGCAAGAAGTTTGTCTGGATCTGGAAGCGACAAGGAGAGTTGCTCGAGCTTATTTCATTTTTGGAGTAACAGAATAATTATTTGACGCACAAGTAGTTTTTTCGAGAAAGACTAAATATAAATGGATAGCGCGAATATTATTATGTGCAGCACAGACGCTTAACTTGAGCGTTCTAAATTTGGTGAACATTTAGTAAAATTGATAGACATATGGAATTTAAACCGTAAGCAATGGTAAAACAATACGCAACATAGCTATTTTAGTGGTGCTGTTCTCATTTTCCTAAGTATAATCATTTGGGTTGCATTAAGATTTTTTGATGTTCATTAAATTCTTTGGTGGACAGCGCTAGGGATGTATGGTTTAATTTGGTGTACATTATATTTGATCCCTATTAATTTAATGTATTGTTTAGGTCACGCTGACCAGGTAATGTAGGTATATTAGATTAGTATGTTTATGTCTACCCTGTAAATATGTTTATTTGAAATCGGCATTAAAGTACCTACTTCGAAATAGTCATTAAGTTACAAGAAATCGGCATTAAAGTAATCCATTGTCTTACAACTTTTTTGTAGGTGGCAAGGCGACAGATAAACGTTAACCGACGTTAACATAACCTACAAATGTTAGTTAAAATGTTGTAAATTCGCGATTTCAAATAAAACATAATGTACTCTTCCGCACTGAAGTTTAGCTTTTTATGCCTCATGTGGTTTATTTGCCTTGGCCCTACGGGCCTCGGCAACTAAAACCACATTCGCGATAAAAAGCTAAACTTCAGTGCCTTGGTATACAAACTACTATTTTTCAATATATGAAACAAAACCAAATAGTTTTTGAAAGTATTTTAAGAAAAAGGCTAGAATTAAAAAATGCAGGTAAATAAAATGAAAGAACTTTTCTATAATATTGTATAAAAAGAACACGTTTTCTTCCTGTACATCGAAAACTGTACGTTAGAAAACACAAAATAAAAGTAATTTCATATCTTTATCATTATGCAAAACATCTAAAATTCATGTCAATGCTATTGGCAACTGAATCCAAGCGCTACGCCACCATGCGGTAGAATTTTGAACTGTATCAATGAGGTCGAAATTTACACTCGCATTGAGCTAAATGGTTTATGCTAACTTTTGTTGGCTTATTACAAAGTTACTAATGCGAGAAACGTCTTTATACTAGGGAATATTTATTCTGGCAACTTTCTCCTCTGACTCAGACCTACAACTACCCCGCTAATCACTATTTAAATTCTTTTACTTTTATTTTCGAGCGCAGCTGTAATACGGTGGTACATGCCTACATTTATTTACCTTGCTTCTTCTTGTTTTTAATAGGTTTGTTCTTGCTGAAGTTCAGTGTCTTGTTTATATTTATTAATTTATTGTTTATATTTTTAATAACGGAATATCTTTAACGTAAAAATGGTTCGTGAACGTGAGGGAGCTAGATTTTCTCCTGTACCAAATAAATCGAAACGGTTTTGTTGCGTGTATGGTTGTAAATCACTATCAAAACGCGATACAACTGTGCGGTTCCATAAGTTTCCTAAAGAAGGAGAATTTGTAAAAATTAATAATCAGAAAGCAGATCGGCGAAAGGAATGGATTCGTTTACTTACAATGGTGAAAAAAGTTATAGAAAGTATGCATGTTTGTTCTCTGCATTTTAAAAAAGAAGATTATATTCTTCCTGGTGAGCACAATACTTATTATCGTAATGATATAAATTAAAATGTATAATGCAAAACCAATAACACAAGAAGTAAACGCAAAACAAGTTTAACGCCGAAGTTTGTAGGCAAAGAGCAACGACACTTGTTTTAACATTTTCTTGACTTTGGCACCCACAATAAATAACATGTCCAGAATTAATTAATTGTTCCCCTTCAATATAATTTCTAGAAGAAAATGTTGCTTGTGCATAATTGCAAATATTCACGACACTTTACTTACAATCAACCGTTTGACTGACTTCTGCGCGTGTAACGAACTTATTTATTTGTACTATTGATGACTAATACGTGACTATTAAAGTATCATTAGAACATCTTTAACTACATTCCATAAGACTTAAAATTCCCGAATAGTTGCTGTGTGTAAGAAATACTTACCTACTAGAAATAGAAACTTTGTAAATAATGCAGCATGACTTAATAGCAAATTGATGTACTCACGGCTGGTGAAATTATTTATTTCTATCAAAACAGCTCTATTAAAGTCCCATTTAAACATCTTTAATTAAAATGCATATCATGAAGACTTATAATTTCTCAATATTAGGCCCGTAAAATTATTTAAGAAAATACTAGAAATCTGTTAAATGTAGCATTGGTATATTTACGCACTACTGATTAAATTATTTATTTATGGTAAAACAGCCCTATTAAAATCCCGTTTACACATCTTTAATTAAAGTGCATACCATGAAAGCTTAAAATATCCCAATATTATGCCCCTAAAATGATTTAAATAAATACTAAAAAACATTTAAAATCAGCGCTTAAGTAGGGAAATGCATAGGCTTTAAGAATCGTACCTACTTAGAGCGGCCATGTAACTAAGCTCCGCCTTCAGTTCACTTCCCAATACCTTTTATAAACGTACATGCTAAGTGGCCGAGGTGATCTGAATACGGCGCAAAACTTCGTTAATAATGCATTTACTACCTAAGGTCTAGTAATTGAGAACATATCATTAATTTAGGTACCTGCTTACTTACCTATTACTTTTAATATCTCATGTCACTAATCGGTAATCACGCTGGTCAGTCACTTATTAAACAATCAACTAACGAACTAACCGGAAACCTGGCAACTGCACGATCGCAAGGGTTACACAACTGCAATTAAGCTTTTTATGGCGACTGGCAGTCACATGTTTGAAATTGGATAAAAATGTAGGTACTTATTGCGCAGTGCAATGTACTCGAGTACCCAAAAATGTATTAGAGTACACGTACATGTATTCGAGTAGGTACCCGAAAATGTATTCAAGTACAGGGAAATGTACTCGAGCACACGTAAATGCGTAAAATACAAGTACAAGTACATTTTAAAAATGTGGACTGAGTACGGAGTACACTAAAAGTACTCAGAGTACAGTTACTGAGTACTTGTACTCGAGTACCGCACAGCTCTGGTTATGGTATAATCGGATGAGGAGGTACTTCCAGAATGTATACAAAAAGCCTTCATACAATTCAAAAAATTTTGTTTAAAATAATGCTGAAGAAACCTATGAGATACCCGACAAATTTAATAATGGTTGAACTTAAATTATTGCCTATTTCTAAGCTTTATTTGTTAGCTGTTATTAAATACTCATACGAGGTACACTGCTAAAGTTCGCGGAATCGAGTACTCCTTGCATTGCCAGCGTTCTGCAATAATTGTCATATTCGTAAAATTTGACGTTTTTAATCTATAATTCAGTTGACAGTTCGATTTCAAACCGAGCAGTTTCGTTTCAACAGAATTTAACAGAGTAATAATTGTGTGAAAAATGGAAATTTTGAATCGTGATTTTCGAGTGATGATCTTTTATGATTTTCGATACGGTTTAACATCGCAGCAATGTGTGGAAACACTTAGTTCGTTATTTGGGGATGAAGCAGCATCCAAAACTGCGGTTTACAAATGGTTCGCAGAATTCAAGCGTAGAAGACCAACGTTTGATGACGATCTTCGCGAAGGTCGTCCATGAACCTCTGTTGTCGCGAAAAATATCGATGCTGTGCGTGAAATGGTTTTATCAGATCGGCATGTGACATATAGTGAGATAGAGACATCCTTAGGCATTGCGGCGAAACAAATACATACGATTTTGCACGATCATTTGCATGTCCGGAAGCTTTGTAGTCGTTGGATCCCTCACAATTTGAAAGAAGAACAAAAACAGGCATATATCAAGTGGTGCAAGGAAATGCTAAAAAAATCGAAGGTGGTCGTTCAAATTCTATATGTAACATCGTAACAGGTGACGAATCTTGGATATATTCATATGAGCCTGAAACTAAACAGCAATCGACTGTATGGGTGTTTCAAAATGAACCTAAACCAACAAAACTGGTGCGTTCAAGAAGCGTTTCGAAAAGAATGATTGCTTGTTTCTTCGGAAAAACGGGTCACGTTGCAACTGTTGCATTAGAGGATCGCAGGACAGTTAATGCTGACTGATATACTTCAATTTATTGCCGGAAGTTATCGCTGAAATCAGAAGAAACAACGTAAACCGGCGAATCATTGTTCATCATGACAATGCAAGCGCTCACATAGCACGACTAACTGTCGAGTTTTTGACCAGTAACAACATCCAATTAATGACTCATTGCCCATATTCGCCTGATTTAGCGCCCAATGACTTCTTCTTATTCGGATACATCAAAAATAAAATGCGCGGTGAGCGTTGTTCATCGCCTGAAGAAGCCGTTGAAGCATTTAAATCACTTGTTTTGGAGGTACCTCGCTCAGAGTGGAAAAAGTGTTTTGCAGATTGGTTTCATCGGATGCAAAAGTGTATAGATTTTGAAGGGGAATATTTTGAGAAGCAATAAAGCGAATTACATAACGTAATTTGTGTTTTGTTTTACATTTTCCGCAAACTTTAGCAGTGCCCCTCGTATAAAAATCAAGAATGTATTTCTTTTATGAATCATGCACACAACACACGTTATAATGAACAAGTAATGGCCCAACTAACTAGACTGAATAAGACATTTGGTCAGCGCTCATTCCTTTACTATGCTCCCAAAATATATAACAAATTCAATCAATATCTATTAATTAATAAAATTAAAATTACTTATACAAGTAATAACTTAAAAAAACATGCTAAAATTTGACTTACAAATTTGACAAACGATATGCGCAAACCAAATGTACATACATACATACATAATCCAGTCCTCTTCTACCTTTCGGTGTCGAGGGTGCTGTTCTTAGGGTTGATCTTGACAAAATTGTTTCCATAGCTTCCTGTCCATGGCCATCTCTTTTGCTCTCGCCCAAGTTACTCCTCTTCTTTCAAATATCTTCCCTATTTCCTTGTTCCACGTATTTCTGGGTTTTCCTCTGCTTCTTTTGTTGTCCGTACCCATTTCCCATCTTTTCTTTACAGTTCTATCATCGTTCATCCTTACAAGGTGTCCAAACCAGAGTAGTTGTGTTTTCACTATATAGGTAAACAGTGATCTTACTTTTAAGATTTTTCTAATGTGTTCGTTTTTGAGTCTGTCCTTTCTTGTAACTCATTCTATTCTTCTTAGGATTCGCATCTCACATGCTTGCAGTTTAGATCTTCGTTTAGCTGTTAACACCCAAGACTCACACCCGTACGTTAAGGTTGGTATAAAAACGGATTTATATATTTTGATCTTTGTATGCTTTGACACTTCTCTCTTACTAAGAAAGACTGTTTTTATTGCGTTGTACAAAGCAGCTGCACTTCCAATTCTGTTGTTTATTTCGGGTTCGATGTTTCCCGTGTTATTAATCATAGATTCTAGGTATTTAAAATTGTTCACCTGTTTTATCAGACTGTTATCTAATCTCACACTAAGTTCTTGTTCGTCCTTTGCTATTTTCATAACTTCTGTTTTTTCTTTAATATTGATTCTCATTCCGGTATTTTGTATCTCTTCGCTCCATATTCGTATATTTGTGTGTAATGATTTTTCATTTTCAGCTAAAATTATTAGATCGTCTGCATATATAAATTCCGATGAAACAAGCATAGATATGTCCGTTGTGGTTAAGTTTCTTTTCGTTTAATTGCCTCATGCTAAAAATAAGATCTTGCGTACTTCGTTCAGCTCTAAATCCGCATTGATTGTCATTAATAGCATCTTCCACCTCTTCTCGTAATCTTTTTTCCAAAATGTTCTCATATATTTTACTTGGCACACTCATCCAAGCAATTCCTCTATAATTAACGCAGAAACTGCGATCCCCTTTTTTGTGTATGGGTACTATTATTGCAGTGCTCCAATCTTGCGGTATTTTCTTTGATTTCCATATTTTTAATATTAATTTATGTATGATCTCATGTCCTCTGTTTTCCATGTGTTTCACCATTTCCGCATTTATCCCATTTTTTCCTGCTGCCTTCCCAGTCTTTAGATTCTTTATTGCGTCCTTTACTTCATCTATTGTTATGTCCTGGCTTTCTTCCGTACTCTCATTATTTGCTGTAGTGTTTACTTTTGTTGGCGTTTTTATATTTTTTTGTTCTATTGTTGCATCTAGTAGGTTTAGAAAATATTCGAACCATCTGTTTAATCTTTCTTCTCCAGTAGTTAACATTTGTCCGGTATTGTCCCTTACGTCTTTTCTTGGATCTCTTTTTTGCTTGCGTAATTCCTTTATGACTTTAAAAAGCATTTTTGCATTTCCTTTTCCGTCTTCCTTCATTTTTCTTCCAAACTGTTCCCATGCTGCTCGTTTGGCTGTTGCCACTATTTCTTTCACTAGTTTTCTTTGTGTTTTGTATTCGGTATAGCTGTTGTCGCTTTTTTTATTTAAATAGTTTTTCCACATTTTTTTTCTTTTTTACCTCTCTCTTTCGCCCGTATTCATAGTCGTTCGCCAGCGGATCGCCGGCGACTCGCCAGAATTTCGTTATGAATAGTATGTTGGCGGCACTGTACGTCTATGTCAAATTCGAGGTTAGCAGGTTAGATTTTGTGTCAGTTTCTGTCAAAACTGACTGAAAACCTAACCTGATCACCTCGAATTTGACATAGACGTACAGTGCCGCCAACATACTATTCATAACGAAACTCCGGCGAGTCGCCGGCGATTCGCTGGCGAACGACTATGAATACGGGTGTTTATGTTTTCATCCCACCAGGATGTTTGCTTGATTTTCTTTTCACAATTTGATACTCCCCATACTTCTGTAGCACTTTGTATTATTATTTCTTTAATTTTATTCCACATTTCCTCTACACTTGCGCTATTTCAAGAAAATGCGAGATCTTGTTTATTTCTTCTTCTATTAGTTTCCTGTATTTAATCCGTGTTTCTTCTTTTTGTAAGTTGTAGGTTTTTATACTATGATGTTTCGTTCCTTTGTCTTTCGTTTGCTGCTTTACTTTTTCTTTTCCTATCAGTTTAGCGACTACCAAATAGTGGTCGTTTCCTATTTCAGCCCCTTTTTTAACCCTTACATCTTGGACTTCTATATTCCTTTCCCACCAAAACAAAACCTATTATTGACTTTTCACCTTGACTTTTAAGTACTCTTCTGTATCGGTGTATATCTTTTTGCTGAAATAACGTGTTAGTAACCACTAAATCATTTTATAGGCAAAAATCTATCAATCTTTGCCTATTATTATTTTTGTAATTCTCACCGAACCTTCCTATCGTATTACCGACATCTTCCTTGTTATTCGCAGTTCTTCCATTGATGTCGCCCACTATAATTAGCTTTACTTTGCTGTTATCGGTTGTGTTCTGAAGGTATTCCTAGAATATATCTTTATTTGCTTTTGTGCCATCTTCTGAAGGGTCGTAAGTAATTATTATTGTATCTATATATTTCGTTGCCGTCTCCTTTTATTTCAATTCGCATGATTCTTTCGTTAATAAAGTCCACTTCTCTTATTTTGTCAACATCTTTGTTTCGGATCATGCATGCCACTCCCGCCTTTGCTCGTTCATTGTGTGGCACACCAATATAGTACATTTGATTTCCTTCAATTTCTACGTTGCATTTTCCTTTCTTTTTTGTTTCTGTAATTGCTAAAATTCTAGTATTTATTTTCTGGAACTCTTTTGCGAGTTCAATTTCTTTGCCAGTCACTGATTGTACATTCCATAATCCTATTTTCCATTGCCATTTTCTTTGTATGTTCGTACCTTTTAATGCCTGGTCAATTTCTTGTCGTGCAGGTGGTGGCAAACCTGATGTCAGTAGCAATAATAATTCATCATTTCGATATTTAAATAACCTGCATTTTATTCCATCCATTATCTAGCCCCGTGACAATATTATTGCAAAAACCACACACAAATTGTTTTTCAGTTTTAGTGGTCTATATTCCCCAGTCATTTTCAATGCACCATTTTCTCAATTCAGTGGGGAAGTTATCAATATTCACCCTACCTATCTGTTTATCTAAGATACTACATTTTATTTACGATTAATAAAAATTGTGTAAAATGCAGAGTAGATAACATAAGTGGCAACATCTGTGTTACAACCACAGCTCATTGTTGTGGAACCGCTGATCACATTCTCGAGCGAAATCAACTGCGCATGATCGAGTAGTAGTATGATGGCCAGTGTTGCCAACTTAGTAGATTTTCTACTAAATCTGGTAAAATGAAACACGTATTTAGTGGACTAATTTTCAATCTGGTAGATAGTAGAAAATCTGGTAGATTACACAAATTTTTTAGTGAATTCCTGGTATTTTTCTTCAATTTTATTAACTAGTAGTCAAAAGCAATGTCAACACTATTGAAGCATAGCTAGCTTCATTCATTCCCGCTGACGCGTAGCGGAAACTGATAAAGCTGGCTATGATTCAAGTAAGTATAATAGCATTTTGCGAGAAAGAAAATCTGGTTCAAATACATAATGAGGGATTTTTTTATATCTGCTCGTAATTAGGGGAAAAACATGTAAAAATAGCTTATAAAAGAGTTCTCTCGCGAATCTTATGTCACTTGCGCTTTGCATTTTGTTGATGAGACCTTTAACGAATAAAAAATTCAATATTTGTGTTAAAAAGTGAATTAAAGCATCATAATTGGGAATCTACATCTTTAACAGCAACTGTATGTTTGTGTTGTAATGTTTGTTTCCTATTTTTAATAAAAATAGGAAATAAATATTTTAAATGTTTATGTTATTTTTTTTACTTTTGTTTATCTGTGCTGTTGTGAAGTTGTGAATAAAAGATTATTGTGGCAAAAAATATTATTAGTAGAATTCTGGTAGATTTTATTTGACCTTCTGGTGGAAAACAATTCTCAACTGTTGGCAACACTGATGATGGCCACTACGCACTACGCCATTAGGCAATTTATTATCTGTGGTGTTGTGTTTTCATTTTCACCCTTTTTGTTAATGTTGATATTAGACATTTGTGAAGTTTAAACCGTGATATATTTACCATTTGACAATAATTGGTGAGATAATCGTTATAGGAGTTTGTTTAAATAATTGCAGACCATACTTGTAGTATATCTGTAATATAACCTAAAATACACAAAACTTCAGCTTTACTGGTATGTATCACAATATAATGTGGCTGCCGGCATATGCAACCTAGGGAAACGCCAGTAATAAATCCTGATAAACTTAAATGTTTCCTTTAAATAAACTGGCTCCGCAGCCATTCAGTGATGATTTGTTATCGGTCTCTGTGCGCATAAAATGCATTCATTTACATCGTTCTAGTCAAGTTGTTTATCGACATGCCTCAATTTTGACTATCAGTATTATAATTCGTGGTTTGTTTTCCCTTACAATTTGATGTAATTTGAATTTGTATAAAACTTCTTTATGTTGTTTATGCTGCGAGACACTGTATAACAGTACAGTATCGTATATGTCTAATAATATTTCAGTAAGTAAATGACTGGCAAGCATGTAATATGAATATTCTCTCCTTTCAGAACCTTGACAAAACTTCAAGTGTAGCATCTGATGTAGTACGGGCAAGATGTCTTTTCTGATTCTGTAGATTTACATCACAGGTATAAATTTAAACAATTGTCACTTGAACATGGGTAATGATCGTTAGCAGTCAGAAAACACTTCACTTAATCAAAAATACATTAGAAATGTGCAGTAACTTTTGTGTTATATTGGTTTAGCTAATGTTGCTTATAAACCGGTTGATTGTAATTTTTAAAATAACTGATTGATTGCTTACAATCTTTGATAGTTAATTTACATTTTCTACTGTTGGTAAATTATTACTGAATTTGATTAATTACTGATTTGATACTACACATACTTTGGGAAATGTTTTTTTCTCGAACTTAAATCAACTTGCATCTCATGGTAATATACTCTTTGCATGTGTATAATAATTGAAAGTTATTTAAAGCAGTATAATGTTTATCTTGCATTTTGAAAGTTAGGTTTCTACGAAATATCTACTTAAGTAAAGATTTGACTTATTTACGTAATAACACTTTTGCTCTGAACAAGTTACTACAGTTTTGACAGTGCATTAATATTTAAAATTATAAAACACCTAAAATTAGCAAGCAAGCAATTTTAATAAGTTTCAAATGTGTTATTGGTTATTCTTTTAAATGTATACGATCATTGCCCTAATACTATAGTATGGATTTATAAAAATGTTATGTCTGCTTGTTGACAGTTTTGTAACTTGTGTAACACATTTAATTGTTGTTATGCAATATACTATTATTAATATCGCCTCATAAGTGATGTATTCAATTTCTACTTATTATAATACTAATTCCATGTACAAAATTAACTTTGTTCGACTTTCCTCAAACCTTAACCCTTATGGAAGCGTGCAGAGGGTAAAAAATACCCACACCTAGAGTTATTGTTCTAACCGACTTGTTTTTAAAGTTACGTTCTGCTGCTTTTCAGTACCTTGCAAATGGACTGTTCTGAAGGCATACCTAGAAGCATGTTATTTTTAGAGCAATCACTACTTGTCGACTGTAGCATAAACTACGCCAAGGTAAATTTTACCCGTGGCGCACATCCTTACGTTTTATAAGCTGCTAGCTAGAGTGGCTTCAAAGCAAGAAGTACATAGGCGTGGCTACAGTTATGCGCCAATAGACGGTATCAGTGGCGTAGCAATGGGTATTTTTAGGGGGGCAAATTAAAATTCCCATTTTAAAGGAAAACTTTTCATGCTGATTTATTTTTGGTTTCAAATGCTAAATAAATTAGCATGTCAAGAAGTACAAGCTCTACCAGAAGCTCGCGACGCCGCCCTTCGCTAAACGCTTTCCGCGGCGGGAGGACTCGCTGTGCGTCACACGCTCCATCCCGCGCGAGGCATTATTACTAAATTTGCTCGTTTTGCTGTGAATTTTTGCCAAAGCTGTGCATGGAACTTCGCCATTTGGTCGTGGCCGCATTTTAGACAACAGCTGGGAATCTGGCAGAGTGCGCAGGCCAAAGGCGCTTGAATACGCGTGCGACCTGAGAAAGTTCGAATATGGCGCTATGGACAGTAAATGACTAACCCCAATGCGTCATGTAGCTATCAGACTGTAAGGTGCTCGCCCAAACCCCTTTTTGGTATTATTAAAGAGTTAATAGTCATGGAAACATTTAACAAAATGACACGACGAACGGCAATGAACTGACTACAACAGCGGAAATCACCTAGTTGAACGTAATGGACTCGTCCAGACGTGTCTAGCGTTCTGCGCATCTATGACGCGGTGTACTTTACAAACTGAAAGACTTCTAGTACTTGTGACTTGTGCCGTGATTTTTGTAGTGACTGGTATATCAAAAATGCTTAAATGACAACAACTTGAACATCGAGGAACAAGATGAAAATTTAGAAGTGGAGTAATAAACATTATAGATCTTTATGTTTTTGTGTTAGTCTCTAAAAATGTGTTTTTATTTTTATATTATTTGGTTTGTAATGGAATAAACTAAATAAATATTATTATTTCTGCACTAATGCCTTCTAAAACCAATTTGTGCAAGAAATTATACATAATAATAATTAGAGTTTGTAACATAAGATAGCTAAACTGATCTAACAGATAGTGAGTATAATATACCCTGCACGCGTCTTCATCTTCTCATCCGCAGAAAGTGCAAATGTCACTGGGCACTTTCCGCAAACTAAATTCCTGGAATTTGCTGATATCTAAAAGCACCATATTTAGACAAACCTAGAGTTTTCTGAAAATAGGGATAATGAACCTACCTGCTTTTGGAATATAAAGGAATTATTATAATGTTTTATTGTTATGATGGGAAAATTGCATAAGTATTTAAGTGTCTACTTCCTATCCCAAAAACTCAGGTAGTCAATCCTACCTGCAAAACTACCTAATTTAGTGATGGGCAAAATCAAATGAATTTAACAATCGAGATATTCGAATGTGAGAGAATTTATCAATCGAATGATTCATTCGGAACATTCGGATACGAATGAATCATTCGGAATACGAATGAATATCTCTGATTCCGTCGAGAGCTGTGCAGTAGGCGTGTACTACGCTGTGCGCAGCCGAATGCGGGCATTTAAAATACGAGAATTATTCGCGCCACTGAAATAATTTTCAGCTGCCTGCAATCTGTTTCTTTTCAGGTTTAAGCCGTTGAGGATTTTAGCATTGCGTTATAATGTGACGATGGAACGTTTAACACCTTTAATGCTCGCATTGACGATGTCACAAGAAAATAATTTTTCCTTAGTGTTGTAACATCATTACATGACTTCACCTGCTCTAATTTCGCCATTTCTTCCAAGTACTGCTCTATAAGTCGTTCCGTATTACCAAACTGTTCCTTTGGGATTCCAAGAGCTTCCCCATAAAAGGCACCGGATGCGAGAAAGCCTGCAATTATTTCAGCAGCCTTTCCAATAGCCGACATTCGCAGGTAATTAAAGCGATCTGGTATATAATAATAATAATAATAATAACAATAATAATGTCTTTATTTTGCCTTCAAGAGCCAACAAAATTAATAATAACATTTTACAATAAATTAAACTTACATCGAAATGCTGCAATGATGACAAAATCATATGACGGAGTTCAGATAAATCAGCTCTTACACTTCACCATAACGGAAAGAGTTAAATTATATTATATTATAAATGCCTAATACTAACCATCGGGAAAAATAAAAAATAAAAACGAACTAAGTCTTAAATTAAAAATGAATAATGAAACTAAGATTGAAAACAATTATAAACTGAACCAGGTGTTTTTCTACAAAATAATACAAGTAAAACAAATTAAATAATGTTGCTGGCAAAAACAGTCACTGCAAATTAAAAAGATGTTGAAAATATATAAACTTCAAAATTATTTTACTGGTTTTGTTTTTAATACTGAAGTCAAGCTGTTTTAAAATTTTACTTACATTAAAAGAAAAGGAGCGCTCAAATAACGAAGTTTTGTGTGTAGGAGGTAATGTAAGACCTTTATTCCTAACATTCAGCGTATGAACATCTGTCCTAAATTTTATTTTATTATATAAATACGGAGCATTTTTTGAAATTATTTTCTGAATAAAGACTGCAGAAGCCTTCTATTTTTCATATCAAGCCAACATGCATCTTTTAATTTATGGGATATATGGTCGAATTTTCGAATACCATATATATATCGCAAACACGAATTCTGCCAAGTTGTATTCGATCGGAAGTTATTTTATTCAAACAAGGACCGTAAGTTTCAGAACCATAAGTAAATTGACTTAAAATTAAAGATTTGCAAAGAGTTTTCTTAAGATTTATACTAAAAAAGTGCCGATAAGGAAATAATAATTTCAACCTCTAGTATGAATTTTGAATATATTTTTGTACTTGTTTTTCATACCTAAAAGAATTATCAATGACAAAACCCAAATTTCTTACATCTTGTTTTAATGAAATGTTCCCATCATCAATTTTTATCTTAAATAATTGTTGGTACTTTAAAACCTCTTTTCTGGGACCAAACAAAATACCAACACATTTGTTTGGGTTTAAAACTAAACAATGATTTTTTGAGACTTCTGATATTTTGTCTAAATCGCAATTTAATTGATTAACAGATTGAATTATGTCACCAGTTGCACAAGATTTCTAAATCTGGGTGTCAGCGTACATATGAATTTTACAAGGTTCTGTATAATTTTGCAAATTAGTTGTATAAATAAAACAGCAGGGGGCCAAAAATGGATCCTTGTGGTACGCCTGTTAATACCTCTTGCGGCGAGGAGCATTTAGAGTTACAATTTCTCTCTGTTTGTACGAGGTGAACTTTACGATAGAAGCACGTGATTTAGTTGAACTATCACTATCACTAGTACGCCGGTTCACTCAATGGCAACGGTCAGTGTAATCACCACATATGTTAATATTCGTTTTTGATTTGATAATAGATACAATTTTACTTTTAAGTTTTCTTGGAGCGTTTCTTCTAACCCAAAAATGCGAATGCTATTTGGTCTTGAGTATCGCTGCAGGTGGTCTAATTCTCTAGATAGTATTTCTTTTTTTTTTTGGACCTCGGCTATCGCAGAATGCATAACTTTGTTGGATTCGTTTATGCGAGCATCTACCTTTTTCCAGATTATATCAGTAATCTTTGATGTAAAGGATTCATGGGCTAGTACTGCCGTTAAAGTCTCCTTTATTATTTTGGAGATATCGGCCTTATGATCCCGTGTGAAAGGCATTTTATAAAATTTGCACTATAACACTGCCCGAGCAACAAGAATTGAACCTTGGGGGATTCCGGAAGTACAATTAATAGGCTTCGATTTGAAACCGTTCAGAACAACAAAATGCGTTGTGTTTACAATATACGAGCTGAACCGTCTATACAGATCTTCTTTAATTCCACAGGCATCCAATTTTAACAGCAATATTTTATGATTCACTTTGTCAAATGCCTTGGAGAAATCTGTATAGATGGCAGCAACTTGTCTTTGGTTTTAAGGTCACTAGATTAATACACCAAGTGTAAGCTAACGCCATTAAATTCCTCGCATGAGAATGTGGGAAAATTGAAAGATAACAAATACAAATTTCCCAAGTACAATAGGGAAGACACTAGTTTTTGAGGATTTTTTTTTGCTGGCTCTTTTCACATTTCTCTGATTCTTTAAGCACTGTTCGTCTCCATGTTGTTTATAGCCTGCCCTGTTTTCGTTTTCCTTCCGGATTCCAGTCCAATACCGTTACTGCGATGTCATCTTGATTCCTCTAGGTCATAGGGGTGTTTAAATACTTTATACTTGCGTTTGTATTTAGATTTTTCTTTAATTGTCTTGGGTAAAGCTGAGGGAATTTCACATTATTTAAGTTTATTTTAATTTTAGGCACGAGGTGAGATAATATCCCAAAAGATAGAATAGAACACCGGGGTGGTATCATTACAATTCATACCAGAAAATATAATTGACCAGTCAATACAGCACTAATAGAGAAATAGTTACCAGCTTTTACCCGCTTTAAATTGGTACTTACTTCTAGTAAGATTATTTTACAGGTTAGTATTATTACAGGCACTAATCGGTATTGATATAACTAACGGTGGGTGGTACCCATCAATTACAGATAAGCGATTAGAACTTAGTTAATTTATTTAGTAATTAGTTTCCTGCTGTTTACATGCCAAGTAACACTATCAAATTATCTTAGGACCATAACGTAAGTAATTCAACTAGTACTAATATAAATTATAGGTAATAATCATTGTCTGACATCCTATAACATAAAATCATTGCTCTCTTTGTATGTTTGCGTGTATGTTTGTTCGCTATCTCCTCTGAAGATACTGCCCGATTAAGTTGTATGATGGCTTAAAATTTTGCTAATTTGTCGACCTAGATCGTAGGGCGGTTTTTATTATCAAAAAAGGTGCGAAAAGTTTTAATTTAATTAAATCGTGTACGTGGGCGTGGGCTGTGCTGCGGTAGCTGTTGCCTTGGGTGATTCACTATGTTCATATGCTATTACAGCAGCTGCTCATTCAACCAAGCATAATTGGTCCAGTGGTAGAATGCCCGCCTACCACGCGGGCGGCCCGGGTTCGATTCCCGGCCGAAGCATACTTTTTTTAAAATTTATATTAATGATATATTAATTTAGCAAACTGAAGCGTAGTTCGGGTGACTCACTAGTATGTAATAAAGTTAGTCAGTTGCCAAATAAACTTAGCACTGAACGCAATGGTATACCTAATTTACTACTAAAAAGTTGTCTGTCCTCTGACGACATCTTTACATAAATACTTTTTGATTTTCACAACTTCGACTGGAAACTTAGCTATATAATACCCATTTTTAAGTCTGGTGATAGGAGTAGTGTACAAAATCATAGAAGTGTTAGCGATCAATCCGTTATACCTAAACTTTCTGACTGCTTGATTAGCGAACAATTGACATGGTCTTGTCGGGAGATTGTAAGCAATCAACAACATGATTTCTCTCTTCAAAAGAGCACAGTAAGTAACTTACTGTCTTATCATGCAGCCTTATTAAATGCCTTTGAGGCCAGAAAGCAAGTGGATACCGTCTGTACTGATTTTTCCAAGGCATTTGATAGGGTTGACTATAATTTGTCGTTAACGAAATTAAAAAAGTATGTTTTAATTTAAGAATGTTACAATGGTTGCAATATGTTAAAATAGGATGTTACTTTTCAGACCCAATGGTTGTTAGTTCAGGAGTGTCACAAAGGGGACATAAGACACCCCTTTTATTTAATCTATTCATAAATGATTATTTTCTTTGTTTCCAACATAGCAATTGTTTATTATTTGCTGACAATCTGAAAGTATTTAAAACTATAGAAATAGTCAATGATGTAACAACAATAGTCGTTTACTAAATATTCAAAAGTGTTGGCATATGTCCTTTTTCAAGAAAACAAAACAATTTGAAACTAGTGACATATAACAATCGTTTGGGTTATGTTCCCAGTGTTAAAGACTTGGTTATAACGAGGGCAGATTGTCCCTCGAAACGTAGATTGTTAATATTTTCGTTATTTAATATTTTAATTTGCAGAGTGGCGAAATACCCATATAAGAATATGAATTATGAATTCACGCCACAAAGAAGTTTCAGAGATTATCTCCTTCATATAAGGTTCACGTAAAAGCAATTGAAAGAGTTCAACATATATTTTTGAGATTTGCAGCGAGATGTTTACGTTTTAATATTGAGAATCACAATTACTGTGTTTTATGAAATGATATCTTTGGACTCATTAGAATATTAAAGAACTACTATTAGCTTATGCTTCATTTTTAAATTGTTGGATGGATTTATTTATGATCCATATCTTAAACAAATTTATCTTCATCGGTATTGTTCGAAGTTATTTACGAAATTAATTTGAGTATCGTTAAGAGCTTTATTACCGCACTCAGTTCGGTAATAGATATTCTTTATTACAAAACAAAGAACACATTGAACCAGAATGTATAGATGAAAATAAAATGTTCAACAATATACGTTTGCACTTAACGAAACTCATTTAATTGCCGCAGAACTTGGCTGACCACCTCGTTCTGACAACCAAACTTGTTTCGTTAATATCTATAACATCACTATTCCAAAGAAAACCCTCAGACGTCTTAACCTATTTTGTATACATCATGCAATAAATTATGGTCAAAATTCACCGATAAATAGATACTTAAATTTAATAAATACATGTAACTAAGAAGTTGTGGGTGTTTCTTTAAGTAAATTTAGAAGTGATCTTAAACGAATGTGACGTCCATGCGATGATATTTTGGTATACTAAAGGTTATGTTTATGACACTATATTATTATGTTAGATTATATAGTTATAAACTGTTGTTAATGGGGTTACCCAGTAAATCCATAAATAAATAAATAACTGAATTTGAATGACAATCTGCTTTTGTTCTAGATGTGAAGATATCCAACGTTGAAACAATTACCATTCATTAAGAAAACTATGGAAAATAAGTCTTGTAGTTCTACAGGAACTACACCATGCATATCGCAGAACATGAATAGCAATGAAAGTTTTGATAATCTATCTATTAAACAAGAAGGCATCGAATTAAAGGATGAAGATTATGAAAAGAAAACATTCGAAAAAAATAACGTAAATACTGCTTGTAGTGGAGAGAAACCTTATAGTGGCGCCGTTTGTGAATACAGCAAAGGTAATTTGGTTAGACATACAAAGAATCATGCAGGAGAAAAGCCATACAGATGCTTGGTATGTGAATACAAAACAGCCGTAAAAGTAATTTAGTTACACATATGAGATCTCATACAGGAGAAAAGCCATACAGATGCTCAGTTTGTGAATACAGAACAGCATATAAGAGTCTGTTAGTTACACATGTGAAATCCCATACAGGAGAAAAACCACACAGATGCTTAGTTTGTGAATACAGAACAACATGTAAAAGTCATTTAGTTAGACATGTGAAAACTCATACAGGAGAAAAACCATACAGTTGCTCGATTTGTGAATACAGAACAGCATGTAAAAGTCATTTAATTGTACATGTGAAAACTCATACAGGAGAAAAGCCATACAGATGTTCAGTTTGTGAATACAGAACAGCAGTGAAAAGTAGTTTAGTTAAACATGAGAACTCATACAGGAGAAAAACCATACAGATGCTCGGTTTGTGAATACAGAGCAGCAGATAGAAATAGTTTAGTTTTACATATGAGAACTCATACAGGAGAAAAACCATACAGTTGCTCGATTTGTGAATACAGAACAGCATGTAAAATTCATTTAATTGTACATGTGAAAACTCATACAGGAGAAAAGCCATACAGTTACTCGGCTTGTGATTACAGAACACCAGTGAAAAGTCGTTTGGTTATACATATGAGAATTCATACAGGAGAAAAGCCATACAGTTGCTCAGTTTGTGAATACAGAACACCAGTGAAAAGTAGTTTGGTTATACATACGAGAATTCATACAGGAGAAAAGCCATACAGTTGCTCGGTTTGTGAATACAGAACAGCAGTGAAAAGTAATTTAGTTCCACATATGAAAACTCATACAGGCGAAAAACCATACTGATGCTCAGTTTGTGAATACAGAACGACTTTGAAAAGTAGTTTAGTCAGGGCCGTCGTTACAGCAGGTGCGAGCGTGCGGCCGCACCGGGCGGCCGTTTTTGGGGGGCGGCTATTTTTCTTAACAAAATATTATAATATTTTTTTATCATATGATATGATTGCTCCAACGTAAGAACATAAATATTACTGAATCTGCCAAATGCCTTTAATCACTTAAAAATCATTTTCAAAGCTGTCGAACAGATGCATTTTTTAAACAATTATTGGTTAATGCTGGAGAACTGAAACGGGTCAATTCTTGCCACCTGTATTTACCTATTATATACCTTTTGATTATATACCCAATTAGTAATAAGGCCTGACAGTATGTGTTCTTATGTTTTATTTACGTAACAACGTAGTATAAGTACGAATCGATGTAAGTGACCGCAGGCTATAAGTTTCCGAATGCAATGTGCAAACTCTGGAAGCAGCAAGTGAACTCATTCGCGCTAAAGTTGGTGAATCGCGCGAATCGATCTATTCGGACCCTAGTAGGTGAATAGCGCGGATCAATTGATTCGCTGCCAAATTGGCCAAGTAAAGTCTTATTGTCTCCACCACGGAGTACGGGCAGCTCTAGGCGAGATGCAAGCCGTAGAAGTGAAACAACACATTGGAGGCGTCAGCGGTGTCCAAATCGACGGCGTTTGAAGATTAGCCCTGGTGGAAACCGCGCTACGAGGTCAGAAAACAATTAGAATATTGCTGATACTTGTTTTAACGAACCATTGCTCAACTATGAGCAAGGAGCTCGCTGCCAGGTAACGGGGAAGTACCGGCCGGCATTACGTCATTTGCTGATTTGGCGTCCAGGGGCTGCAAATAGCGACGCGTCCTAAAGAATCGACAACTTCGCGTTCAAGCTATTCGTGTGTGCGGAATTATTTTATACATTGCTCTCGTAAGCTTTGACTTTTCATACGCTACTGAACGTTTAGTATCTAGTTAAGGCATTTTCTCATGTGCAGTGCACAGCTGCTTTATGTACTTGTATTTGTGTATATTTATTTGTGTGTCTATGTTTGCTTACAGATTATATGTATTCCTGCAGACTGTTGGGTTTTTATTACTATTGGTGTTTGCATTTGTAAGTATAACATTTCAGGTGTCAACGGGCTGACCTCAACAATATTAGTTTACCCTTAGTCGCACTGACGATGTGAATAGAGCCTCATAGCTCACCGACTAGATAAGCTAGCAAACCAGATAATTGTAACGTAATAATTCAGTAGGTGTAGGGCTAGGCAAAAGGTCGTATTACTGAACTAACGGGTGAATTGGAAATCGAAGCGAAATTCTCGTCCAAATCTAAAGCTCTACCGAGAAAAAAAACGAGGCAATTTTTCTATGAAGGTAAAGATGAACCGATACACAACCCTGAATAAAAGTTCAAGGTTGATATATTTTTTGGTGTGTTGGACACAATAATTCAATATTTTTTATTATACCTGCATCAGAATCGCCGTTTAAAACACGCCTGAGCGTGCGAATACAGGCGATTAAAGCTCGCCGAGCTTTAAAGGTAGTCAAGGAAACGATTGAATGCAACAACGGACATGGACGCGACAAAAACGTAAATAATTCGTGTAACTATAGTAGCAATATTATTATGCCCTCTCGATTTATCACGACAAAAATTATTTCCAAGTTTTTAGTGCGTAATTTATTTCCAGTATTCGAGGTATAATAAAAAATAGCGTAAAGTATTCGTGGATAACTGGTCTTTAAAACACTTGCTCTATTTCGAGCACTCCGGCTACGCCGTCGTGCTCGAAAACTCGCGCGTGTTTTAAAGACCTTGTTATCCACTCATACTTTAATATACTATTTTCTACGGTCGTGTCAAAATGACAACTCTTTGCACAGTTTCTAAAGTCAAAAGTGACGTAATATTAGCGCTCGAATTACGTCTTTTTAACACGTTGCCATTGGAGGCCGCTGGCGCGTTGTGCTTTTAAACTCGTCGCACGTGCTTTAAGGGCGTACTTATACACTAGTATCATAATATACTATAAAAGAAAGATTCGAACTTTTAAGGGTCCATGCAGATTATTTTTATTTTTTTTACAATATTTCATTGCTTTCCACTTTTAATAAAAATGAATTAGTCAAACACGGCATGGATTTGCATACATACTTATCCGATGCTGGTAGTTTAAATAGTTACATAAACGGCTTGAAACTTAAGGATGAGCTGCTCTCATTTAGAACTTTTATTGGGTTCAACGAACATGAAACTATAATTCTTTAAATACTCTTAAGTACATAACAGAAAATAATTTAGAAAACACTTTCCCTAATTTAGTAATATTTCTTAGAATCCCACTCACTTTACCCATCTCAGTTGCTTCTGGGGAAAGAAGTTTCTCGAAATTAAAAATAATCGAAAATTATTTAAGATCGAACATGAATGTGCCAAGAATTTAAATTATGATAAAATAATGTCTGTTTTCTGAAAAAAAAGCCCGAAGATATATTTAGTTTTTTATGTAACTATGTATTTGTGTCTGAGTCAGATTTTTTAGAGTTTAATTTTTATCTATGTATTATGTATGTGTTACTATGTAGTATATAGTATACGTATATTTAACCGTGTTATATTTGTTAATAAACATTTTTTTTAAATTTAGCCATTTTTTTAATAGTTACAGACATAAGGGCGACAATTTAAAAACCTGCACCGGGCGGCCAAAAGTCTAGCGACGGCTCTGAGTTTAGTTATGCATATGACAACTCATACAGGAAAAAAAGCCATACAGTTGCTCGGAGTGTGACTACAGAACAGCAGATAGAAGTAGTTTACTTAGATATATTAAAACTCACACAGGAGAAAAGCCATACAGATGCTCAGTTTGTGAATACACAACATATATACACAATATATTTATATTTAAGAACAAACCGAATCATGCAAAATACTAGCGGCGGTTTCCCTGTAAATCAGGGTTACTATCCTGGTTACAACATGCAGTATCAGAACTATGTTCCTCAATCACTTAATCAGTGGCCTACTCCGCAAACACAGTTTCAACAAAATTATCAGCAACCCTGTACATCACAATCATCGATGTCTTTCCCATCGTCGGCAATGCAAAATACCATGCAGATACAAAACCAATTGCAAGCAAGCTACTACCCGTCCAGTATTAATTTTCCTCCGCTGCCAGCGCCTTCATCACAAATACAAATGTATAATTCGGTACCTTCTGCTGAATTTTGGCAATCAAATATGATTTCGCCAATACAACAAACGGATGACTATTCATCTCTCTACCCTCTGACACTACCATCAGCTTCTAATAAACCAGTACAAAATACTGATAACATGTCAATAGCAACAGATGACTCCCAAATAATTAAACTAAGTAAATGATTTTCAAGAGGTGAAACCACGCAAGAAACGAAAACGCGCTGGAAATAGCCCACAAGGCAATACGTCTAAACAGCCAAACCCAGGCGCAACTACGAAAAATAGATATCAATCCCTAGCAACAGGACGAGAGTACTAGTAAAAAAGAAGCTACAAATCAAGATGTAAGCCAAAAGAGAACACCAATTCCTCCATTTATATTACATTATGTAACAGCAATAAATCCATTGATCCAATTAGTGGAAAACAGTATTCCTAAGAACTACTCTTACCAGCTTATGCAAGGAAACAAACTAAAACTCCAGACAAATACCGTAGAGGACTATAAAAAAATAAGGGATGTCTTAGATGCTAATAAGGTGGTGGCTAGACACACCTATAGCTTAGAGGAAGAGAAAAGATTTCGTGTTGTTTTACGTAATATGCATCACTCCACAGAAGAAAACATAATAAAGGAAGCTCTGAAAGTTGAAGGCCATGAAGTGCTAAACATCATGAACGTAGTAAATAGAGAAACTCGACAGAAAAAGAATCTCTTCTTCATTGACCTTAATAGCAAGGAAAATAATAAAGGAATTTTCAATATAAAGCACATTGGTAATGCAATAATTACGTTTGAAGAACCTAGGCAAAAAATGCAGATACCTCAATGCAAAAATTGCCAATGCTATGGGCACACAAGGAATAGATGTACCAGGCCAGCTCGCTGTGTAAAATGTGCCGAACTACACGACTACCGCACTTGCACTAAAAACCGGAAGGACGGTAAAGAACCTAAATGTGTATTATGTCAAGGTAACCACCCTGCAAACTACAAAGGCTGTAGAGTCTATCTAGATATTCTCAACAGAAGGTCGCAAAACCCAAAGTTTGGCATTGCTATTCGCCAACACCAACAACAGAAACAACAACAGCCACAACAGCAGCAGCAGCAGCTACAACAAAATCAACAGATGCCACAGTTATCACAACCTGCAAGTCAGACACAAAAACCTTCTGCTCTACAACCTCAAAATCAAATGCAATGGCACAGTCAAACGATAGGATCTCATCCTCAGCAAAACCTGTATAACCAAACAGCAGGCCAACAAGCAAATGATTTGACATCTATAATAATCTCATTACAACAAACCATCCAAACACAACAAAAAACTATTAATGAACTAACCACACAAATAAGATTACTCAGAGAAGAATTAAGTAACAAAAATGGCTCCCATATATAAAATTGCATTATGGAATGCCAATGGCCTTCCAAACCACAAAAACGAGGTTGAAACTTTCCTCAGGCATGATGAAATTGACATTTTACTTGTATCTGAACCTCATTTTTGCAGTACAACTAATTTCAAAATACATAATTATAAGATATATTCAACAAATCATCCAGATGCAAACAGACAAGCCAGAGGCGGAACTGCCATACTACTTAAACAACACATCAAACATCATGAGTTACCTGCATTCAAAGAAAACTATCTTCAAGCAACAACCATTGAAATAGAAGATTGGTATGGACCTTTAGTTCTATCAGCTGCATACTGTCCTCCGAATAATCCAACCAACAAGCAAGGTTTTATTGAATATTTCAAATCATTAGGGAATCGCTTCTTAGCGGGTGGTGATTACAATGCTAAGAATACTCTATGGGGTTCTCGTATCTCCCCACCTGGTAGAGGTAAGGTGTTATATCAGGTAATGCAAGATCTACATCTAGGGCACTTATCAACCTATGAACCCACATATTGGCCAACAGATCTTAACAAAATACCGGACCTGCTTGACTTCTTTGTGATAAAAGGTATTGCTACAGGCTATCTCAAGGCAACGTCATGTTACGACTTATCTTCGGACCACAGCCCAGTAATTGCAATTGTGAGTGCTAAAATTATGGAAAAAGAGAGACCAGTACGACTGCACAATAAAAGCACAAACTGGTGCTACTACAGGCACATTGTTCACCACCAATTGAAAATGAAAATCTCTCTACAAACAAATGAGGAAATTGAAACAGCCGTCCAACAATTCACGAAAATAATTCAAGAGGCAGCTTGGGAAGCAACACCCAAAATCTCAAGCAAGAGGGAGCAAGAACTTTGTCCAATAGCTGTCAAAAGAAAAATTGCAGAAAAAAGGAGGCTTAGGAGAGTCTGGCAAAATACAAGGTATCCTTCGGACAAACGACGCTATAATCAAGCATCAATGGAACTGAAAGAGCTGATCAAGAGGCTAAAAAACGAGAGCTTTAATGAATATCTTGCAAACATGAGTGCAACAGAAGACACAAACTACGCTCTGTGGAAAGCGACTAAAAATATAAAATGTCAAAATCAACCAATTCCTCCGCTGCAGAAAGATAATGGTTCATGGGCACGCACAGAAATAGAAAAAGGAGATCTCTTTGCACAATATTTAGAGGACGTTCTTCAACCAATTCCATCCCAGATTACTAATGATGAAGAAAGAGAAATACAGAGCTCCTTGGAAGCACCTCACCAGCTCACTCCGCATATGGAACTCTTTACTGTACCAGAAGTTAAAAACATGGTAAGATTCAATCTAAACCCCAAAAAAGCTCCCGGCTATGACCAAATTACAGGTCAATTAATTAAGGAACTGCCGCGTAAAGGTTTCGTAATGATAACCATGTTATACAATGCTGTACTGAGACTGGGGTACTTTCCAGCACAGTGGAAGGTTGCCCAGGTGATTATGATTCCCAAGCCTGGTAAACCTGCACATGAACTAAACTCCTACAGACCAATTAGCTTGTTACCTATATTAGGAAAACTACTGGAAAAACTGTTAATCAAAAGACTAACCCCAATACTAGAGGAAAATGCCATCATCCCAGACTACCAGTTTGGTTTTAGAAAAGGTCATTCTACCATTCAACAAGTACATAGAGTTGTAGATGCTATTAACCAAGCTTTCGAGGAAAAAAGTATTGTACAGCTATATTTCTCGACGACAGCCAGGCGTTTGACAAGGTGTGGCATACAGGTCTACTTTTCAAGTTAAAGAAATGCCTCCCCTATGCTGTATTTGTTATCTTAGAGTCTTACTTGTCAGAAAGATGCTTCCAAGTAAAATTTGGTCAATACTTGACCGATCTTCATCCAATAAAATCGGGGGTACTCCAGGGTAGCGTCCTTGGTCCGCTATTATATCTGATCTATACAGCAGACATGCCTATAAATCAACATTCTCTTACTGCAACTTTTGCTGATGACAAAGTCATTATGGTAGAGCACAATGATCCAGTAACAGCTGCAAATAGCCTACAACAAAGTCTAGATGAAGTCGTGCAGTGGACAAAAAAATGGCGTGTAAAGTTAAATGAAGCAAAATCATTTCACATTACTTTTACAAAATGCAAGGGTATTACGCCGCCAGTATACATTAATATTATACCGCTAACACAAGTAACGGAAATAAAATACCTTGGTATGCATTTGGATAGGGGCCTGACGTGGAGGACCCACATTTGGAAGAAGCGTAAACAACTCGGAGATAAGTTTAGAAAACACTATTAGCTACTTGGAAGAAGATCGAAACTATCCCTCTCAAACAAGCTTCTTGTCTACAATGCAGCGTTCAAATCTATATGGTATCCAACTGTGGGGAACAGCAGCAAACTCCAACATCCAAATAATGGAAAGGTTCCAATCCAAAGTTTTACGCGCAATGTGCGATGCTCCCTACTTTGTGCGTAATGTGGACATTCTGAGTGACTTAAAAGTGGATTCGGTCAAAGACGTGATTGTTAAATGCAGTGAAAAGTATCTAAGTAATATAGAATCTCATTCAAATCCATTGGTGCTAAACTTATTAGATAATAGTGCTCATATGCATAGATTAAATAGATATAAACCTTTGGACTTGCCATATAGATTTTAATGTAAAGTATACAATATTTACTTGTGTTATAAAGCAAACATACTTTATAAGTTACTTCTGTGTTGTAAATCATTGGATTGCAACCTCATGTCATTGTTTTCATGTCATTTATTTAGTCTCTAACATATGTTTTGCTTATTGTAAAAAATTACAGATTGCAAATAGAAATAAACATTAATAATAAAAAAAAAATAAAGTATATGTTGTGATTTGGGTTGCATAACTATTTACTTGGTTAAATATATCATTTTTTGTTCGAAAATGCCGCTGGAAGCTCCTAGCGTCAAAGTGATTACCTTATCAGTTGCATTCAGCAGGTAAATGCGTCATTAGAATTCTTGAGCTATAACAGTGTTGCAAGAACTTTCTCTCTACAATTCCAATAGTTTTACAATGGTTGTACCTACCCGAAATAAACTTGTATTCTGCCAAAGAATATTTAAGTAGTTTGATTCTGCTTACATCTAAGTTAAGTTTGTTACAAATAATATTAAATATAGGTGTATATTCTTTGGTTTGTTTTGATATTATTTAAAACATTTGTTGTCAATCGGATGAACTCGTACCAAGTAAAATAAAGGTTTTATAAGTTTCACATGCAACACTTTTAAACATTTAATAGGTAGCTAGGTACCTATAAAAATTACATAAGAGGTGTCTAATATAATTTCAACAAAAAGTTCACCGATGAGCACAAGATTATACGGAATACGGATTGTCCCCACTTTATTCTCACAAAATTCTATAATAAATATAGAATTAGCTATGTACAAATAATGAAAAAAAAAACATTAATAAACATTAAAAATTTTAATACGAAAGGAAATTATTGTTCAAGTAATGTTGACGATTAATATAGTTTACAGTGATCTATTTTAAAAAGCAAATAAAAACACAAATAATATTGTATCTTGTGAAGTTGATACGTATAGAGTACGGCTACTAAAACAGTACGCCTTGAATATCTCATTTACTTGATGCATTAAAAAATGTCTATTTAGGCAGATTTAAGTTGGCGGTCTCTCTATGTATAGGCTCAGCAAAGAATAAGACAATATTATTCGAACATCTATTATCGACATTAAATTATCTTTCAGAAATGTATGCAAAAATTTAATTTGGTGATTAGAGATCTGACCCAAGTTCTGTACAATCTGTTATTAAAAAAAATTAATCGGGGCGGTTTTCACAGAAAACTCACAATTATTTAATAATTTATACTCTAGTTTAAGTTACTGCACTTTAAACGTAAATTAGAGTAGAAACCAAAAAGAACTTATGTGGTTAAAGAGCTGCAAACTAATCGAGGGTTGGGGTTCAATACCCAACAATATACCTTTTTTTAACAAATGATCTGTTTTCTTTATTTACCTTGGGGTTAAGTGGTAGAACAGTATGCTAATTCGATTAGCACGCCTGAACTTCGCCCCTTTGAGCAACTTATGTATTCATAATTCAAGTATATTGTAAAATAACAATTTTATTTATTTTTTCTCAATAAACGACATTGATTATTATTATTATTATACTTAAGTCGCTCAAAAATTATGCCAAATAGCTATTTTTAAATAAATTATTATTACTTGCATTTAACATAATTTTTGGGCGATATAAATAATAATTTGTTAATAAAGAGTTAGGTACCTATTGTTAGGGATTGAACCCCAATTTGCCCCAACCTTTTACGGGTTTAATTACTTTTTTAAGGCAGATTATAGGAAATTTGAGTCAGATCCATTAACGCCAGTTTAAATTAAAATATTTTGAAATAAAGATGTTATACATTTCTTACTCTCGCCAATTTCAATGATCTATTGAATAAATGAGATTTTCAAGGTGTAAATATTACATACAATAAAACAATATAATATACAAAGTTACAAAGAATAGGAAGTACACAAATATATCTGTAAGCATATAAACGTACATTTTTTAAGCTTTAAACATTACTTAAATGTTGTATTTTTTTGTTGCGTGTACCAGACTGGTTTGTAGTCCTTAAATCTTGCGATAGCCATTTCAACGTTTTATGGAGTTTGCACTTAATTAAATGATTAATTAAAAACAGTTTATGAGAGTAACATGTGTCTTGCTCGTTAAGCCACCCTGGTACTAAAATTTTCAATTTATTTACACTATATGCTAATAATGTTTTCTTAAAACTTACACACGACTTACTATTTTTAAAATAATATTCAAAATGTTCAAGTAACATTGTAACTATTTTTATTAAAATATTTGAAGGTTTTTTTAGGTAAATAACACAGTAGCCCGCACCATAGTCTTTTTGCTGTAAAAACAGTTCATTATGATGCACTACAGAGTCACGGCACTTCAACATTCGCCATGTTGACAACAGCATGTTCATCAACTTCGCAGTTGGAGCTCTCTGTAGGATGCTGCAATTTAACCAGCATGTTGAACTGTAGTGCTTGGCGGAAAGATTTTACTGTGGGGTTCGAAGAATTGCCTACCCTATACCTCAGGACCGCGAAAAGATTTTCTAGAGGATCTTGGTTTAGTCTGCTGGTCAGGAGGAAACGATACCCTTCTAGTTTTAAGTCTTCCCATAGCTCCATAACTGACTGCATGGTTAAAATAATTCCCTTAAAACAAACACCTTGGTTCACCTTGTTATTAGATGTATATGTTTGCCAAGTCTTAACCCACTGCAAATACTCTTTCAAATTATTTTCAGTACGCGGTACGTTGACGGACAGAGCACATGCATATGGGTTACGGTCTTTCAGCATTATACTGTTTCAGCAATCAAATAAATAGTTAATTTTCTGTACGAATTCTGCAGTATCCAGAGCGCTGGTGCTTTTTAACTCGGCCGTTCCAACAGCAGTTCTTATCGTAGCACTCATGGTGTTGGAAAACACTTGCGTTGCAAATTTAACCCTCATTCGCTGGAAAGTATTGGGGTAGATGTGGGCATCCGTGATTTTTACAGCTGCTCGAACAGTACAAGAAGATTTATCTATTTTGTATGCCTCTTCGATATCTTTCCAAGAAACTTTCTTGCCCTCCACGTAAAAATCCTTTGATAGGAGATTATTCCGTACGCTTTTTATCAAGTGCGGTACGTCATATATTGCAAAAAATTTTGCGTCGCAGACAAAAAAATACGGCTGTTCTGCAGTAACTCCTAGATTTAAAAATGCAGCTCTATTTGTAGCAGCTTGGTCACTAGTAACAGCACGCACTTTAAGTCCTATTCTTTGTAACTCTTCGATGTTTTTAATAATGAGGGAAGATAGCTCTCCATGTTTAATGGTACCTGAAGAAACATAAAAGCTGACAGGAATCTTCCATTTGTGAATAAGTCCTCTTGCCATAAACACTAGTGCATGACTAGCGATTTTGCTTTTCCGTCCAAGATGTCCTAAATCTTCGAAACCTTCAATCATATCTTGGCGTGGATTATATTCTAGACCTTTTTTTAAATGCATTTCGTCAAGTAATACGACACACTGTTTTTCATCATCGGTCATGCTGTTAACTTTAACAGCCAGTTTTTTCATTAGTTCCGTACTGGTGCCTGTATTAAGTTGGTTTAACCTTAACCATGAAACTATTGTAGATTTGGAGGGCATAGTATATTTTAATTTTTCTCTCATAAAAAAGTAGAGGGCTGGAGATTTGTGGTACATATTTAAGGTCAATTCTTTTTCAGCTTCTGTCCAAGGTTGTTTAGATTTGTGAGAAAGTTGCGAACGGTTTTTGGTTTCAAGTCCAATGCATCTAAATTAGCCCCCTTTAGTGCACATTGCTTCTTTATACGGTAAATTTGTGAATTTTTTGCCATCACTTGTCTTCGCAGTTTTGCAATTTTTTGATGTAGCACAGCAGAACTACGGCGCTTTCTTGTTTTGTAGGTGTTGGCATTTCTAACATGGCCTCTTGAAATATGGTTTTTAAAAATAAAACATACTAATAACAGAAAAGATTTTCATGCTGTAGGCTCCATTAAAATGCTTTACAAGCTCATTGTTTTGCCTACATATTTCTACACAATTTATCAGAGAATTCAAAGCGTCAATAATTTTTCTGTATTTTATGAAACTGCCAACTTTTGTTCATTTTGTGTTATTGAATAAAAACGCCTAAAGAAGTGAAAACTGATCACCCTGTATACTTACTGCTTGGGATTTAGTTTTGATTTAATTAATAAAACTTTAAAAGAAATTTTAACTAATTATTCCTTATTTAATTAGTACCTACACGAAGATCGAGCAACAAATTTGGGGAAACTATAAGATTTAAGCCCCTATAATCGGACATCTTGTTAACCTACTATCGATGGAAAATTTAAAAATTTTATTATACAGTGTGGTGATAAAGTTCCACACAAAATTAGTAATTTTGTTATTTAATGTTTTTCGGGAAAACCCTGACACGTCAATTTTATTCTTTAAAAAGTGGACATGGCACCGTCCCTAGACTTTCCCATACTGGAAATTGTTCATATTTTCTTTTGCATTTAACAGTATAGTTATTTTCCTCAAAACGGCTGCTTGAGCGCTATCGTAAAACCCCGCCTCCTAACATGGTTAGGTGAAATTTTCGAAGTCCCTGAAAATCATATTTTGTATGGCATAAAAATTCGATCTTTTTATTTTCTGATTCTTTGAAGCAAAATAGTAACGACAATTAAAATAAACCATTAATTTTTAAAAAATAGAAGGAGGAGGGAGGCTTTTGTTTCTGCGCTATGACGTCATTATTAATGTTTTCAAATGGAAATCCCATTTTCCCCCCTTATGTTGATAGATCTCGCCAGTTAAATGGTGATATAAAAAATTAGTACCCCACATAACAATTTTTTGAGAAAAATACACATAAAGTTCAAAAAATTCAGAATTTCTTTTTAATTAAAATAACGCACCACATCTGTTTCCTTAGAAACGTTAAATTGTTGACTTTGACACATTTGTGAAACAGTGGTAAATGTTTTAAAATCAAAATTAGGCAGTTTTTGTCATAGCTCTTATTTTCATTAAAAATAAATTCTGAATTGTTTGAACTTCATGTGTATTTTTCTCAAAACAATTGTTAGACCTACGAGGGGCACTATTTTTTTTACATCATCATTTAACTGGTGAGGAGATCTATCAAAATAAGGGGGAAAATTGAGTCTTTTTAAAAAATAAAATGACGTGTTTCGGGGTTTTCCCAAAAAACATTAAATAAGAAAATAATGAATTTTGTGCGGGACGTTATCACCACACTGTATACAGAACGGGCATTTTTAAAGGAACTAACCTGCATCATAGACGAATCCGGTATGGTATCTGCATCTAATTGCATAGGCGAAGCAATATGATCTTCATCCAAATGAAAAGAGCCCGAACAAGACGTCGCTTTACCATAGACCCTTGGCATGATCTCTTTTTTAAATGCGAGTTCTTTGGGCGACACTGGCGATGTTGCGTGGTCAGGTTGCATGGCAGTTTTGTAATTTAAGGGAACAGCATTATGACTCAGCCTATTTTTTCTTGAATTCATAAACTGCTTTTCGGAAAAATGTATGGCACACACAGTTCTTTCACGTAATTGTTCTTCAGATAACGTGAAAAGCTGTGGATTGCCACAATTAATCAACCACAAATCGCGCCTTTCTTTTTCTATAGGAAAACGAAAAAAGCTTAAATCGCAGTCGGTCTGCGATTTCGCTTACACTCAAAATATACGCACGAATTAACCATGATTAAGATTAAGCGTTCGAGTGATCAATTTCGGAAAAGGAAACGTCAAAAGAGTACGGCAACACTGAAGACAAACTTCAGCACAACTGAATGTGAATTTCCAGAAGAAATTCTTATAAGCTGTCCTGTTAATTAGTCTAAGGAATGGTACACGTCTTATCAGGAAAGCACATCAGTAATGAACGATGCTAATGAAGAATTAATCGAAAGTAGGTAACGACCTATTGACTATTGACTTATTTACGATAGAACTGACCGAGAAACCTATTTTCATAAAACGTAAAACATTTGCCAAACTTTAATATTTGTGGAAAAAGTATCAAATAAAAGTCATTAATAATAACTATCATTTTGAGCATATGATTAAACTTTGAGTAGTTAGTAGCTTATTATTTCTTATTGCAGTATGTTTAGAAAGTTTTCACTGCAAATTGTCTTTTGTTTTGTTACATAGCAACCAGAGCACACTATTCATTTGTTTTTACAACTAACACAGTCAAGGCACACTAGATTAAAAAGTGTTTTATGAAATATTTTAAAAGTTTGTGAAAATAAGTATATGAAACCATACATGAATGAAAAGGGAAAAAAATAAGCTTTCCAATAATGCAAAATTTTGATATCCGTTCCATTTAAAAAAATGTAAGTTTGGGCTGTACCTCGAAAATTACGAATCAGAAAAATATTAAAGTAAGGCTATTCTGTAGAGCCTACAATTCCCTACAAGCTTTTTTTTAAAAATTGAAATTATATTAAATAATAAAAAAGTTATGCATGGTTGAAAAAGTCGACCAGTTTCAGTTTTTCTATTATAACAAGTAGGCTATGCGTTTTTTTTCGGAAAAACAGAAGCGTCAATAAATTGGCCTCATAAATGTGCACCTTTTTCCCCATTTGACCGAAGTTGTATCTCTTACCGTTTCCGAGATGCCAATGGTGGCACCTCGAAAATTACCCCATTCTGTATAAAATCTTGTGTATATTTTGAGCGCAAAATCAAATTGCCAATTTCGCTCTTATACAAATTGCTGTTAAAATCATAACTCTGTAACTTCCTTGCAATCTGGCAACGCTGAGACTCGTTCTTGGGAAAAATGTGACAGGAATCTGTAAGTGCGTCTCCGACCGTGGCCGTGAACAAGTTCATTAGTACTGGCGGCGGCTGCTTGAGGACCAGGCAAGAACTGAGGAGCTTTTAAATAATACGCTAATAACCCATAGGCTGTCCTTCTTCCCCTATCTATATTCTTTGGTCCTACTTAATATTTTGCCGAGACTAAGGAGTTCCAACCCTAGCAAGAGATCTTTTACATACTACACATCGTAATAACATAGGACCCACGGCTTTCCATCATTTCCGAATGATGGAATTCTGTAGAGGTTTTCATCGGCATGTTTTAATTTTTTATAAATCTCACCGGGACCGAGAATCGAAGTCGCGACCCTACGATCAGTAGCCAAGATGCTTATTACCACTGAGCTACCATCCCAGGGTAAGGTTTTTCTTGTTGATACAAAAATATATACCTACTAGCTGGCCCGGCAAACGTTGTTCTGCCCAAAAATAATTTGTCTCTGAAACCCCGTTTAACCACTATAGAGTTTTAATTTTATATCATGTCCATCGTTTTGGACTTAAAAATGTATGCCATTTTCTAGCTGTAACCCGCTACTTCGTACGCGCGAGGGTAGTTATTCGTGTATTAAATAATAACTAATTATTTTCTGTCATCCCATCCCATTTTATTCCATCCCATCCCCGTCCCAGTCCCCGTCCCGTCCCGTCCCGTACCGTCTCGTTCCGTCCCTTCTCGTCTCCTTCCCTACCATCCCATCCCGTCCCGTCCCATCCCTTCCCGTCCCGTCTCGTCCAATTCAGTCCCGTCCCGCCCCGTCCCTTCCCATCCCATCCCTTCTCTTCCCGTCTCGTCAAGTCCCGTCCCCTCCCGGCAAACGTTCTATTCAAAAATAATTTGTCTCTGAAACCCCGCTTAACCATTATAAAGTTTTAATTTTAGGTCATGTCCATCGTCTTGGACTTAAAAATAAATGCCGTTTTCGCAATCAACGTCCCAAAAAACCTCAATAACGACACCCATATCGATTTTTAGGCTTATTTACCCCATTTCACTCACTAAGGGGTAGCGAACCCGACAGAAGTTGTTCTGCCAGAACATTTATTTGCCTGCTATTAGCGAGTTCAGCAAACGTTTTTCAGATATTCGAATTTTCAATTTCTTTCATTTTAAAAACATGCTAATAGCTACAACTATTTTCATTATCCGTAGCGCGCTGGTCATCATTGCGGTTCGCACGTAAAGTAGATACCCGCGAAGCTGACTGTCTTCAACGACCTATATTAACTCGTCGTGCCTTTGGCATTGTAACGGACACTATTAAACGACACGGAATTGTTTTCACAATCACTTGTGCACAAACCAAATTTGAATGTCTGACTGACTGACTTCGACGACTTATGTAAAGCATTTGGAATTACATAAACTATTAGTGTCTTATCTCTTCCGCTTTCGGTTACCTGATGCGGGTTATGACATTATGGGGAAAACCCTTAAAACCATTAAGCACAGGTATGACTGCAAATAGAAACAACACACTTTCGATATTTTCCAATTTTCCGGCTTTCCCTTTGGATTTTCTTAATTTTTCATTCCGCGTCCCGCTTGGGCAAATTAATACGACGTTGTTGGAACGCACTCAAAAAATTTCCGGAAAGAATTAATGCTCTTATGAGATTATATGTGAAAAAATATTGAATATCAAATTTTTGCTTATGAAATTTCTAATAATAAAGATATCATGACTTTTATTCGTAAAAGTAACCCTTTTGGAGATAATTCGATTTACAGAGTTGAAACGTGCACTTCCACACCACCTTCGAAGTAGAGTACAGTAGGCACATTCCAGGTTTATTTTTGTTTGAAAAATGTTTATTTTAAAAAATATATATTATGAACTTGTTCATTAATCAATTTTGGATTCAAAATAGGAGTTCTTAATATTCATCTTCAGACTCTATATCAATCGGTATGCTTTCCTCTTCATCATCTTCTTCTTCTTCTTCTTCTTGTTCTTCTGCTGTCTTCTCTATTTCCATAGATTCAGCCAGGAAACGTGATGGATCTACATCTTCAGTGGAGTCGCAAGTATCGACGTCATTTATATCGGGTGTTACATTTAAGCAAGACTAACGAGATAAAGTATTTTTTTCGGATTTTGTTCACAACGTTGTTTATAGTGTAGTCATAGTGACGCTCTCCAAAGCACCCTACATTTATCAGTCTACCCAATCCTCTACCTTAAAATAATTCCAGGTTTCTTAAAATTTCTTAAATAATTTGTTATAAACGTTTGAAGAAAAAATACTATATGTTATTCGGAACAACAGTCCAGCCAATCCAAATAAAGTATAATTTTTGATCCTTATAACATAATATACTATTATGCTCCTACACGAATAGCAAGCAGATGTCCCTTGAGGTTTTATGACAACGGAGGGGAACTTTTCGGAGCACATTACTTCTCTATCTAGACTACAGTGTACTATATATGTGTTTCTTTCTATTTTTATGGGCTCTGAAACAAGGAAATTCTGGAATATTTCAAGTCGAAACTGCAATGAGATATACATGCCATTGAGGATTGCATCTATTCGTTACAACTCTGTAAATCGAATTATCTTCAAAACGGTTACTTTTAGGAATAAAAGTCATGCTATCTTTATTGTTACAAATTTCATAAGCTACAAATTTAATAATAAATATTTTTTCTGTAAAAGTGACCGTTAACGAGATATTCACGAAATACCGTTTTTGGTGCCCTTTGCCCCCCCTTAAAATTTTTAGCGGCACTCGGATCGATGAGGACTTTTGACATTTTGTTTAGAACCACAATATCAAGGCTCATACCAAAATCCAACTTTCCGGGAATTTTTCCGAAGAGCAATGTCTAATTTCTCTGGACTATCAAGGTCTGTCCCCGAACTGAATCCTGTCGTGACAACGATTGAAGAGCCAGCACCCATCCGAGATTCCTGGTATCTCAATCTAAAAACAAAAATTTTATCAAGTCCACTACAATTTTCACAGTGGCGAGTCGAAGATAATATAATCTATAAATATCTTAAGTGAACCCACCCGCAATTGAAAGACGATAACGAACTATGGAAAGAAGTTGTGCCGAAAGAAAAACGCTAGGAACTCATCCATGAACATCATAATGCATTGACAGCTTGCCAAGCAAGCATTTTCAAAACCAATGAACGTCTGAAGGATCGCTTCTATTGGCCGAAAATGCGTTCCGATGTAGCCAACTACATTCGAAGGTGTAAGATATGCGCTGCCATGAAACCTAAACAGAATCGTCCAGCTCGTCTTATGAGACAGCGTCCTTGGCAGATGATTGCAGTGGATATTTGTGGTCCCTTACCTAGATCATCCAGAGGCTACAGTTATATTTTAGTTATTTCAGACCAACTTATCAAGTTGGTGCTGCTGTTTCCACTCCGTCAAGCTACAGCTGTCGCTGTAACCAGATTAATTGAGAAAAATGCTTTTTTATTCTTTGGATGTCCTGAGTATTTAATATGCGATAATGGTGTACAGTTCCGTTCGCGAGAATTTATGCAGTTATGTGACAGCTACCATGTGAAAATTATTTTCACTCCTGCGTATCATCCTCAAGCTAACTTTGTAGAAAAAGTTAATCGTGTCATCAAAACTATGTTGGCTTCATATGTTGCAGACAACCACAAGAAATGGGACAACTTTTGCCTAAAGTGGGCTGCGCTATCAGGAGTTCCGTTCACGAAGTAAATAAAGTGACTCCATTCTTTGCTAGCTTTGCCCGTGAACATGTTCCTAGAGGTGATTATTTTAAACCAGGTGTAAAGGCTGAAACAGATAAATGTGAGACATCTGATAAACTTAAAGAGTTAGACAAATTACATCAAGATATAAATAAGAGACTTTTGATTGCTCATGCCAGATCAAAACAACGATATGACCTACGACGCAGAGAAGTGACATTTAATGTGGGCGACAGAGTTTACCGACGCAATTTTGTATTGTCCGGCGCCAGTAAACACATCACCGCAAAGCTCGCTCCAAAATTTATTGGGCCTTTAATTGTACGAAGGAAATTATCACTTGCTACGTACGAGCTTCAAGATGAAGATGAAACATTTCGCGGTACATGGCATGTTAAAGATATAAAGCAACACCCGCCAGATAAAGAAAATTAGATTCTGTTCGATTGTCGTAACAAAGAGAAACTTATCATTAGGACTTTGCATTCGAGTTTGGTATTAGGATTTTGAATGTTAAATTAAACTTTGGGACTTAGGGTTTTTAGTTGAGCCCTAGGGTGGTTGGTTGGGATTTGAAGGGAGGTCTCTGTTATTTACGTTTTTTCCACCTTGTTGTAAAGTCTAAGGTAGGTTGATTGGGTGACATCGGACGGTCCGCTAGGATTCAATTCCTCTTTCCTTTTTCTAGAATTGAAATCCTGACCCAAACATCTGGTCCCTTCTCTTCTCGCGTCTTTTTCCTTCTCATTTTTTTTTCTTGTTTGTAAGGGATGCATATAGCTGTGTTCGTCTTTGTTATGAGATTTTGTATTTTTGATATTTTGCTCTGTCTTCGGTAATTTGAAGATAGTTTCCGTGTGTAGTCGTTCCTGGGCTGCACACTTATTTCCTCGCCTAGTAAGGTGTAGGGTTTTTATTTTGTCTTCATGGAGGGTAGTTACCTATGATCGCGGTATATTTTACGGGGTCCCGGGCCTGGTACCTATGTTCTGTGATGACTTCAAACTTTTACCGCTTTTTTCCTATTTTCTAAATTTTTTGTTAGTTTTTTTTATTCCACCCTAAGCTGACTGACTGACGTGATATCGGACTAATCCTTTCTCATCCTTCTTCTGTGTTGTCCCCTATTCTCTTTTCTGGAGCTTTTGATACCATTCCCTTTTCCCGCTATCATCCTTGGTTTTCTTCTTCTTGTTAGGCAGTTTTTCCAGTGGGCGTTGTCTCGAATTGGACCTGGATCGGTTCATCCACCGGCGCGCCTTTTCCACCCAGCAGCGACAGATGTTCTGATGTCCTTTTCGGAGCGGCATTCTTTGTGAAAGGTGTTTATCCCTTCCGTCTATTCTTTTGTTTTCTTTTGTTCTTCTTAATTGTGTGGGTTCGAGTTAGATTACTGGAATTTATTTTGGATACCCCTTTGAGGTTTTGGATGTGTAGCTGATGTTGTCGTGTTGCCTTCAGCTGTACGTTTTACATTTGGTTTTGTTGCGGTATCCTTTCGCGTATGCGGATTTTCGTTTCACAAGCAAATCTCGTTCCTAGCTTACGTTTTGTTTTTGGGCGTGTTTGATGATTGAGGACGGTTTCTTTTGCGCTGCTGAAGTGTCGAATTTGGTTCGATTCATGGAGCCCGACTCTTAAGCCATGGTCCTTTTTGAACTCCATCTTTTACATCCCTTTGTAATTTCCCCTTTTTATTTTCGCCTTCTATTTTGAGATTCTTTTAGGCTGCTCATCCTTTTCTAAATTACTTGGTATTGCCTTAGTTGTACGTGGTGACCACATTTCTTTTGTGTTTGGAATTTATTGGTGATTATCGTGATAGCTGTAAAGCTTCGAAGCTTCATTATGGTGCAGGCATAGGTTCTACGTCGGTAAATTTGAGAAATTCACCTATTTATGGTTTGGGAGGAAAATCTGTTACAGTGTTGAAATCATTTAGATGCAGTCACGAATTTTTTCCAATAATTTTTCGCTTAAATACATACAAATGCAGTTTAAAGGTTTAGAGTGACCTGCAGTTCCTAAGTGTATATTTGGTTGCATACTCATTTCTCGTTTTTGAAAATTCTTGAACACAGTAAAATTTTCAAAATAGCTTGTGAGTACGATTTCCGGCGGCCATTTTATGAGACTGATTTCGTGAGATTATTTCCTTCTGGAGCTGCATGCGATTCGGAATTTTCACTTGAAGTGGATAACGTAAATTCCAAAATTATTGGTGAATCTGTTGATCGGCCTTAGAAAATGCTGTGTAGAATGAAGCCAGTTATGCTGGTATGATAATATATTTCTGCAAGATACTCACTCGAGGCCATTTAACAACTCTGGTATGTTATTTGCGGTTCGGTTTGAAAGTCGAATTCAAATATCGTGTGATTTTAGGTTTCCTATTAGTACGCTTAATACTCCTATTTCGTTTCCGTCTTATTCGAGTTCATTTCTGCCTGTGCTCCCCCTGTGGCGTTGATGTCGCTTGCCAAGCACCTGGAGGACTAACCCCCAAGCCGTTCTGAGCAACCCTCAACCCATGTGGTAGTCTTCGAATGCACGACATTTCACCTGTATGAAAGATAGAGAAAAGCCTGTCACTCATGAGGTTATTTCAACTAGTGGACAGCATCTCTGTGTTGCTACTCTGCATGGCTGCTCTGACGAAGCTGCGCTACTGTGCATCCCCAGGTATCTGCTAGAGTTTTAGTCATCTCATCGTTTAAACTAAAAATATCGTTCGGGCTAGTTTTTTGAAAGCTTATGAGATGTGCCTACCTTGTATAATGGTGAACTTTCCAACCGATTATACCGAGAAATTAAGAAATTCGGTGTAGCTAACTGCGACGTTCACCTCGTGCAATAATGTATACGGAATAGGTTAGTTTTATTTTATGTATTTAATATTTTCCTCGAACGGCAATGCTGCCTTTTTGCATTTTGGTCGCGTACAGTAACTCAACATTTTAAAATTTAACTAAACCTTTTGCGAGGGTTTATCAAAAGCTTAAATATTGCAATTAACTCCTTATTAGCGCTGAAAATACACAGTTTTAAATGTAAAACCCCTAGGCGAAATGAAAACAATTCGAATAGATCGCGTTTAGACAAATTAATTGATCGTTGAAGCGATTTGATGAAAACTCCCGTATATAGCTGTCGCAGTACTTGAATGTTTAAGCCACTACCTTAAAGTTGATATACGTGTACTCGAGCGAATTGCGAGTTAAAATCTTAGAGTTCTGTTTTTGGCTTCAAATTTATTAACATTGAAAACATTGTACATTTTATAAATAAAACTAAAATTATATCTACTATTCTAATTACAAACAAATTATTCTGTCATAGATTTGTGTTGTCTTTTCGAGTATGGTGCAGAATTTGTATGTGTACATACTGTAAATAAATAATTAGGTTACTTCAAGCTACGATGCTTTGTGTCTTTTATTATTTTTACTAGCAAGATGCCCGTTCTTCGTACGGGCAGCAAATGTTTTTGCTTCTAAATTTCAAATGAATTCTAGGACGTCCTCACCCCCTCACTCAATACACTAAACTAACAAACGCCGCAAAACAATATTGTTGGAAAAAAAAACAAACGTCTTCTGAAAAAATTCCTCCACAACTCTTTTTTATGCTTCACGTACCCCTGGAAATGTGTACATAATTTTCGTTCTCCTTGATAAAACTATAGTTTTAGTATAACAATGAGATAAAATTAAAATATATACTTACAAACTAAATGTTGTATTCATCAATTATAGCAAGACTAACTTAACACCTTACCCCTTTTCAGTTTTCCCTTTTTACCGCTTTAGGGGTAACATTAAAATCCCTTAAACCCCTTTCTAAATATTTTAAGAATGAATCTGTATGCCAAAAAACAATGTTCTAACTCAATAAACATAGGAGATACAAATGGTTCTTTAATTCACCCCTAATCCAGTTTTGCACCTTTAGGGGTTGATCTGAGAAAATCCTGAAACGTGTTTTTAGACATTTGTATTGGATATCTATGCATGCAAAAAACTAAGTCGATATCTTATGGGGTTAAGAGATATTGAAAATTTGTGAAAACACAGTTTACCGCTTTTCACCCCTTAGGGCTAACATTTTAAAATCCCTTAAACCACTTTCTAAATGTTTTAAGAATACATAAAAGAATGCTCTAGCTCAATAAACATGGGAGCAATAAACGGTTCTTTAATTCACCCCGAATCCAAATTTCCACTCTTAGGGGTTGATTATGGCAAAATCCTGAAATAAGTTTTTAGACAATTATTGTATTGGATACCTATGCAAGCAAACACCAAGTCGATATCCTATTGGGTCTAAGAGATATTGAGGAATTCGTGAAAATACAGTTTATCCCTTTTCACCCCCTTAAGGGTAAAATTGTAAAATCCCTTAAAATATTTTAACAACATATTTATATGCCAAAAAAAGGATTGTTCTAGCTCAATAAACCTAGGAGTTACAAAGGGTTCTTTAATTCACCCCGAATCCAGATTTGCGCCTTTAGTGGTCGATTAGGGCAAAATCCTGAAATGTGTTTTTAGATACTTCTATTGGACACCTATGCAAGCAAACATCAAGTCGCTATCTTATCGGGTGTAAGAGATATTCAGGAATTCGTGGAAACACAGTTTACCCCTTTTCACCCCCTTAGGGTTAAAATTTTCAAATTCCCTTAAACTGCTTTCTAAATATTTTAAAAATACATCTATATGCCAAAAAAGAATGTTCTAACTCAATAAACATAGGAGATACGAAGGGTTCATTAATTCACCCCCAATCCAGATTTGCACCTTTAGGGGTTGATTAGGGCAAAATCCTAAAATACGTTTCTAGGTATTTGCATTGACAATCTTTGCAAGCAAACACCAAATTGATATCTTATTGGGTATAATAGATATTGAAGAATTCGTGAAAACACATTTTACCCCTTTTCACCCCCTTAGGGGTCGAATTTCAAAAAATCCCTTCTTAGCACTACCTTTCATAACAAATTGAACCTTCCACCCAAATTTCAAATTTTTAGTGCCAATGGTTTCGGCTCTGCGTTGATTAGTCAGGGTTGTGACTTTCCTTTATATATGTATAGATGAAACAGCTAAGTGGTTTAGGGACTTACACGAACACTTGTTGGTTTTCTGGTTTGGACAGTCTCGAACCAGTGGCGCTTTTAGAGAACACCCCCCCCTTCCCACTCTTGCTCAGTAACCAGCTGGCGAAAATTTGCTACACTACTACACAATTCTTGAACAGCAGTGTTGTGAATTATATATTATTTTCTTTTTCTTTTGTGTAGAGAAAAATTCCCCGAGTAGCAATTAACAAATGTTACAGTTGTCTGCTTCATCATCTTACGTAGTTTGGTCTTTGGTGCAGTTTAATGATGCCGCCAAAACGAGATAATTTTCGATCTCATCTCGTCGCGTCTCAAAATTCGAGGTCGACATTTTTCAATTTACCAAATTCTCGAATATGCGACACGATATTAACCAAATTATCAATCTCAACAATGTTTCAACAGTATTTTTAAAACCCGCATAAAAACGAAGCAGAACGGACTTCTCTTTTTAGAGGAGGTTGTTAAGACATAAAAACCTCATGGTTGTCAAAGCCGAACTGGAGAATCGCAGTGGACTCGGCGCTCGATCTTTTGTGGCCGAGTCTGTCGGAACCGAACCCACATATTCTGCTCTAAGGCAGAAGCTTAGCCTCTAAGCTAGCTCCACTGCTTTGCCCTTCGAAGTACAGTACTATAAATATCTTCAGGGAAACCCCGAACTTGATACATGAACACGTGTGATTATTTTGGGCGTTACGCATTCGCAACTACCTCAATTCGGTTGGAGATCCAAATTGTCAATTTCGAGATCGAGAATCGACGTTCGAGAATTTTCGAGATCGAGATGGGTAAAATCTCGTCTCGTCTAGTCTCGCGGAAACACGAGCTCACTTCTCTGGTACTGCTGAGTACAACTTATTCCATTTGGAATCTAAATCTAAAAGTTCAATTTGCAGATTATTTTGCGTCATCCCAGAATAAAACTTGTTTTCAGAAAATTATTGTGGAATACTGTCGACATGTTGAAAGAAATAGAAACCCGAGCGGTGAAAAAAGCATTCAAAGTTCCAGTACAACTCTTGTGATTTGCAAGTCTGGATTCTAAGACGCTGAAAATTTGTTACGTTTCGATTACGCCTCTATTAATTCGCAGTTGTGTGGTGCAGGTTTTGTATTTTCGCTTGCTGCCCATGTTCCTGGATTTCGGTCGGACAGCGACTCTCAAATTGTAGCTTTTGTTCTCACCGCGGCTGCTTCCTTTCTGACGCCCTGACGGTGACGTTAATTTAGCGTCTTTAAAAATTGTCCATGGGGTTTGCGGGCATGCAAGTTTTGGTTTTCGGCCCTCGCCGAATATGTGGATGATGCAGCCCTGGCAAGTGTATTGATAGATATTTTCTCAAGCCGAGTTGGCGGATCAAAAGCGCTTCAGCAATCATTAGCTACACGTTGGCCAAATTCAATAAGGTTAAGTCTTTCGAAGCTATTTTCGCCGTGTTTTAGCTAAAGCATCCATGATTCTATATTAGGTTCTTCTCTTTCTTTAGCAGCCAGTCTGGAGCTCCTGAAAATCATAGGTTCCGAGCTTTTCAAAAATTGCAATTCTCGCAATTGAACACGTCGGCCTTGATCCAGTTTGAATTTAACACCTGCAATTCCGACCCCTGGGTCACCACATAATCTTTCTTGGCGTGCGTGCAGAAGGAGCTCAACCAGAGGACACTAAGAACAGGTGTTGTTTTGCTTTTTTTCAGTGAATCGGTGCTGAAGGCTTCACCCGATTGCTACCGAATTCAGTCAGAATTTCAAACTTCGTTGGCTTTACGAACTGTGTATCTAAACGATAATTTTCCAACCACAGTGCCGATATTAATCGCTACCGCATTTGTTTGTAAACTGTTGTAGTTTATATTTGTACCGTTGTTTAAACTGTCTTAGAAGCTATTGTTGTTGCTAGTAGACTTACGAGTTATGAGGTGCACCTAAATTTTAGCAGTTAAGATCACCCGAATTATGACCGCATAATCGCATTTGTGACTTTATATTTTATTATCACCTGTACCTCGTACTGGGTTGTATGCCATTTTAATCTGTGATTATATACTGTGATATTAGCATTTTTGTGTTATTATTCGTTACTGCTACCTGTGCGTGATTTGAGCTTTTCTTTCAGTAAATTATGTGCTACTTGAGTTTACACTTGTCGTTAATTGGTTAAGAGTCGTTGGCCCCCTTTTGGCTTTTAATCATTTGTTAGTGTTAAAAGATGTGTCCCAAAATTAATTGGAACTTAACACCTTTTATGTTTTGTTGTAAAACCAGTTTAGTTTTATTCGACAGGAGTTGGAGATTTTGTTGTTAAGAGATAGGGGAGAGTAGCTAGGCCTCACTACCCTGTTTGAACAATTTTTAGCCTGTGTTCAACCCCATCAATGAATATACACATTCGTAGTTAAAAGTATATTAAAATCTTAGTCCTATTACAGAGTATATATACAGAAAATGTATGCCATGTTTTTACGGCCTAATATTAAAAATACAATCATACGCATTTTTACTAGCGCAATTCTGAATGCTTGATTGACACACTAACATGCAGAATTGCTGCGTCGTGTTTCTGACATACGGTATACTATACATGTAAAAATGCAACGTCTGTTTGTCAACAAGAACTGTCGCTTGATTGCAGGCGTTGCTATTGTAATTTGTTATTATGACACCGAAAGCTGACATACTTTTATCTGGCGCAAGTTCTGCCTTTAGTGAACCAATTGCGTGTTTCCTGGATTACAATTTATATTAAATTATTCACTTAAAACCATGTTCAAGAATAGTTTGAACATTCTGGCCGGGTCACTTGTGAACAGCCGGGGTTGGTGTGGTTTAGGCGTCTGTTGCAGGGGTTGCTTCGTTCACGATTCCCTTGGCGTGAGGTGTTGCGTATAAGGGTTCCAAACTGAAGTCGTCTTGGCCGGTGCTCGGTTTTTGCTTCTGTTGTCCCTTGATCCGGCAGTTTTGTTTCTATGTCAGACGTTCGGTCCACGGCATGCTTCGTGACTGGCGGGCGTCGCCTCCATTGAGTGCAGCGGTTTGAACTCCAGTTCGTCCTTGCGGGTGTTGGGTTTCTGCTGGCGTTGCTTGACCTTGCATGCGCTTCTCCATAAAATTGCTTATTTCGCACCATAAGCAAATGCCGAGGAGTGTAGTTATGTTGCTGACGGACCCTGTTGTAATTAATAGGTGTCCCAGCTTGTATTGGGTAGGTCGTGGACATCTTGTTGCCATCGAAATGGTATCACGCCCCTGTGGTGTGATGCTTCTCGGATTGATTGCTCGGCTGACCTCGGGATACTTGTCCTTGTACTTCCTCCATTGTGGACGGATGTCAGCCTGCTTCCGTTGTAGTCTTGACCCTGTATGCATGGTCTGGTTCGAACTTCTCTCAGTGGATGCTTTGGATGAGGGACTGTTGACTACCCTTGGTTTGGTCGTTTTGCTGTCTTCCTTTACGACAGCTGGGTGAGGAATGTAACGTCCTCTCCTAGGACCACCATTTTGACCCTTCTTCTTCATGTGTCCTGGTAAAGGATACTTCTTCATGAAGTTGTTGTGTCTGGACTCCAAGTTCTTGTCAGGGTTGAATCCTTTCCCAAACTGCAGGTTCCTGGCGACTGCCCTCCGTGGTTCTGCTACTCGACTTGGATCCTTTGTGAACGGTATGTTCACCACACATGTCCCATCTTGCGTTTTCCGATGGGTTGCTTCCAATTGTCCTATTGTCCAATTGTCCACTTCACGTCCCTCCTGTGAGATTGATTTCTCCATCAGGAGCTCTTCCGCCTCCCAAAAATTGTTGAGGTGGTGCTCTTCTTTGACGTTAGACATCATGCTGACCACTCTCCTATTGGGTTGTTCTGCTGCTTCTCCTGCCCCAGATACGATCCATCCAAATTCCGTCTTTTGTGCCATCATCCCTTGCTCCGTCTTCTTAACTCCTTCTAGGAGTATATCTTTGTATAGGTCTGCTCCTATCAGGATATCTACTGGACCTGGCATGTCGTAGGTAGGATCGGCTAGCAGGTAATGTTCCCATGCGTCCTTTTCCTTCTCAATTATTTTATTTCTTGGCAATGTTCCTGTTAGATTTGCCAATATAAGCAATTTCCCAAAAATTCGGAAATTACTGGAGAATCGTGGTTTCATTTCCACTTCAATTTCTCCTCTGGATTCTCCAGCTTTGCTTTTTCCTAGCCCTGATATGTCAGCTTGGATTCTTACTATCGGTAATGCCAACAATTGAGCTGCTTCTTCGGTTATAAATGATGCCTGTGACCCTGGATCGACCAATTCTCTCAACAGTCCATAATAACCTCCAGCTGTTTTTATTTTCAAAAATGCCGTTGCTAGCAGGACTTCTTTCTGTTTGGGGAGCTTGACCTTTCTGCTAACTAGGCTGCTTACTTCCTCCACGCTTTGTCCGGTGGTGGTGGCGGCCACTTGGGATTTCCTATTTGGCTCCTGTCGTGGTTTTCTTACCGGAGTTTTACTGACGCTTGTTTGGTAACTTCTTACCGGCCACGGTTTTCTTGATGACTCCGATTTTATTGGCTTTGCGACTTCCAGCTTCCTTTTGGACTCTTGAATTGCCTCAAGTGATTGGAATGTTTTTTCCAAAAACTCCAACATATCTGCTAGATCCTGGATTTCTCGGGGATTAGTCCGCGACTGTTCATATAACTTTTTTGTTTCCTTGTCCAGCTTCTCGACCAGCAGATGTGCTATTATTGGTCCCCACGTATCTATATTTACGCCCATGTTGGACATGGCACGTAAACTTTCCATTGTTGTATCATGCAGCTGTTTCAGACTAGCTGCTGATTCGTAGTTTAAATTGGGCAGCTCTAATATGTTGTCTAAACATTTGGAAAACAATTTTGTTATTATACCTGCTTTCTAGTAGGTCCCATGCAGTTTCATAGTTAGCGTCCGATGCGTCGAGATGTTTTATTAATTTACTTGCCTCGCCTGTGAGGTAAGTTTTGAGGTACTGCATCTTCTCTGCATTGCCTAATGTGGCATTGTTGTGGATGAGTCGACCAAAAATGTCGTGGAACGTGGTCCAGTTCTCATAATTTCCTTCAAATATCGGCATTGTGATTTTGGGCATTGGAATGGCCAATTCTTCTCATGCTCGTGATTGTTCACTTCTCGGGATGCTACTTATTTTGTTAAATATTTGAGCTATTACCTGCTTATAACGCTCTCGCATCTGATTGTAAACTTCGTGCGTGAATTAGTCCTCAGCGAATTCTTGCTTATCTCCGAGAATTTCCTCATGAAGACTCGTGATGTTTTCCCACTGTTCGCATATTTTGCTCGCCTTATGTTCGTAGACCATTTTCGCCTGGGGTTGTTCTAATGTCGATACTGCTTCATCCAATACTTCGTTAAATAACCGCATTTTAATTTCTTGCTTCTTAAGTCTGCCTTCTTGTTCGATGGGGTTTTCCTTTTTCTCGATTTCTAAGCCGTTACTCTCCTCACTGGCTGGGTTTAGCTTTTCCTGCCATTCGTGTATGTAATCTGTAATTACTTGAAATCTTTCCTTCACCTGGCTGTAGAAATCCTTTTTTATGTATTCATGATCCGCTGGAAGTCGCTTCCGTAGTTCCATGTCACCGTTTTCGAATGCCTTCCACAATTCTTCTAATTCATCCTCTTTCTTGGCTAGGTACATCTGATTCTTTCTGCTTCCGGAATCCTTCTTCATATTTATGAACAGTTGGCCCATTTTGTCCGCCAGCTGTTTCTGCTCCTTTATAATTGACTCCATGTCGATGTGGCTTTTTTTTAATAGCTTTGGTACTAAAACTGGCTTACTAAGTAGTATCTTACCACTTTACGTATTTTCCAAGTTCTTAGAGGATCGATTGCCGCTTAAGATTCTTCTCGCTGCACGGCGGAAGCCCTTGGAAGTTACTAGCAGGACTTATGCTGCTATCACTAATTCTCGCCTTTTCCTTTGGCGGAATTCCTTTGATTGAGTCGTAGGATGTTTTCTCCTTAGCGATGGCTCAATTTGAACTTCTCCCTAATCTTTACACAGAAGAGTACATACCAATCTTGTTGCGAGTCCTCCAAATTTTCCAACGGATATGGCAGATCCGGTCCAGTTGCTTACTTGCCCAGAGCTTCGAATCTGTTCCGCGTACCCAAGACTCTTGATTGTTGCACTAACTTCTTTTCAGCCTCCAATTGGTTGGCTTGAGGATTTTTACCCAAAAAATCCAGTTTCCTCTTGTCCGGGGAGTAGTTGGCTTGTAGGACCAATGTCTTCTCCAAATTCCGGCTTCTTCGTTGATCGGGGAGTTGTTGGCTCGAAGGACCAATGTTAAAAGATGTGTCCCAAAATTAATTGAAACTTAACACCTTTTATGTTTTGTTGTAAAACCAGTTTAGTTTTATTCGACAGGAGTTGGAGATTTTGTTGTTAAGAGATAGGGGAGAGTAGCTAGGCCTGACTACCCTGCTATGAACAATTTTTAGCCTGTGTTCAACCCCATCAATGAATATACACATTCGTAGTTAAAGGTATATTAAAATCTTAGTCCTATTACAAAGTATATACAGTGTGGTCCATTAAGTGTGCAACAAATGAGAAATTTTTTTATTAGTTGTAAAACCGAAATTTAAATACCGCTAAAAGTTAGTGCATGTTCGATAACCATATCAGATGCCCTTAGAATGGCTTCAAGTCAAACAATATACAGGGCAGGACAAAAAATATGTAATTCGTTCAAGAATAAAGTTACCTTATTTATTAAGAAAAGTTGTTTACAATCAAAAGTTATGCTCAAATACAAAGTCACGGCCTCCTCTTCGAATTTTGATTCTTTTTTTTCTAAAATTTTGTATTTTCCCCGTATGATACATATTTTTATTATTCTGATTTTATTAAGAGTTTTTCAAATGTAAATTATTATTAGTAAAGCATTTGCCTTGTTAAAAAGAATATTTGCGAAATTCTAAAGTTCTGTTAAATATCGTTGCAACAAACATGAAGTGGACGCTTACCTAAAAAAATATAAATCCCAGTAAATTTTACAAATACGCTTCAAGTTGCTAAAAGTTATTTAAAAGGGATGTGGTTGTGGCTACTTTAAATACATATAAAATAAAAATAATAAAAATGTGTATCATAACACAAAATTTTCCAAAAAAGAATCAAAATTCGAATAGGAGGCCGTGACTTTGTATTTGAGCATAACTTTTAATTCTAAACAACTTTTCTCAATAAAATTTTGCTATATTTTTTGAAATAAGGTAACTTTGTTCTTGAACGAATTTCATATTTTTTGTCCTGTCCTGTATATTGTTTGACTTGAAGCCATTCTAAGGGCATCTGATATGGTTATCGAACATGCACCAACTTTTGGCAATATTTAAATTTCGATTGTACAACTAATAAAAAAATTTCCATTTTTTGCACACTTAATGGACCACACTGTATACAGAAAAGTTATGCCATGTTTTTACGGCCTAATATTAAAAATACAATCATACGCATTTTTACTAGCGCAATTCTGAATGCTTGATTGACACACTAACATGCAGAATTGCTGCGTCGTGTTTCTGACATACGGTATACTATACATGTAAAAATGCAACGTCTGTTTGTCAACAAGAACTGTCGCTTGATTGCAGGCGTTGCTATTGTAATTTGTTATTATGACACCGAAAGCTGACATACTTTTATCTGGCGCAAGTTCTGCCTTTAGTGAACCAATTGCGTGTTTCCTGGATTACAATTTATATTCAATTATTCACTTAAAACCATGTTCAAAAATAGTTTGAACAATTAGTACTTAAAGAACTGCACGTCATCTTCCTGAACTAGCCGGCCGGAAATTGTATCGAAGTAGTCATAAAGTTTGTTTTGTTTGAGAGAATTAGCCGACGAATCATATGGAAGCTAACAAATTTTGTCCATAGTCAAATTCAAAACCTCTATTCTAAATTTGTCAGCTGTATTTTGTGCTGCTATATTTTCGCAACTTTTTTCGTGGAATTTATTCTTCAGTTTTATGAAATTATCGGGAAATGTTTTCAGGAACATTGCACTAATAATTGTCTCATACCGCCAATACTCATAGTTCGTGGGACATTCTTCTGAGCGATTGTCCGATCGCAGTCTGCAACCAGAGAGCATAGTACATGTTCATAGATGGCCGTGATTAACCAGCAGCCCACCGGCTCCTACGACTACCGGCTCATCGGGCTAGCGCCCGATTGCCCGGCCTCCCAGTCCGGCTCTGGAAATCTGAATTGGTTTTGCTAATATTAAAAAAGTTTTAATCCTTTAGATTGCTCGTTCAACATGGATACACCCCTTAGCGATTAGTTTCGTCCTTAGACAAAGGAATCTTTTCCCTTGTCTAAGGTTTCGTCAATATTTCCTCCTCTCATGTCAATCTAGATCTACCCGCAAGAAATGGGGGTAGGTATAAGTAATTTATGGGTGTTTTTTTACAGATATCTTAAATAGTAAACTAATTCGGCATTTCGGCATTTTGTGGTATGTCTAAAAGCATAAAATAAATGATTACACATCACTACTTTAGTGTAGTTTATGCAAATTCCGTTTAGTGGAGTTTATGGTGGAGGAATAAACAATTTTAGTAAAACACACGAAACAGGCTGCTGGCGGGATTACAAGCAACATAAAGCACAGAACAACAACAAATCAGTGTTGCCGCCAGTAAATTTTGAATTGCACTGTAATATTCGCAATAATTGTACTAGATTGTACTTCATTATCGTAACTTCAGTTAATGATAATAGGGTTTCATGTATATACTTGTAACGAGTTTTTTTAGCAAAATTGCTTCTACAAACATTGATTTTATTGAATCGTCTCTACAGCGTTATACACTTCACCGATTACAGACGATGAAAAGCTCATGAGTAGTTTTACCAACCCACAAATTGTACGCTCAGTGCAAGTTGGAATAACAATGAAATATTGGAGGTTATAATTATTTACAATAGGTATTGTAATAAAGTTGTATTTATTAAAAGTTATTTAATACACATATCCACCTAAAAATAACTCCAAAACTTATTAATAAAGAAATATAAAATATCTTACAGGTATGTAACAGATAGTTATTGTTTAATCTACTTCATTAATAAAACACAACTACTGCATTTTATTGTACATTACAGCAATGACAATTTCAAACCGTGCTGGTAGGTAATAGGTACTGGGAAGTATCGTAGTTGAATATATGTTTTCAACTTGAAAGCCCCAGCGACAGATCTATTAACACAGAGAACCTACGATTTTTAGATTTCGCGAATTCTGTATACCTAGTCTTATATTAATGATTTACCTACACATGATAAATATAATATTATATATGAACTTGCACGCCAAGTAGACGGATCACGTCAGGGGAAGTACCGACAAAATTCTTATATTTGCAAATGTGACATGAAATGTCAAACAGAATAAAAAACAAATGTAATTAAGTGTGCATAACTGGCGGAAGAATAATAATTACTATATCAAAAAAAAAATGTACTAGATGTCTAATTTTACGAAAGGAGTACTAGCAAGCGATCTAACTAAAATTGTACTAGATCTAGTACAATTGTACTAAAACGGCAACACTGCAACAAATACAGAAAGTCACGTTATATCAGTGAAATGTAAATACTACTGGAAAGATCACACAATGCTGCAGCGACCGAGCCTGACTGTTGAAAGAGCGGCGCTGCTACGGAAGGGTCTCCGCTCCTTGTCTCGCCCACGCTTTTAAATGGACAGGAAATGCATTCAGGCTAATTAATGGTAAGATTAGCAGCTTTCAAATTTTAAGACAGATGCAGCATAAAAGGAATAAAATCAAGAATAAAAACACACATTAAATTGTAACTTTATTTTCATTATGATTGCATTACTTCAAAGAAAATAAAATATACAAATCCGTTCGGCGTGGATTATCTTAAAATATAGCGCTCATTTTTACATACAGCAAAACTACTTCTTTCAATTCTAACAAATGTCGGATTATCAATGAGCAGTCGTTTAGCATTATTTATTTGATAAAAATTATATCACACATAATAAAACAGAATGGTTTTGTTTAATTTTTGGCGAATTGTCGATTTTTTACCTAACAGCTGCACAGTTTTCTTTTTTGCATGAGTATCAATTCGAATATTAGCATAGGTACTTGCAATGTATCGAATTATTTGAATTTCATGCAAATCTTCATGCATATCGGTTATAGGATGTGGCGGCTGAAATATATTTAATTTTGTTATAAAATTTTGCAACACAGTTGCAACAATTTTTCTTTTAAAATTATCTTTACCCATAAAGTTTAAAATAATTTCAGCTTTGAAGGCCTTCTCTGCATATTTTACTATTTGAAATGTACTCTCTGAAGGATAGTACAATTTCCCCCTTGATACAAACATCGTAAATGCTGAATGTGTATTTATGTCAACAGCGTAATTGTGATCTTTCACTGATGACTCGGCAATCAAAATTTTGTGGCAATGACCGCAAGAATTTCTTTTCAACATTTTTCTAATTATAAAACCGCAAATGTAATAGAGAATGTTTTCCTGGAGAGAAGTAAGCGTAGTTTCGTCAATAACCGATATAATTGCGTTTAAATCGCTGTCGAGATAATCATTATTTTCGACTTCTAGAAGGGAGCGTTTATGGTTGCGAAATTCAAACACTCGGGTTATTTCGGAATTATTATCGACGACGCAGTTTGAATTTACGCTTGCCTGAACGCTATTTTGAAAAAGCAATTTGCGTAAAGTCCACTTAAATTGTAAAGTATTGGGATTGTTGTTCCATCCTCAGCGAGCACGTATACAAGAAAAATATAACTCTAAATGGTCTTGGGAGCATTTATATGTTAGGAAATATATTATAGGATTATCGACGTTACTAAACAGATCAATTTCTGAAACTGCAAATGTTAATTAAAAAACCTAAAGCAAATTTTTTTCGTGCATGTTGTAAAATACTACATCCAGCAACTGTTAATCTACGTATATAATTTTCAGTTTCTGAAAAAATGTTTTCCCAATATTTTCTATTGGCTAAAGTGAGGGGTGCTTTATAACCCTTCCCATAAATAATTCTAGAGTTCATTAAATCGAATATTCTGTCAAAAATTCTTATGAATTCTGTTGTGGCCTCACTATTTACAAAATCAGGATGCCCACTTGCTCTTAAAAAATCTATAGCATCCGCAACACCGCTACTTATAGTTTGAACAGCTAATGAAACATTCATTTTTTTTTGCTGAAAATTAATATGTGGTCCGGTCAAAGAGTTAGCAAGTTTTAGATCTTCCTTTTCCTGCAACTCATGCAATATTTTAACATATGCAAAAGAAATGTTTCAGACCGTATATATATCTCCGCAAACGAATTTCTGCACAATTTTATCATGTGGCATGGGTCCATTATACAATAAATATTGGAACGATTTTGAGAATGTATAAAACTGGATACAATATTTTCGCCCGAAAAATTGCAACCTAACATTTTCAGTGTTTTTATGTTTGTGATACATCCATCGCATGTAACTGACCGAACAACAATTCCAATTTCATATAATTTTTCTATGACTAAATGTATCAGTTGACTTTGTATATTAGCTGTTATTTTATTTACAAAAAAATATGCTATAGGCCATTTAAACCTTTTTGTGTATGATACAATTTGAAAAACTAGAGCCTCTGTTGCTAATTCTTCAATTGATACATTGGCCACTCCGCCTAAATCTACATATCCATAATGTTTATCATTTTTTTTATCAACCACAATTTGAGAACGCACTGCCATTGAATCAAATATTAATGCTATATCCCTAAGATGATTATTACTTTTCACATGATCTTTTAAAAAATCAAACACTTCAGTTAACAATCCTACATCACAATTTCTAGAAGATAACCTTTTACGTAAGACCGACGAATGGGGAAGACAGATTTTATTACGTACAAAGTTATAGGCCTTTGGCGAATAAAAGTATAGCGTTAACGCGAACTTTTTCATTGGTTCCGTATATCTTCTTCCATTGACAAAAGTTTTTAAATTGTGTGTTTGATTTTTAAATAATTCCAATGAAAATCCCTCAAAATTATTAATTATAACGTCTTCTAGAGTTGTAGAAGATTTACCATTTAACTTCAAATGGCATATTAGGTCCCGCATGTTGCTAATTTTATTATTTCTTCTTCTTAATTGTTGTTGAAGAATTTTTATTTTTCGTCTCATTGTATTTTCTCGTTTTGTTTTACCTACTCGTTTAGGCTAGGTTTGAGTACCAACATCGTTTCGAAGAGAAACAACATCATCGGTATCCATACTTGTTGACGGCTATAGGAAAAAGAGCAGTTTTTACTATTTGAAGAACTAGTCAGCCCCCTAAAAACTAACTAAATTTTCTAAAAATTGACTGTTTAATCCTAAGATTTCAAATTAACAGTCGATGCAATTTTGTCGACTTACCGTTTGAGGAGAAGGTGTAAGGCGAAGTAATTTCTTGCGATTATTAGCTTTTCTTTTCAAATGTTCTGGAAAATTGAACAAAGTTGGAATAGCATCCCTTTTTAATAAATTTTTATTAAGAGAAGATTCGAAATACGCATCTTCGGTGAAATGTGCACTACATATTACAGTATGCCGTTTTGGAATAAAATTTTCTAAATGGACAGCTCTGGCCCATAATTGCAATACTTCTGGCCGTTTCAAAGGAAACCTTCAAAAGCAAAATCAATTACGCAGCAATAATCCTAATGTCTAGTGCAAACAATAAGGAGAATGGAAGTAAATATAATTTATTGTATTAATAAATTCACAGAATAGATCTAATTTCAATAAAGAAACCAATCAATGGACAGTTGTAATAAAAGTAGCCTTTGTATAATTATTGTCTCGCGGCGATCTACTCATAAACACAGAATATTATACCGTATTCTGTAACATAGTTACTTACGGGCACATTAGTTTGATTCTTGTAATAAATTAATCGAAATATTTTTATTAATCTAATTTCTTTATTATGGATGACTAGTTATTTGTATACTTAGACCGCGAAATAACTGTTTAGCGTACTGAGAAATGTTTGGCGGGCAAAACGAAAAGTTCCCCAAATTATTCCGAGAAAGCCAAACATTTTGCGGCCTAAGTATACATTTGAAAACTAAGTAGGGCATCTATTTTTAGCCGGTACATACCCGGAACCAATCAACTACCCCGAATTGGGCCTAAAAAATGGCTATACACATTGTCCTCTAAATAGGACGCTGGATGGTAACGGGTTAAGCTTATTTATGACTCGTAATTCTCGGAGTAGAGGGTCATGCAAATGCTGAAACTAGAATAAGGGCTCTTTCTCAAACTGTAGCTATGCCAAAAATGGGAAAGAAGTGATCAAAGCATGAATTGTTTACATTTTACAAAATATAGAATCAAGCCTTTTGATGAACTTGAAAAATGGGGAAAGAATTTTCTTCATTTACAAATATGTGTACTCGGCTAAGAGGCACGCGATCTTAATTGTAAACTTTGAAACGTATTTAGTCATTTGCTGGTTTTATAACTAATTCATAAACGTAATTATTATTTTTCAATTAAAAGCAGTGATTTTATATACTCTTCCTATTACTTCATAACTACCATTTTTGCATATTTCCGTAAAATGTGCATATTTTTTTTGTAAAATATCTGCATAGTTCCTGCTTTTTTATGTTGTATATTTGCCAACGTAAGTGTACTAATAATAACAATCGTAAAATAGTAGCGACGGCAAAAAACTTTTCGATTTGGTTGCATACAAATTATATAATTACACAATCGCCATGAACTTCGAAGCGAGTATCGATCACTTTTTAAATAAACCAGCGCCGGTGCGTTATACTAAATTCTATAATGTCATTTAAAAACTATTAAGGTAGATATTTTAATACAACATCATTTGTGCACCTCTGTCTAGAAACAAAAATTAAATGAAAACAATAAATGATTGGATAAAAAGATGCGCGTTTCAAGAAATTAATTAATCTGCCTGCCGAATTTATTAAAACCTTTACTTCGTTTTAGTTCTTATATAGTTCTTATATAGTCGATATTTGTACTTGTGGAATTTGATGGTTTTCCCTGGCCTCCATACATTGGTACAACCATAGGCACAACAGTGCTGAACCATTTTAAAATAATACAAATAATCAGGTGAATTTCATTGACAAATTACCCAGGCAACACACAACTGCCGTAAGAACGCTAATGTTAGAAAATGAAAGGAGTCCCTTCTGCAGCGGAGGAGCTGTTCTAGGAGACTGGTTCGCAATTCGACGACTTGCGCCGCCGGTGTGCGCTTTCCAGTAGTGTATACATTTCACTGCGTTATATTGTATTTGTACATGACAACTTAACTAGTAATATTCAATAGTAACTAGAAATTTAGAGTTATTCTTCCCATTATATTGGTGTTACTGGTAGCAAAAGACAACACTAGGTAGAGCATTCATGTCATAGGGAAATTGTTATTACATTACCAAAACTAAATATGTTTTATGTTGCCTAGCCCAACATTAGGTTTGCTGTGTTAGTTGCTTCTTCAAGATATTCGGTGTAAGTAAAAATATTAGAACTGAGTGATAGGAAGTATGTAAATAAACATAACTAACTTAACCTAACTGAATTTCGTTTTGCATTTCGTTTTCAGATATTGCATTTGATAAATTTGGACTATTCATATGTGTTATCAAAATGAACGTGAAACAGGAGTTTATTGATACTAATTTGTGTAGTACAATGGCCAGCAGTGTACACGAGTCACAGATGAAAATCGAAGAAATTAAAGTAGTCCCAAAGTTAAATGTACAAGAGATCGTTGATAACACTATCAACAACACAACTTATCACGAATTAAATGTTAAACAGTAGGAACTGGATATAAAAGATGAATTAGTTGTTATGTGTGCAGCAAGCGGATGCATTTTAGAAGAACGGTTAGTTTGCAAGAAATCTGGATGCACAGCAGATCAGAATAATTTCTCAAAATATATGATGACTCATGCAAAACAACTTCACATATGTTCCATTTGTGACTACAAGGCAACCAGGAAACATAATTTAGTTAGGCATATGAAGACACATACAGGTGAAAAACCTTATTCATGTTCAATTTGCAAATTTTACACAGTTCAGAAAAAAAATTTAACTATCCACATGAGGTCACATACAGGCGAAAAACCTTATTCATGTTCTATTTGCGATTATAAAGCGGCAGATAAAGGTACTTTATTGCAGCACATGACTACACATGCCGCTGAAAAACGTTATTCATGTTCAATTTGCAAATATCAAGCGGCAAGGAAAAAAGTTTTAGCTCTTCACATGCGGATACATACAGGCAAAAAACCTTATTCATGTACTATTTGCGATTATAAAGCAACACGAAAAGAAGTCTTAGTGAACCATATGAGGACCCATACAGCCGAAAAACCTTATTCATGTTTTAATTGTGAGTATAAAACGGCAAGGAAAGATAAGTTAGTTCTCCATATGAGGACACATACAGGAGAAAAACCTCATTCCTGTTCCCTTTGCGAATATAAAACAGCACGGAAAGCATACTTAGTGAACCATTTGAGGACACATACAGGGGAACAACCTTATTCTTGTTTTATTTGTGAATATAAAGCGGCAAGGAAGGGTAACTTAGTTACTCATATGAGTAAACATACAGGCGAAAAACCTTACGCGTGTTCTATTTGCACTTTTAAAGGAGTAGATAAAAATAAATTAGTTATTCATATGAGGACACATACAGGCGAAAAACCTTATTTATGTTCTATTTGTGAGTATAAATCAGCAGAGAAGGGTAATTTAGTGATGCACATGAACAGACATACAGGAGAGAAACCTCATAAATGTTCCTTTTGCGACTATAGCACAGCAAGGAAACGTTACTTAGTTAATCATATGAAGGTACATACGGGTGAAAAACCATATTCATGTTCAATTTGCAAATTTAAAACTGCATATAAAGGTAACTTAGTTAATCATATGAGGACCCATACAGGCGAAAAACCTTATTTATGTTCTATTTGTGAGTATAAATCAGCAGAGAAAGGTACTTTAGTGATCCACATGAAGACATATACAGGAGAAAAACCCCATAAATGTTGCTTTTGCGAATATAAAACAGCAAGGAAAGCTGACTTAGTTAATCATATGAAGGTACATACGGGTGAAAAACCGTATTCATGTTCAATTTGCAAATTTAAAACTGCACAGAAAGGTAACTTAGTTAACCATATGAGGACGCATACAGGCGATAAACCTTATCCATGTTCTTTTTGCGAATTTAAAGCAGCAGAGAAAAGTAAATTAGCGAGGCACATGAAAACACATACTAGAGAAAGAACTTGATGTTTTATTTCCAATTATAAAGTTACAAAGAAACAAACATTAGTTAAACATATGACGATACATACAAGCTAACAATGGGTTTGTTCGTTTGTCTGCTCCAAGCTGATTTGAGTTAATAAATGCATTCGTTTGCCGTCGACCATTTGTTCACGTTGCACTTTTTCAAGAAGAGGCTATTGATATGGAAAATGTTAATTAACCAGATAACACAGGCAATTGCGAGGTAGCAGCATGGACCGATGCATAGCAGTTGGATTAAATTATACCAGGCCAAAAAGCAGCTTATCAAAGAAAGAAAAGTTAAAACGTGAAGATGGATGTGGGTAGTAACAGCTAAGGTAGGTAACTGCAGAACATAAATACTCATATACGGCGCAACAGTGCAGAAACAAATGCAAGAGTTTGGCGAGATTGTTTTTTTATGTTTAAGAGAATTATCGAACATATTGCTCTACAACACTGCTGGAGCGTGTAGTTTAAATCAGACACAATTTGTTGAAAACTCCTAACCACACAAATATTTAACGACCGTTAATAGTATATTATTATACTAGTTTAACAAAAGGGTCTATTGTAGCACTAGTGAATTTGGGGCACGGCGAGCGTAGCGAGGAGTGCTCCAATGGAACGAGTGCTACAATACCTCTTATTAAACGAGTATAATATACTATTTTATCTACTTTGCATAAAAAATCATCAAAAACTTTTAATTTTGACATTTCATAAATGTGACAATCTGTTAGTTGTCTGAAGCAAGGTAGGCTGTTTCAATGTTTTTCATATGAAAATAACAATGCAAAAACAGTGCTATAATGGACTCCGTTGTAGCACTGTTTTCGGTGTTATAATAACCATATTGTGACATCACAGTAGATAAATATGTATTTCGATAGCTAAGCTCTCATCTTCTGTAGCCCTGTAGCAAGACCAAACCGACAAAGTTGGCTATTCACCAAATTGCCAGTAAAAGAAAGTTTTTATATTGTCTGGATACTGCTCTAGCATGCTAGCATTGTGCCACCATTAGTGTTAAGTGCAAATACTGCTCAAGAAAAAGAATCACATTAATAGAAGTGGCTGTGGAAATTCCTGAAACCAATGCAGTGCAAGTTGTGGGATATTTACCACCAAATTTTAAGTTATATATCATTGTGAACTATACGGAAAAACTGCAGAATCCGGGGCCAATTTCCTTCCTATTGTAAATATCAATTCTTATTAACCATGTTTTCTAGTAAGCGTAACTAATATTGTAAGGGATGCAAATGAAAGGAGGAGAATTGGCCCCGGGTTCTGCAGTTTAGCCAATTAGGTAACCTTTCTAATACTTTGCTAAACTGTATAGAAGTTTGGCATCATCCAGAAGCGGAGGAAGGAAGTCACCTGCGCTCTGGTCAAGTAGTAGCATACCAGTACCCAAACCGGCTCATTCAGGTACCTACTGATGCAATGAAAAAAAAGAAGCTAATGCAAGAGTTTCAACATCAAGCGAAAAATAATTTATTAGAACAATTAATTGTTACAAGAAAATAAAGAGTAAAATGTAAAAATATTTGTGCATGTATATACCAATTGTCTATTTTAAATATTAGGTATTAAATATAAATATAAAATACATTAATCTAATTCTTAAAAAATCTAAGATTTTTGATTACAGCTTTGTGTGAATAGTTGACGGCAAAATTTAATTGTATGGCAACTCCTGGTTCTTCATAATTTCAGAGATTAGTTTCATCTGGCTGATCATCAGTTACCTGTTTTTCAATATTAAAGATTTGCTGATCTTTATTTCGGTTGTGTAATATACAGCACGCAAGAATGAATTTGCATATTTTCCCTTGTCTTCATAATTTTACATGATACAATTGGCTGAATCTATTTAGTAATCCAAAGGCATGCTCAATCGAAACACAACAAGAACATAGTTTTATATTAAACTTGTGAGCTTTTGTTAAGTGAGCATTATCACGGTAGGGTAAACACCTACTGCAGCAGCGAATTTCTTAGTTTAAACCGTGGGTTGTCTGGGACTCGGGGTTCGTTGTATTCTAGCCAATTAATAGCCACGAAACCTACATAAATTCTTAGTTTAAACCAACGGAAATCGGGGCACGTTGTGTTCTAGCTAAATAATAGTCACAAAATTCCCAATAATTTCTTAGTTTAAACCAACGTACACCTGATACTCAGTCCCGTTGTGTTTTGACAAATTCCCAGTCACAAAACCCCCATAATTTCTTAGATGTCACCAGCGTGTGCCTGCAAGTCGGCTCCGTGAATGAATAGCGTTAATACTTTCCAGCACAAAAGTGCAGGCCCCGCTGTAACTCGCCAAATTCTTTTGGCCGAAACGCGGTCTGGATTTCCCGGCCGTATAGGCGATTCCCCCAGGTCTAAAATAAAAATATTCGCCTTTGGCACGCGCCGTCCACCGTTATCAACAAAAGATAACCCTGCTATCAGCCATCCGAATTCTTCAGCTGGACACGTGGGGACACTTCGCCTTCAAGAGAAGGTAACCGAAGGTGGTATACAAACATTTATTTGGTTGCATTAAATAAAGCAACTGATAACACCATGTATTCATTGCACTTGTTTTGACGTTTGAACTAGCCATCTTTTAAATCCGCAGTATTACCAACATTAGCCCATTACCCTGGACGTTCCAGTGACCATCAACAAGGGGAAAAATCGAAACCGCTCCTGCAATTTGACAGTTTACTTTTTAAATTATTGAAAATGATCAATAAAGATACTTCTAACACTAAAATTATAAATTCCCAAAACTAGTGGTTTTTGGAGTGTATCCATAGTAACCGATCCTAGGAATTTTTTTACAAACTAACAAACAAAACTTTTCTAAAACTAAAATCCAAGTTAATTTTTATTAAAAAATAGTTACAGAAAAAGTTGTCGCTGAAATAAAGTTACTCGAAATATTGTTATAATGTTTGGTCAATTGAAATTATTATTTCCATTAAACTTACAATAATACAGAAAAATACGTATTGAGTTATTATTTTTATTTTATAATTTTTTACTTAACTTTAAGCTTGAAGCATTCGTTTGCCCAACACCAACTCAAATTTTCCGCTATTTATATGTATGGTAATTTGAGATACCGGCTGTGGATTTGTAGCAGTACTACCAACTACTACTTTAAACAGTTAAAATTTTTAAAAGCTGTTTTAGGCAACCGCTCAAGCACTTCAGTAAAGCGGGTTGCTTATGCAAAATATTGCAAGAAAAAACTGACAAATACATTTGTCCCTGATAGTACTTGCACAAAATCATGCCGTCAGAAGGGACGCTACATTTTTCGGGCCAAACAATGGAAAACAACATCCTTGTTATTTTTCAAACTGTTTCGACAACTGGTAAAACACATTCTATCCCAAACGCTAAGGCTGCTTTTACACAGAGGCCGTGTTTCAGTTAAGGAGAATTCACGCGGCAATGTATTATACACCAAATAATTCTCAAGCCAATTACGCGTTTGACATGAAACAAGGCCAACGATACAGAGAGTGGGCGAATCTGAGAAATTGATCAAAAAAGTCAAAACAAAAGTTCAATTTTGTAATGATATTCACTTGTAATACCATGAGTAGTCGAAGTTATGTCGACTATTTTTGTGGTGGTGTCACGAATGTCCATTGCGCTTTGGTACGATTAGGACGAGTGCGCTAGCACGAGTCCTAATCCCAAGCGCAATGGGCATGAGTAGTGATACCACCGCAAAAATAATCTACTTAACTTTGACTAAGAATGGTATTCGAGGGACTATTTGATGAACCAACTACTTTTTCAAATTAGTTTTCAGTAAATCTAGCAACAAACTACGTAATTTCTATAGTAACCGAACACTAATATTGACTTTTTCTAATAAAAATCACATTTGTTTAAAATAGTCACTTGAATACCTTCTAGGAAGATATATCCACTGCTATTTTTTTTATTGGTCAAGAAACGTCAGAATTCTGAATTTTCATTGGTCACCTTTTGACAGACGACAGGTGAATTGAATAGTCATAAATATATACAATTGCTAAATATTTTGAAGGGTTTCACTTTTCCACAGTATTTTCATCACAATATTTTTTCTCTACCGCACAAATTTCAATTTCCCACTGCACAATTAGATATTATCATTGTATGTTGTGTGCCCAACTGCAATTTAGAATAACCCTTGAATACTTCGACAATTATGATGTAAGAGTATTAACCAAAAAGATTTTCTTTTACGGGTATAAAATAAAGTTCTCGAAAATGTACCTGAAAAATTGCAATTGGGCCAATTGATGTGATTCTGGGGTCATAGTATATTTATGCAAAGCTCTGCATAACGGCGTTCGCAATTTTTTGTGACTTGATGAAGAAAATCACGATCACATTAAAGGCAGTGTCGATATATGCGGCTTTCTCCATCTGATTTATCCATTAATGGTAGATGCTTATACAACTTGTGATTATTATGAAGTGTAAAATTGTTATTGGGGAATTGTGTGACCCGCAAAAATACGAGTTAAAAACTGATTAGTTGTATAGTGCTAAGTGTAATATGTGTGAGTGACGAATTTCAGTTTCAAAACTCACACAAACTAGATTGTAAGATATACGTATCCATCAGCAAAAAGGTACGAACACCGCAAAGTGTACAAATGCCAAGACAATAATTTTGATAAAGTGCAAGAAAAGAAATAGAACGATACTCGAATACGTGGCAAAGACTGCAACGCAACGATTGAATTTTTATTTAAGGAAATTAACAGAGGCACCAGAAAAAAAATCTATAAAACATTACATTCCGGTCTTGTAAAGTAATAGTAATGCCGGTCCCTGATGCCTTTGTTACTATGGAATTAAGTGTGTGTTTTGTTTGGATATGTCAAATAATAGATACTGTCATTATTATTTTGAGTTTTTGAAAGCGAATTCACAAGTTTGAGAGTATGGACTCGGATGTCGTAGAAAAAATATTGTACGATACCACACCGGAAAGTGTTTTGCAGGTCTCCCCCAATCTACTTGGCTCGACCTGCAAAACACTACATTCCGGTCTTGTAACGTTAATTACTATTAAATGCATAAAGTTATTGACTAGTACATAGCTATTACAGAAATGCAAATTTTAGAGGTCGAAACGAATCAACCACTCTTGCAATTTTGAAAATGAAACAGAAAATCTATAGTCAACAAGGAATTTTAAAAGTGGTTATCAACTATAATTTACCAAGTGTAGTGTAATTACCTCAATAATTTTTACAAATCCTCCTCTTTGATTCGGGTAATATTTAGATCATATATTAGACCTTTTCTGTTTCTTATTTTGTATTGTTCGACTGAATTTAAATTCCAATCCATTATTTTACTAAATACACATGTTAATAATTCTGATATTTTTTTATAATACCTAAATTCATCTTTGTAGGTAAATAATGAAATATTTTTAATCATTTTTTTAACATAATATCAACTCTTGAAATAGTTTTACCAAATAAATTAACCTTCTTATGGTAACCATTACAATATGTAAGAACTTACCAAAAAAATCCACTTATCGTTCTCCTCTTAACTCCCTAAATGATGCGAACCCATAAAGAACAATGCTCGTTTGAACTACTATATCAAGGATTTCAGAATCAATTTTAATGCCCTATATTTCAAAAAATTGTGTGTGATTACTATTCTCCATTGAATTTCCTAGAAAAAGTACTGTTAAATTTATCTGGCTAAGTGATATTTTCTAGATTTTTTTTGAGTTTTTGTGCCATTCTCTTATTAGGAGGCCAGTAGCACCTTGGTGTAGGCAGCAAAGTTTCAATAATAAATTAGCTAAATTAGCAGTATTGAACTTTTTTAGTTATTGGTCAGTAGGAGCAGGTGGTACCTACTTAATATGTAGTTACTTTGAAATCAATATATCTGTCCTGGCGAAAATTTAATAAATTGAATATATATTTATTTGAACTTCTTTTATCACCCTGTAGAACTCAAAAGAAGAAGTTTAGAAAAAAAGATGATTTTGGGTATAATAATAGGATATCAGGTTTATTAACTTGTACCTTGTAAAATAAAGGAATAATTTGAATTCAGTTGAACAATGAAAAATAAGAAACGGAAAATTCTAAAATGATTTAAAAGTTACCTGAAATATGTATAGTGGAAGATTAATAGCAAATGCTTATTTGAGAAGTGTTATTCAATATAGCGGGTGTTACTAAATATAATAATAATAATAATAATAATAATAATGGACTTTTATTTTCGGTCTAGACATAAACAAATAATAATAATAATGACAATGAAATAGTTACACATTACATTAGTTAAAAAAAATATATTGTTGAGCAAAAAGAGTAAAAATTAAAATAGTAATGAACTAAAAATGTATAATAACATTAGACCGAAAATCGCAAGGCAGAGTTCAGTAATGTAGTGAAACTACTACTGATCTCCCACTCAAACCTTGTAATCAACATTAAAACTATGTCGTGCAAACGCGAAAAAACAAAATACATAATTTACAAAAAAATAATAATAGTCAACTTGCAACACACTAACATGGGAATTTAACTGCATTAGACATTTAACTTTATCGACTTTATTGACTCTCGAAAAGATGACGGCGCATATGTTTTTTAAACGAAATTACACTAAGGCTCTTAAAATCAGCAGGAACAGCGTTATAAAGTTTATAAGCACAGTAAGAAAAAGAACGTTCGAAAAGAGCAGTTGTGTGAAGTGGAGGGGTGATCAGACCTTTGTTTCTAATATTCAAGTTATGTACGTCTGTTCGAAAAGATATACGCCTGTGTAAATAAGAAGGTTTTTATGCAGAATAATTTTATGATATAAAGTAACAGCTTGCAAATGAAATGATTTTTCATGTTCAACCAGCCAGTTTCTTTGAGTTTATGAGAAATGTGATCATATTTGCGAATTCCAAAAATATATCGTAAGCATGAATTCTGTACTCTTTGGATACGACCTCGATCAGAAGCATCCAAACAGGGACCATAAACAGGAGCGCAATACGTGAATTGTGAAAGGACCAGCGAATTACATAAAATTGTTTTAGCAGTTTTAGATAAGTAAGGTTTATGTGGATATAGGATTCGTAATGCAGCATAAGATCGCTGGACGTTATTTGCAACTTGCTCCCTATACCTAAAGGTGTTGTCCATTACCAAACCAAGTTTTTTCCTTGATCGACAACAGGTATTCTCGAACCATTAATAACTAAATTAATCGCGTTTTTAACCTTAGAACAAACATTTTTGCTACCAAATAAAAGTACCAAAGATTTGTTTTGGGTTCAGTAAGAGAGAATGGTTTTGATGAAATGTCGTGTACTTTTATAAGATCATTATTTATGTTACTAAGAGCAAGTTGCAAATCATTAGGTTTAAAAGAATAACATAACTGCATATCGTCAGCATACATATGAACTTTACAAGAATTAATACTTTGGAAAAGGTGACTAGTATAGATGGAAAAGAACAGCGGACCCAATATAGATCCCTGAGGAACACCCGATGTTGTTAGCGCTTGAGGAGATATCTGATCCCATACTTTTACACACTGCGTTCTGTTACTAAAGTAGCTTATTATTAGATAGATAGAATTTTGTTCTAACCTATATAATGAAGAATAGAAAATAATAATGAATGAATTAATGTATCAAAGGCTTTACTAAAATCAAGTAATATCAACAAGGAGAGTTCGCCATAATCTGTAGCTTTGAATATGTCATCAGTAACATTTAATAAAGAGGTTGTGCAGCTATGTTCAGGTTTGAACCCAGATTGAAATTCCGGAATTAGGTTATAGTGTATGAGATGTTCTTGCAGCTGTCCTTGTAAAATCTTTTCAAAACTTTCGAAAGAACTGGTAAGATGCTAATAGGACGGAGGTCCTTATATGTTTTAGGTTCACTACATTTTGGCAATGGAATTATTACAGCCTGTTTCCAGGCATCGGGAAAAACATTCTCAGTAATACAGCAGTTCATAATGTGAGTAATATATTGGACTATTGTTGGACAACACAGCTTAATCATATGAGTATTGAGACCATCAAGACCAAAAGATTTAGATTGCAAGTTATTTAATATTTTGAATATAACACCAGCATCAACTGTACGGAAACGAAATACGGTATTCATATTATTTACAGTATTAGAATTGTAAAAGTTTATTAAATCCGGATCGTACGTCTGTTGCGGTATACTGTCAATGAAATATTTATGTATTTCATCTGGTCTATTTAAGTGAAGAGGAATGTTGTTATTGTTTGAGTTCGAAAGTTGCAAAATTTTCAAATTATTCCAAAAAGATTTTGTATTACTGTTACGTAGTTTATGCTCAAAATAGGCTTTTTTCTCATTGCATAATGCTGTAGAAGTAAAATTTCGCAAGGTTTTATAGTAATGCCAATGGTTAACATTTTTGGTTTTTCTAAATTTTGATTTAGCTTTATTCCGTAGTTTCATAAGTAATTTTATAATAAAGTATGTGTTGTACTTGTATAAAAATTTGTGAGACAAAAACATGTTAATAATTTTGTAAAAACTAAAAGTTTGAAAATAAACTCTTTTTTAATGTGTAACCTGACGGGCTAATTTAATATAATTTAAATGCTATAATCACCAGCCTGAAAACTGGTTGCCCAAGGTTAGCTCAAAAAGCCAAGATCCAAGTGATAAGCTCAGATAGTAACGTGGGATAAAAACACAGAATAACTTCTTACCATTGTATAATAATATTTAACTAGATACATTAAATTAAACTGTATTAAAAAACACGAAATAATAGAATGTAATGACATTTATAAAAATAAATTGATTCTTCTGACGGGGTGTTTCGCTCGCAGGCAATCGGGCAGTGGCACACTATTACGGGACAGCCTATATGTACATTGGTTTCCTCGTCACGTTGCACCGCGCCGGTCCTAACAGGTAATTTGACAGATTAGCTGATCGCCAGTAATGGCGGACAACAACAATACACTTGGTCTTAAAATCGTTAAATAAACGAAACTGTGGTCAATATCAAACTAAATTGTGTGCATACCTAGTGCGTCCGGTGCTTTGACGGTGAAATTCCCAGTGTTCAAGTGGCGAACGATGCATTTCATTTGTTCTACTTGCCAGCTGTTCTGTTACCCCAGGTGAGCGAATTTTACGTAGCTATGCGCTGTTTCTTTTTGTCGGCGAAGGCGGCCGTTGAGTTACCCTTGCTGCACGAGCGCGTATCTGTGGGCGGCGGCCTCTGGCTCGTTCGACGGGAACTCCTGGTGCACGCTCCTCGGCCTCGGAGATGCTAAGCCACTCCAGACGCAATTAACGGGCCTGGTCACGTCGGTGTTTCTGCCCTGGTGCCGGGAAATTTGCTTCACGGACGGCGTCGTCACCGGCGAGTACGACCTGGCCTTTCTGAGTGCCCAAGCTTTGGAGGGCGTCGGCGAGTTCGGAAAAACTCTGCTTGTAACCAGGTGTCTGACGTCGTCGCCGTCGGGCCTGAGGCGGCTCTCTAGGTCGCTAGGTGCTCGGGGAATGACGCTGAAAAGTCGAGCGACAATCCAAGCGTCTAGGGGCTCGAGGGGGCGACGTTGGGAAGTATAGCAACAACCCGAACGTCCAGGAGTTCAAAAGGATGACGTTGGAAAGTATAGCAACAATCCGAACTTCCAGGAGGTCAGAAGGATAACGTTGGAAAGTATAGCAACAATCCAAACTTCCAGGAGGTCAGGAGGATAACATTGGAAAGTATAGCAACAATCCGAACTTTCAGGAGATCAGGTAACTGGTCGGGATCCTCTCGAAGAGTCCAGGGGACACTCCGGAAAGCATAGGCAGGACGAGTGGAGTGGGAAGGTCTAGGAAATTCTAGGAAATTCTGTCTGTTGCTGACTCGATTTCTGCTTTTATACCTGGTGCGGGCGGTTCGTATCAGGTCGCTAGAGCGGGGATTCGTGGTCTAGGTGCGCAGTGGTGTTAAAGCGATCGTTTGCGGTGACGTCACGTCGTCCTCTCGGCGCGGCGCTTCGGTACTTAACGTGGTGCAAGACCAGGGTGAACGCGCAAATTAATTTTTAATTTATAGAATCGCGTTCGCGCTGGGCGAAACGTTACAAATGTAATTTTTAATCTATTTTGGCGTGAGGAAGGGTTTACTTAAATAAAATAGGTCAGTAGAGAATAAGTGAAAATTTTAAAACTCGATGAATGTAATGAAGATATGGAGAAGACATGTATGGTAGGAAGAACATAATTTAAAATACTACAGACTATGAAACAATTTTTGGAATTGAATGTTGAGCTTAATTTATTGTCAAATAATTAAATCTTGTGAATTGGATAGCGTCAGCTGTATTTACTAAGAATAGGAAACGGCATGATTTTTTTGAGTAAGAGTCTTGGGAATTGGAGGTGGTTTTTCATCTGGTGGAGTTGAACTTGGCTGCACTTTTGTTGAAGTGACGTTTTGAGATTGGCACTAGTTGAGGTGGCATCCTGTAGCTTCTGACAGATCGGGATTTGTGTGACTTGGATTGTCAACATCTTGTTTGGAAGGAATAGTGTCTTCACTGCTGGAGGAATTTGTCGAGGGTCGTGTTGCTGAGTTGTAGGCTGATTGAAAGTTGGAAGGAGGCATTTCCGAAGCTATTTTCAGTACTTGACAGTAGGCTGAGCTTGTACTGGGGTTGCTCGGTAGTTGGTATACATTTGGATCTCCTAAAGGGTGGATTAAGTTCTTTGGACGAACTGCAGTCACAGGTATTTATTGAGCAAACTAATGTAAACATTAAATGAGTGAAGTGTGATAATTAATAAACGGACTACTTACTATTTCAAGTTTATTGAATGACAGGTATTGTAACAAGGAGGTATTAGCAATTGATATTCCATGTACATGACTTGAAGTAACACTGACGTTTATTGGGGTTGTCACAAAAATGTGACATAAGTTTTCATCAAATAAATGACATTTCAGAAATAATAAACAGTCTCGATATTGCGTGAACCGACTTGTTTTGGGAGAATCATGTTCTACTGAGCTAGCAAGATTTAATAACTAAATATTAACGATCCATAAATAATGGACAAGAGAAGTACTTGAATTTATCTTAATTGAGAATTTATTTAAATCTAAAATAGAATTCGTACAGTCAAATTTGACACACAAATAACATCAAGTAATTGTAGTAATGTAAAATAATTACATGTTCAACTCATATTGCAGTGTATAATTAAACGCCGTAACGTAAAGCTTTAATAACTTCATTTAGGAAAGAGTGGTGATTATTGCAATATATTGTTCTATACACTTTATATGTCATGTAATTCTGCATTATTCTATTGTATTTTTGTATTGACAAATATAAAATCGATATAATGTACTAACAGGATTAATAAGTGTCAAACTTCAAAGTCTAATTCCGGAAAATCTCGTCTTGGCGGTTGGCTGCGCGGTCAGTAGATAAACCCTACAAATGTTATCGTGTTTTACGGTTATTGAGATTTTCTTATTTTCTCACAGCGAGTGAGATTTTAATGGTTTTAATGTAATTTCTTTATATGAAAATATTTGCGTCCCTAATTATTTTAGAGTATACACGCTTTTTGTAGGGAAAACCATTTTGCGTCTATTTATTCCATTATTTGTCATTTTACATTTCGGAACACCGAAAAACTAAAAAAAACTAAAATTATCAATTTTCCAAAAAATAGTGGTGTCTTGAAATTATTGAAACAAATAGCCACTCATCGTGAAATGTCGTAGAAAAGTACACACTGTCATTAAAAAATATTAGTTTAATTTTGACATTGCATTTATTTCATGTGAACTGCTAGCAGCTCACCACTAGTTCACAATTTGCACTTTTTCACCGACAGAATAAATTTTTATGTAAAACTAAAATGCGCAGAAAGAAGTCATCAAAGATCAGTTTAACATATGTAAACAAATAAACAGCAAACTAATTGTTTGAATAATTTCAAGGCACCACTACTTTCTGTGTAAATGGCAATTTTAATTTCTTTAATTTTTCGGTTTTCTGAAATGTAAAATGACTAATGATAGTATGAATAGATGCAGAATATTTTTCTCTATAAAAAATTCTGTACAACATTTTTCTGCAATAGTTAGGGAAGCAAATATTTTCATATAAAGAAATTACCATTGAAAACCCTATGGTACTTAAAGCATTTCTACACCTTTATAGCAGTATACTCGTTTCAACCCTTTGGGTTAAATTTTCCGAAAAATAATTTTTACTCGATTTTATTCTAACTCTTGTGTACACTAAGAGATACAGATGTATCTTTTTCGTTTTAAACAAAGTGTTTTAGCGGCTTTTATTAAATTTAAATGACTGAGATCTAATGACATATTAGACTGAGTAAAAATAAAGATAATTACCAGAGAAAGATGTATTTATGTATTAGGGTTAGCCGCATTTCATCCCCCTAACATTTAAACTACGTTACCTCACGGGTAGGTACGGGGGTAACTTGTTACTTATTATATGTTTTGAGGATTGGATTTGATAAGTTTTACCACTATACACACAAAAGTTTACAAACAATTAGAAATTTAATGGATAAAATTTAGAAATAGTTTCTGCCTGTTCATCGCAAATCGGAAGACTACATACTCGGCATTGCACTGCAGTGCTTCCTCAAGCAGGCTGTTTGTTTGGTAACGCATTCGCAATCTAAACTAACCTCTACTACTTAAAATTTAATTGGAAACAGCTACAGGCAACAACTGTTCACACTATTTTAATTTAAATTCTAATAAAGTCCTAATAATTATATAGAGGTACGCGTGTAACTATCAGTGTATTAGTAGATGATTTTCTTCGTGTAGGTACACAAAGATTAAACTGGATTCTTAGCGAAAAAAGATCCATAGGTACTTTTAACCGCTTATCCCGTTTTATCGTTACACTCTTTTACCAATTTAAGGGTGAAATTTTAAAAACTCTTAAACCACATTCTAAATATACTTAATATACTTAATAATAATAACAATAATGGTCATTATTTTCCCAAATAAAAAAGCATATTTCTTAATAGCTATATTTAAATGAGGCGAAGTTCAGCCTCAGTTATATACTAAAGCTGCTCTGCCACTTAACCTCCCCTTGAATCCAGACTGGCACCTTTGTCAAATCAAGGTGTTTATTAAAATGACCTCACGAGAACACATGCTTTTGTTATTGAAGCATATTTTCGAAACAAGGTCTAATAAACGTTTAAATCTTATTAACGAATTTAGCAATAACTTCCAATTAACAAACAAACAAACAAAATAAAATGGGACAGCTGATTGTTAAACAAATTTTATGATCACTGTGTATCATACCTTGTTGTATCAACACTGCATAGTAATAGTAAATATGTTACCAATTCTAACACATACAGATTGGTGCTGGCTTAAGTGAACATAGGCAATCAAATGAGCTAGAATACAGTTTATGGGCTTTGTTAGACAGAAATAGACTAATATGCGATTGGCATCTATACCTTTTCAACTTCAAATTGGGACTAATCAATTTCAAAATGAAATAAACCACTTCAATTTGAGAATAAACAACTTCAAATTGGGAATAAACAATTTCAAATTGGGACCATTCAATTTCGTTATCCAACGAATATGTCCGCACACATTCGGTGGATACCTCAATATGATAACTGTACCCGGTCACCCTCGCTGAATGTCTGTTTTGTATTTTTAGCTTCATTTCTTTTAAACTACTTTGAGGATTTTCCTGAATGTACTTTTTCGTAAATAGGCGATATTCATATAATAATTTGCTTCTCTCTCCTCCACGTTTCTTCTCTTCTCCCTCTTGTTGGTGTTTCACCTATCGATAGGCGGTCGATTGTTTGACGTTTAATGTATCTGCAAGAGCTTTCCACCCTCCATTATTATTGTATAACTCACGAATCTGCTTCTTTACATTGTCAGCATCCACTTCTTAATGTACAGCATTTTTATATTATTAGATTAATGAGCACCAGCAACAACTAACAATAATTAATTCTGTCATGTCACAACCATGTAATTGTCATTTTCTAAAGCCTGCCGTTAAGAAATAGTATATTGTATGTTAAGAGCTGAAAGTGCATTCTTGCCGCTTGCGCATGAATATTGCTGGTTGAGACGAAGTCGAAACCAGCAATCATGCAAAAGCGGCAAGAGCACTTTTAGCTCGAAACATACATACTATTTTTTCGACGACTGAGCATATTATTAATGGAAAATATCAAATTTCGTTTTATCGCAAAAATTAATTGACAATCAAGTTAACATTACTCGCGCAGTCTATATGACATGTGACGCGATTATTTCCACAAATGACGGGCGTTGTCAAGGAAACATTCGGACGTGGCTACCTATTTTGTTCACGCGGAAACCCAAAACGCTCGGCGAGCGGCAAAAAGATGAAAACGCACGCTCAGCGGCAAATGTCAACTTTCTGTTGTCAAATGACAGTGAGAAAAATCTACTTTCGATGTCAGTCGTCGAAAAAAGCTTTTATCTACGACCACTACTAAAAGTAGGCCTTTTAGAGCTAGATTGTTTCACTAAAAGTGACGTTTTATAGTTTACCGTGTTTAAAGAAATCAGCTGTTTACTTTTAGCACAAGGGCTAAAAGTGAAGTGAGGTTATAAAACTACAATTTCGAACTGCAAGTGAAGTTGTAAAGCTATTCCAGTTGCTTCTTGCGTTACAGGTAAAGCGTTTTTGAAATAATTAAATCGTTATGTAGTGAATACAGTCATATGTGGAGTATCAATAATTACATTTCGTAACTCACCTTGACAGCACGGGCGTGGCCAAACAATCGCCCGCGCTGCGTAGCCTACTGTTCATTATGACATAAATTAAGAGTGTCGCAGATGCGAACCTTTCTTATATCGATATTTATGGATTAATAATGGTAAAATTAAGGTCGTAGATAAAATATTGTATGCAACGCGTGCTAAAAGTCGTTTATGCGCGAGACATAAAAATTATGAAACGAAGCCGAAGGCTGAGTTTCATAATTTTCATGTCTCGCGCATAAACGTAGACTTTTAGCACTTGTTGCATAAATAGCAATTCTCAATTTGAAATCGATTAGTCCCAATTTGAAGTTGATTATTCTCAAACTGAAATTGTTTATTCCCATTTTGAAATCGTTTATTCCCATTTCGAAGTTGTTTGTGTCCTAATTTGAAGTTGAAAAGGTATATAGTATCGGAAGAATCCAGGCGTTCTGTTTAAAAAAAAACACTGAATTCTAGAATACTAGATTTTAAGACATATATGTCTATATCTGTCTAACGCATAAGAAGCCCATAAACTGTATTCTAGCGCATTTGATTGTATCCACATTATCCACCACCAATAGGTATAAGTAGTTGACAATAAAACAGTGTTTAAGTAGTGTTAGTATGTCACATGGATTCTGGACGTATACCATGTTGCGTGTCATCCTCTACATAAGAGTAGTTCAGTGTTGCCAGATGTACGATAATTATCGTTTTTGTACGATAACTTTACCAGTCATGCGATGTACGATAGCACATGTACGATAATAACAAAATGTACGGTAATTTGGCTATTATTAAAAATTCTCACAAATTTGGCAGATAAGTACTAATATTGACTCTATCATCGATATGACAGTTACGTGCAGATATTTTTGCTGAACCGGTATTAACCACAAGGTGCTGAAATTTAATTCGGTGCTGTTATTATTTATGATAAGCTGATTACATACATCACCGACTATCCACATGCCCACTTTCGACTTGCATCTTTCACAAAAAATGCATCCCGCAGACATTTTCGATTAGCGGTTTAATTATTAGCACTTATCGGATTTATTTCAGAATTATTTCATTCTTGTAGTTATATTTTTTTATGTACCATCCAAAATATTATAATAGGATAAAATGTACGATAATGTTTACTACTGTCGTACGATAATAATGTTTATTCGATCTGGCAACACTGGAATAGTTCTTTTGTATTCCATTTAATGTAATTCGCTGTCAGGAAATGGTGGTTCGTGTAGTTATGCGTAATATTTGCTGCTCGATAGACTGTATTTGTTGCTTCGTAGAATTTTATGCTATTCAATGTAAGTTAGCATATCACTACTCAGTTTGTTGTAGGAAATTTGAAAGTTGTAAATAAAGATAAGCAAGTTAATGTAACTAAATTTTGGTGCGGGTTTTGTTTTCAGGATCCCAATGGACGTGAAGCAGGAATTACTTGATAATAATTTGTATAGTGTAATGACCACCAAATTACATGAACAAGTTCAAGAAAATAAAGTAGTCGCAAACTTGCATGTACAGCACGACATATACGACAACACAGCTTATCACAAATTGAATATCAAACAGGAGGAAGTTGATATAAAAGATGAACTGCTTGTTACGTGTGCAGCAAGCCGAAGCATTTTAGAAGAACAGTTTATATGCAAGGTCTGTGAAAATAAAACTGAAGACAAGAGTTCATGCTCTATTTGTAAAAATAAAGCAGTAGCGAAAGACGAGTTAGTTAACCATATGCGAACACATACACAAGAGACACCTTATTCTTGTTCAATTTGCACATATAAAACAGCTCGGAAGAGTAGTTTAGTTAAACATATGAGGATACATACAGGAGAAAAACCTTATTCTTGTTCAATTTGTGAGTTTAAAACGGCTTATAAAGGTAATTTAGTTCAACATATGGGGATACATACAGGAGATCAACCTTATTCTTGTTCAATTTGTGAATATAAAACAGCCCGAAAAACTTATTTAGTTCGACATATAAAAGTGCATGCAGGGGAAAAACCTTATTCTTGTTCTGTTTGTGAGTATAAAGCCATCGAGAAAACACGATTAGTTGAACATATGAGAACGCATACAGGAGAAAAACCTTATTCTTGTTCTATTTGTGAGTTTAAAACGGCCCAACAAAGTCATTTGGTTCAACATATAAAAGTACATGCAGGGGAAAAACCTTATTCTTGTTCAATTTGTTTATATAAAACAACCCAAAAAAATGATTTGGTTCGACATATAAAAATGCATACAGGGGAAAAACCTTATTTTTGTTCTGTTTGTGGGTATAAAGCAACCGAGAAAACGCCATTAGTTGAACATATGAGAACGTATACAGGAGAAAAACGTTATTCTTGTCCTATGTGTGAATATAAAACAACTAGAAAAAGTAGTTTTGTTAGACATATGCGTACCCATACAGGAGAAAAACCTTATTCTTGTTCTGTGTGTGAGTACAAAACAGCTGAGAATAAGACATTAGTTGAACATATGAGAACGCATACAGGAGAAAAACGGTATTCTTGTCCTACTTGTGAGTATAAAGCAACTCAGAGAAGTAATTTAATGAGACATATAAAAACACACAGGTGAAAAATCATATTCCTCTATGTGTGAGTATAAAGCAATACGGAAAGATCATGTAGTTGCACATGCTAGGACACTCATGGGAGAAAAACTTGTTACCTTTAAGTACTATATGAGAATATATAGCAAGCAGTATGCAGATACTACAAGAGAAAAACTATTCACGTTCAGTTTGTGAGTGTAAAACACTTAAAAAAGTTAGTTCAACATACGAAGATATATACAGGGGAGAAAGCTTATTTATGTTCAATTTGCTAGAATAAAACAGCTCAAAAAAGTGATTTAGTTTGACCATATGGATATGCCTACAGGAGAAAAGCCATGTACAAGTAAAATTTGCGAGAATGAAACTGCCAGAAAAGTAATTTACTTCAACGTATGAAAGTACATATAGGGAAAAACTGTATTTGTTTGATTTACGCATATAAAACAGCTAAAAAAAGTAATTTAGTTTGACATGTTCAGTTACATACAGGAGAAAGCCCTTATTCATCTTCAATTTGTGGTTATAAGATAGCAGAAAAAATTGATTTAGTTCGACATCTAAGGATACATACAGGAGGAAAACCTTATTCATGTTCAATTTGCAACTATAAAACAATTCAGAAATGTTCTTTAGTTAAACATATGAAGACATATGAGGGAAAACATTAAAATGATAACGTCAGGGTGATGTCGTTCATTGAAGACTTGTCTATGTATGAGAATGTGATAGTACTTATTATTATTGAGCTTATATTTGATACTTATATGTACAAAAATGATTGGAAAAATATGAGTTATGTAATTATATTATTTATAGGAAAGTTGAGCAGCTGTGGGATAATATAAGAATATTACGTTAAGCATTAAACTTTAATATATCCCTTATATCTTATGCAACAACCAAGGTCCCTGATCTAAGAAATTTTGTATTATTCAAAATGTTTTTATTTCTATATTATGAAAATTAATCTAAAATTAAACTTTCTTTTAATTGTACACGATTAGATATGTAATAATTTGTATCGAATAAAATTTTAAATTTTGATATAAATTTTTGGTTTAATATTGTACGATAATTCAAATTTCTAAGTCGTTTTCTAGTTCCACCAGTTAGGTAAGTAAAGGATGTTCAAGTGAAGCGTGTTAGTTGCTAATTTAAGGTCAACAGCACTCCGTATATACATGTTAAAAAAAGTTGCGCATTGTGGCTATAATTTTTCATTATCGATTTAAAAAAGTTTTTTACCAAAAATTATTAGGCAAAAGTACATATTTTACATGCCCGTGACTTTCATTTTATGTCAACACGTGGAACCGCAGGAGCATGTAACTTTTTGAAGAAGACGGATTTACTATTTTTTTGCAGTTGAGAACTTAATGACGATTTTTTCTAAAAATGTACATATGCAACTTATCAAAAACTATGTGGTACTATAATATAAAATATCTGGTGATTCAAAATATGTAGAAAAAGTCATAGGTTGGTATTTCCAAAATTAAAGGTGTGTGCTCCTGAGCTTACACGTAATGATGTATGAGAACCTCAAAGTTTATCATTCATTCCTTTTCTATAGCCTCTCTTACTGTTTGGCTTTGAGGACCATTTATAAGACGCGGGAAGTGCAACGGAGATAATGAGCCATGCGCGACTTACATTATGGTCCCCCGTATAAAAGTACGTTTTGCTTAGTTTTTTTAGTTAACAATATTGTTTTGCGATACTGACCACGTTAACCATATTGCGTTACTTTTTTCTTAAATTGTATATATGAAATATTAATAAGAACCATAAAGCAGGTGGAGGTTGTAAGGATTCTCTATTATTCTAATGATACAATCAACCAAATATAAGGCGTTAGTGCGATCTGAATTAACAAATATAGTACCTGCAACCATTGTTTCCATCTCATATTTTAGGCGTTCGGTAGCTTTTTGCGCTAAATTTCGGTAGATCCCAAAAATTTTCGGTAGACATAATAAAATGTGTTTTGTAGTTCCTACTAACATTTTTGCAATAGCCAAGTTTCAGTAAACCAGCATTTAAAAATTTACAAACATTTATATTTCACTTTCTAATTAAATTAACAAAATTAAGACAAAGAACCAATTGGTTTATTAAGACCTATGGAAAACTACACTAATTTACTTAAAACACTATTAACCACTAATTCATTTATACAAGTACAATAATACAGACAGATCAATAAAAAACCAATTAGGGCAGGCTGTGATATGTGTTATACGTTTGGCAGTACTGAAGTGCATTGTCAGTCTATGTCAAATTCGAGATTAGTAGGTTAAGTTTTGCTTGTTGTTTGACACAGAATGACGTAAAACTTAACCTGCAAATCTCGAATTTGACATAGACTGACAATACATATCAGTACTGCCAAACGTATAACACATATCACAGCCTGCCCTAATTGGTTTTTTTATTGATCTGTCTGTATATAATATATGAAAACACAATAAAATGTTTACGTATAGAATATGACTATAAAAATATATAATAGTTCCTATTCTATTGACTTTCGCTACTACTATCTTTGTCGCCGCTTACAGAATACATTTGTTTAGTCATTTTCTGTAAGGATATTCTTATCAACAGCAAAATCTCAACACTTGTCCTGCCCTGTAGATCTTTTTGTATGTAATAAACCACTAATTGTTGTTCTTGAAAGCCTATTTCCCGAACAAATTAAAAAAAAATCAATTTAAAAAAAATTTTTTTAAAGTTCTCCAATATAAAGAGTTGCTGATGTTTTTTTTCGGTTTAAATAGTACTCAAGAAAAATGTATGATTATACGGTGTAGCAAAAATTCGGTAGAAACAAGGGTCGTTTCGGTAGATCGGTAGATTTTAAATGAAATCGGTAGATCTACCAAAATATCGGTAGGGTTGGCAACATTGCCTGCAACACATAGGATCGTATATACAGAGTGACTCTACCATCAGAGGGCATACTTTGCAGACGTATTGTACGATCAGAAATAAATAAGAACGTTAGAATAAAGCGTTGTCTGCAAATAATACTTCTCAATGATATTAAGTTGTAATGAAGGTAATTAAAAAAGCACTCATGAATTTTATGCAGGAAACTGTTTATGATTTGGCTGCTATCGATTTGGAAAATATTATTGATAGAGCCATTTTCATTGGTACGACCGTACATAAAAATCATACCCGATTTTTAACGAAAAGTAAAATTTACCATCACGTTACTGAAACTGAATTTGACTTATTTCCGGCAACGTAAACCATTCAAGCATGATTTTTAAGATGTCATATTATTTTAAAAAAACCCACATTATAGCTAAATAACTTAGCAGGGGTTTAATTGCGAGCAAGGGTTTATTATAGCTTTTTGATTTATTTTTGGTCATAGAATACTTCTGCAAAGTATGTCTCCTTAGTTTAGAAAAACCCTGTATAGCAAGTTTAAGTACTGCCCGCTAAAGATGGGCGCGTGAGTGAGTATTCACCCACGTTTACGTATATTTCACGCTTGCTTTAAACATTCATGGTCACGTGACCCATGGTTTTTATTTGACAGTACCTAGAGATTCAGATATGACAAAATCTTCAAATTTTAAACCAATAAAGAAATCGCAAAAGAATAAAAAAACGATAAATAATATATATAATATGCTACGTAGCTAGTGTAATAAATCAAAAGTGAGCACAATAACTTAGAGCAAGAGATAAATCCCGATTTGTTGAAAATATTATTTTTTCTCTGATTGTTTTAAAAGTCATTATTTTAATATCAAAATCTGTACTTGAAATTGACGTTTCTTTTGTTGGTTTGCTATGTACAAGGTTTAGGCATGCGGAGTACCAGGTATCTTAGACAGCTACTGCTTTGGTCATGTGATCAAAGTCCTACTTAATATTTTGCCGAGACTAAGGAGTTCCAACCCTAGCAAGAGATCTTTTACATACTACACATCGTAATAACATAGGACCCACGGCTTTCCATAATTTCCGAATGATGGAATTCTGTAAAGGTTTTCATCGGCATGTTTTATTTTTTTATAAATCTCACCGGAACCGAGAATCAAACTGGCGACCCTACGATCAGTAGCCAGGATGCTTACCACTGAGCTACTAGCCCAGGGTAAGGTTTCTCTTGCTGATACAAAAATATGTACCTATGTTGCTAGGTAACATTTAGTTTTTGGGTTTAATATGTAATGGGTGCTGGTACAAGTGTGTAATAACACACGCTTGCAATACAAAATTATATCCATTAACTCAATAAATAACAATATAACATAGATTTTATATTGGCGACTGTGGAAATTCAAAATCAAAGTAACATGAAGTCAGTTGTAGTACCTATAAAGTCACGTGTGGGTTATTACTTATGTAATTTAATTGAAATTGCCATAGTTAATTATAGCGTCATAATAAAGAGGTATTGGACTGTAATGCTAGCTGGCGCTTTACAAGGATTTCTGGTTTATATTTAATTTTGTAAATTAACCTGTAGCACTAATTATATATGCCCTTATGAATGGTAGCTTCTGGTTAAGGCCACGGTCCGGTTTACTTATACTTTGACTAATTTAAAGAACAACTCAACAGAAAATACATTTATTCACTACTATATACATAATAAGATTTTACTTGTAAAAATAAATATCATTTGTAATTGTAAATACAAAATAAAATATTAACTAGATTCTTGATTCCGTTAGGCCACCCAACTGGCAAGGCGGTCGTAATCCCCAACCGTTTGGCAACCGCTGGTGCTCCCTAAGATGGATTGTGGCGGTTGGCAATACTGTGAACACAAACAAATGTCCATTCCTCTAATTAATGAAAGTACTAGGTTATCTCGGATTTTGTGTAATAAATTTTGTTTAATAAGTGCCGCTTTAGTTTCCGAATAACACCTGGATGTCCTTACTTTGATTACCCATGTGTGTGACCGCTGCAGGTCATTTGCTGATAACCACAAGGGGGGCGAAGGCTATCGGTTCTGATACCAGATAGTACGCACGCGTGTCGAGGTCAAATAACCACGGGGCTTGAAGGTATGTGAGTTATAACCTGGAGGAAATGACTATGGAGTATTAAATTTATCTACGGTGTCGACACCACTTCCAAATTTACGCGGGGCTACTGCTAAGTTACTGGACTTCGAATGAATTACAATCATTCAAGGCGACTTTCAGCCGGCTTTACTTTTAAATAATAAAATTAACGGAGTTTCCGGAATGAGGAGATCGCACTGCCCGATCTCAGACAGGTATGATTTCCTCCTATTAAGCTAGAAAAGTTTACGGGACATCGAACTGCTTCAAGTGATGTTAACGTAATACAAATCGTACAACCCGATCTCAGGCTTGCTCGACGTGCGCGAATTTATATAAAACTTTAGCCAATTTCAATATAGTGCAACCTGATATCAGGTGTACCCTAGTTCGAAATCAACAAAGTGCTATCGGAGTTGTTTCGCCTAGAATTATTTCGAATTACGCACCCCGATCTCAGGCTGACGTCATTCGGACGAATCAGCTGTAAAACCTCGGATAATTTCAGCGTAGCGGGGCCCGATCGCAGGCTCACGTTGTTTGAAATAACCAAAGTATCATGGCTTCAGGCAGGTGAACTGGCTGTCTTTAACTTAAACTTTGATTTAATTAGAACAAATATGAATTGATTAAAGCGGGTCGGGTACGTGCAAAGGATTTTAATTTTTTAGTAAGTTTTAGTAAATTACTGGTATCTTGCTGGGATGTTTTCTTCTAGAGTTTGCGGCACGATTCGGTTTTAAATGTTACGGTCGGCTACTCGGGGCTCGTCGCGCATAGGAGAAGGGGTGCGCGAAAAACATTTTTACGATCCGCTGGCGCACCGGCCCTAATATTATATATTATTTAAAATGCATTTAAAACCAGAGCGAAACGTTACAGGACAAATAGCTATTTACGTAACAAGTGCTAAAAGTCGACGTTTATGTACGAGACATGAAAATTATGAAACGAAGCCAAAGGCTGAGTTTCATGACATGTCTCGTGCATAAACTACTTTTAGCACGCGTTGCATACAATATTTTATCTACGATCTTAATTTTACTGTTATTAATCCATAAATATCGATTTAACAAAGGTTTGCATCTACGACACTTCTAATTTATGTCATAATAAACAGTAGCCCTTGCCGCGCGGGCGAATGTTTGCGAAGCCAGTACTGTCAAGGTCAGTTACGAAAGGTAATTATTAACACTACACATCTGACTGTATTCATTACATAACGCTTAAATTATTTCAAAAACACTTTACCTGTAACGCAAGAAGTAGCTAGAATAAGTTTACAACTTCACTTCCAGTTCGAAATTGTAGTTTTATAACCTCACTTCACCTTATAACACGTATGCTAAAAGTAAACAGCTGCTTTCACTAAACACGCTAAATTATAAAACGTCACTTTTAGTGAAACAAGCTAGCGCTAAAATGCCTACTTTTAGTAGTGGTCGTAGATAAATTACTTTAACCACTTAGGAAATAAAGGTAAGTACTACTTGGTGGAGTATGAATGCAATTGTCACTATGATTTTTAAATGATAAATGTTAAAGCAAAGTTGTCTTGAGTTTTCTATTTGAACGATGAGCATTCCACCATGTTCCAATCATTTTAAATTTTGAATATTTTGTACTTTTCTTGGTTATAGAAAATTTTTTTTACTAATTAGCGTGAAAATGGGAGTCCTACCTTGATATCTTTCACTCACGTTGATTTCCCGATTTTCCAATATTACTCGCGTTCACGACAGAACGCGCAGTGACTCAGCGTGACCTGATTCTTTTTACGTCACCAGCTCATTTTTACCCCCCGCGCAGCCTTAAATAAAATAATGCCACGAAAAAATAGGCATGCTACTGTAGATATGGAATTGCAAGCAGAAATTGAATAACAAATTTTGCTAAAGATCAAGAACAACTCCGCATGCAGCACCGATGGGTGGATTGAGTAGCTCGGCGGTATTGTTGCCGGTCCCAAGCCCGAACAAAGGAGGAGGGACATCTACAAACCGTTATAGCAACCTACTTGTAGATGTAACATAATGCTGTTCTACGTAACGACAGCCTCGGAAATTTCCGGATTATACGGAAAACGACCAAGCAACGCACCAGGAATAAACGATCTTGGAAAATGAATACACTTCGACTATCCACATAGAATATCATGTCATGGAACAAAAGAGATCAGTAAGTAATACAAGAAATATCCAAAAAACCTATCGACATATGTGCGCTGGCAGGACAAAAATAAAAGGAAAGAACTTGCCTCGTAGCAGTGGCGGATACAGAAAATACTCAAGGGGGGGGGGGGGGTTCTAAAAGACATCTTGAGCTATGAGTGTAATACCAAATCATCAAGTCACATGCAAAGCTCAAGAAAACTTTATTTAAACTGTTTCCAAGACAAGAACTACAATCAGCCGAGTGAAAACGCACATACAAGACAAAAGTAATAATTTGTGTTCTCTCCCTTAAATGATGAATTCTATGGGCCTATTCTTCCTGGCAAATTGGTTAATTACATCATCGATAGGACAATCAATATCAAGGTGAGTGTTCAACTGAGCTAAGCCATTAAGTCGATCCTCTTTCATTGTCGACCTCAGCCATGTCTTTGTACGCGGCAATGCTGAAAAACTTCCCCCTTCTGTAGTAATAGATACAGGTAGACAAGCAAATATTTTGTACAGCGTGTGCAAAGTAAGGTAGTCACTTCTCGGACAAACAGCTAACGCTTGCAGAACAGCATCAAAATCATTAAGGCCATTTATGCTCGTTTGCTTGTATTGCAGAATCTCTCCCATTAGTCGGGGAGGCAGTGAACTTTTTTCGGTACTTTTTTTCCCAGTCAGTATTTTGGGTTATTTTGATATAGTTAATGGTGCTTTTTAAAGATTTGCAGGTCTGGCTATTGATTTCCGATGGAATCGATAAGTTAGGTTAGTGACCTAAGGGTACTTATTTTCCCAGTCATGAAACTCGTTGTACTAACTGTCGTTAGTATGAAAGTCAGTAAAAAATTGGTCTGGCTTATCTGCGCCTATGGAAAGTAAGTCTGGCATGGCATTAAAAAAGAAAAAATAAGTACCCGAATTGGACTTATTTTCCCAGTCCTGAAAATGTATAAGCTGAAAATATGTATTTAAAAATAATTTTTAAAAACAGTCTGGCTGATCTGCGGTTATGGAAAGTAAGTCTGGCATGGCATTAAAAAAGAAAAAATAAGTACCCTAATTGGACTTATTTTCCCAGTCCTGAAAATTTATAAGGTGAAAATATGTATTTCAAAATAATTTAAAAAAATAGTCTGGCTGATCTGCGCCTATGGAAAGTAATTCTGGCATATCATTAAAAAAAATAAGTACCCTAATTGGACTTATTTTCTCAGTCCTAAAAATTTATCAGGTGAGAAAATGCATTACGACATAATACATCAAAATAGTCTGGCTATCATTGTCGATCACGAAAGCCATGCCAGACTCATATAAAGGAGGAAGGGAAGACAGTTTCCATTTCGTAGTACTAACAATTTGACAGAGTATACGATCACAATATTAAATATAAAAAAAAGTCTGGCAACCATTCGGAATCACCGAAGCTCCACCAGGCCAGTAAAATATATTAATTTTGTAAATTACTTACTTCATTACCTTAATTATATTAGCGAAGAGACACTTTGACATAAATGTTTCACGACAGTGCAAAAATTGTAACAAAAACAGTATAAATAGTACTTACATTTAATTAAAAAACGTTTTTATTATTTTTGATATATACAAGAAGGAAATCAAAATTATTGCATCTGTCTTTGTGTGTCATGTTCCTCAAGGAGGTCATCGCAATAATTTTCGTCGTCAGTTGATACTGATGCATTTTCATCACCGTCACCATGAAACTGATTTTCGTCATACGAAGAGCTGTCATAATCATAATCATCACCTATATGAAAATATGGATTTGTTAGTCAAACAATATCAAACATTTTTGTATGATTTTTGTAGGAAATGATTTTCACCATTGCAAACCTTATATATTTTATGATTGTACTTCCTTCAATTACTTGTTGAAGTGACAAAATTGTATTTTTTACACTTCAGGGCCAGCGGTTATTAAGGACTGTCAAAATCAGGTATATGCCTTATTAGGCAACACTGTTTATTTTATGTCGTTTTATATTCTTGTCATTAATGTTGCTATACGAAGACCACGGGAAAAAACTCCGTTTTTTACATTTTTAAAAAGATTGAAATTTGTATGCGATTACGACAATAATTGAGATATTTACGTTGTACACAGAGGTAATAGAAGACAAGACAAAATTTTTATTTTTTCTAACTGACAAAGGCGGGTTTTTCCACGTGGTCTTCATACACCGGTCGCTTCTGCATCGCCTAGTCGCGCTTCTTTACATGAGTCTGGCAAGGGTTTGGTGATGCACAATGGCAGCCAGACTATTGTTATTTATTATGTTATAATGAATATTATCACCTGACAAAATTTCATAACTGGGAAAATAAGTACCCTGAAATCACTTATTTTTTCTCATTTATGCCCTGCCAGACTTATTTTCCATATTCGGAGATCAGCCAGACTAATTTTATACTGACTTTCATGGTAATGTTTATTTGTACACAAAGTTTCATTACTGGGAAAATAAGTCCAACTAATGTACTTATTTTATAATTATTTAAACATTTACCGTGACTCGACCCATCGGAAATCAATAGCCAGACTTGCAAATCTTCAAAAAGCATCATTAACTAAATCAAAATAACCCAAAATACTGACTGGGAAAATAAGTACCGAAAAAGTTCACTGCCTCCCCGACTACATTAGTCTCTTTTTAATCACAAATGGTGATTCTTTGATGAACAAGACGAAGAGCTCTTACCTGCTGTCAAAGTCGTTATAGCTCGTGAGTTTCTTACTCAGCTTCAGCAAACCCAACTAGATCAGCTCATAGGACCATATTTTCAGAAAGCCAATAACCAAATTGGTTATACTACTTTGGTGGAACATCAGATCAAGATCACCACTTCAGAACCCATAAAGCTAAGATCTTATCGCGTGTTGCCTTTTATTCAACAGAAGATCGATGAAGACGTGCAATACATGCTGGACAACGATGTTATCGAATCATCAACATCAGCTCATCTCCAGTACTGCTAGTACATAAAAAGGACGGTAAATACAAATTCTGCGTGGACTACAGAAAGGTCAATAACCTTACCATTAAAGATGCCTATCCCATTCCGTTTGTGTCTTCTATTTTTGACCGTCTTAGGAACGCAAACTATCTGAGCTCTATGGACTTGAAGTCTGCGCATTGGCAAGTGCCTGTGGCCAAAGAATCTCGGTAATACACCGCCTTTGCAGTGCCAGGACGTGGATTATTTCACTTAAAAAAAATGTCGTTCGGTTTGAGGAACAGCTGGCCACCTGGCAAAGATTAATTGACCGTGTCATTGGACCTGATCTCGAGCCTCATGTGTTCGTTTACTTAGACGATATCATCGTGACAACAGAAGATTTCGACACCCATCTGCGAGTCTTGAAAGAAATTTTTGAACGTCTCCAGAAAGCTGGCCTAACCTTATATGCAGAGAAGTACAGCTTTTTCCGTTCTTAATTAAAATACTTAAGATTTGTAGTCGATCAGTATGGACTTCATGTGGACCAGGACAAAATTAAGGCCATAATTAACATCCCTTCTCCTAAGAGCGTCACGGAGGTACGAAAAATCATCGGAACTGCTTCATGGTACCGTAGGTTCATCCCTAACTTTTCTACTGTTATCGCTCCCATGGCCGATTTACTGCAAAAGAACAGAAGTTGGTGTTGGACTGAGAAATGCGAAGAGTCTTTTCAACATATCAAAGACTGCTTAGTTAACGCACCTATTTTAAGTTGCCCTGACTTTTCCAAGCCATTCTTCGTTCAGACTGTTGCTTCGGGGGTTGGTATTGGTGCTGTACTTTCACAGTAAGACAGTGACGGAGAACATGTCATCTGTTAGATCAGCAGATCGCTCAGCTAGGAGGAATGAAAATACAGAAAGAGAAAAGATCACGTTGTTCCCGATTTGCTATCAAGGTCTGTCCCCGAACTGAATCCTGTCGTGACAACGATTAAAGAGCCAGCACCCATCCGAGATTCCTGGTATCTCAATCTAAAAACAAAAATTATACTTATCAAGTCCACTACGATTTCCTCAGTGGCGAGTCGAAGATAATATAATCTATAAATATCTCAAGTGTACCCACCCGCAATTGAGAGACGATAACGAAACACGGAAAGAAGTTGTTCCGAAAGAAAAACGCCAGGAACTCATCCATGAACATCATGGCGCATTGACAGCATGCCAATCAGGCATTTTCAAAACCAATGAACGTCTGAAGAATCGCTTCTATTGGCCGAAAATGCGTTCCGATGTAGCCAACTACATTCGAAGGTGTAAGATCTGCGCTGCCATGAAACCTGAACAGAATCGTCCAGCTCGTCTTATGGGACAGCGTCCGAATGTCACAAAACATTGGCAGATGATTGCAGTGGATATTTGTAGTCCCTTACCTAGATCATCCAGAGGCTACAGTTATATTTTAGTTATTTCAGACTAACTTACCAAGTTTGTGCTGCTGTTTCCACTCCGTCAAGCTACAGCTGTCGCTGTAACAAGATTAGTTGAGGAGAATGCTTTTCTATTCTTTGGATGTCCTGAGTACTTATTATGCGATAATGGTGTACATATCCGTTCGCGAGAATTTATGCAGTTATGTGACAGCTACCATGTGAAAATTATTTTCACTCCTGCGTATCATCTTCAAGCTAACTTCGTAGAGAGAGTTAATCGTGTCATCAAAACTATGTTGGCTTTATATGTTGCAGACAACCACAAGAAATGGGAACAACTTTAGCCTAAAGTGGGCTGCGCTATCAGGAGTTCCGTTCACGAAATAACTAAAGTGACTTCATTCTTTGCTAACTTTGCCCGTGAACATGTTCCTAGAGGTGATTATTTTAAACCAGGTGTAAAGGCTGAAACAGATAAATGTGAAACATCTGATAAACTTAAAGAGTTAGACAAATTACATCAAGATATTAATAAGAGACTTTTGATTGTTCATGCCAGATCAAAACAACGATATAACCTACGACGCAGAGAAGTGACATATAATGGGGGCGACAGAGCTTACCGACGCAATTTTGTGTTGTCCGGCGCCAGTAAACACATCACCGCAAAGCTCGCTCCAAAATTTATTGGGCCTTTAATTGTACGAAGAAAATTATCACTTGTTACGTACGAGCTTCAAGATGAAGATGGGACATTTCGCGGTACATGGCGTGTTAAAGATATAAAGCAACACCCGCCAGATGAAGAAAATTAGATTCTGTTGGATTGTCGTAACGAAGACAAACTTAGCATTAGGACTTTGCATTCGAGTTTGGTATCAGGATTTTGAATGTTAAATTAAGTTTTGGGACTTAGGGTTTTTAGTTGAGCCCTAGGGTGGTTGGTTGGGCTTTGAAGGGAGGTCTCTGTTGGGGAACTTTACTATCTCGTTTTTCCCCCTTGTTGTAAAGTCTTGGGTAGGTTGATTGGGTGACATGGGACGGTCCGCTAGGATTCAATTCCTCTTTCCTTTTTCTCGAATTGAAATCCTGACCCAAACATCTGGTCCCTTCTCTTCTCGCGTCTTTTTCCTTCTCATTTTTTTTCTTGTTTGTAAGTGATGCATATAGCTGTGTTCGTCTTTGTTATGAGATTTTGTATTTTTGATATTTTGCTCTGTCTTCGGTAATTTGAAGATAGTTTCCGTGTGTAGTCGTTCCTGGGCTGCACACTTTCCTCGATTAGTAGGGTGTAGGGTTTCTATTTTGTCTTCATAGAGGGTAGTTACATATGATCGCGGTATATTTTACGGGGTCCCGCGCCTGGTACCTATGTTCTGTGATGACTTCAAACTTTTTCCGCTTTTTTTCCATTTTCTAAATTTTTAGTTAGCTTTTTTTTTATTCCACCCTACGCTGACTGACTGACGTGACATCGGAGTAATCCTTTCTCATCCTTCTTCTGTGTTGCCCCCTATTCTCTTTTCTGGAGCTTTTGATCCCATTCCCTTTTCCGGCTATCATCCTTGGTTTTCTTCTTCTTGTTAGGCAGTTTTTCCAGTAGGCGTTGTCTCGAATTGGACCTGGATCGGTTTATCCACCGGCGCGCCTTTTCCACCCAGCAGCAACAGATGTTCTGATGTCCTTTTCGGAACGCCATTTTTTTTTAAAACTGTTTATCTCTCTATTCTTTTGTTTTCTTTTGTTCTTCTTAATTGTGTGGGTTCTGTTTTTGGCTTCATATTTATTGACATTAAAAACCTTGTACATTTTATAAATAAAACTAAAATTACATCTACTATTCTAATTACAAACAAATTATTCTATCATAGATTTGTGTTGCCTTTTCGAGTATGGTGCAGAATTTGTATGTGTACATACTGTAAATAAATAATTAGGTTACTTCAAGCTATGGTGTTTTCTGTCTTTTATTTTTTTTATGAAACAGCTAAGTGGTTTAGGAACACGAACACCTGTAGGTTTTCTGGTTTGGACCGTCTCGAATCAGTGGCGCTTCCGGACAACCCCCCCCCCCTTATTCCTGCTCAGTAACTAGCTGGCGAAAATTTGCTACACTACTAGACAATTCTTGAACAGCCGTGTTGTGAATTATATATTATTTTCTTTTTCTTTTGTGTACAAAAAAATTCCCTGTGTAGCAATTAACAAATGTTACAGTTGTCTGCTTCATCATCTTATGTAGTTTGGTCTTTGGTGCACTTTAGTGATGCCGCCGAAACGAGATAATTTTCGATCTCATCTAGTCGCGTCTCAAAATTCGAGGTCGACATTTTTCAATTTACCAAATTCTCGAATATGCGACACGATATTAACCAAATTATCAATCTCAACAATGTTTCAACAGTATTTTTAAAACCCGTATAAAAACGAAGCAGAACGGACTTCTCTTTTTAGAGGAGGTTGTTAAAATATATAAACCTCATGGTTGTCAAAGCCTAACTGGAGAATCGCAGTGGACTCGGCGCTCTAACTTTTGTGGCCGAGTCTGCCGGAATCGAACCCACATATTCTGCTCTAAGGCAGAAGCTTAGCCTCTAAGCTAGTTCCACTGCTTTGCCCTTCGAAGTACAGTACTATAAATATCGCCAGGGAAACCCAGAACTTGATACATGGACACGTGTGATTATTTTGGGCGTTACGCATTCGCAACTACCTCAATTCGGTTGGAGATCCAAATTGTCAATTTCGAGATCGAGAATCGACGTTCGGGAATTTTCGAGATCGAGATGGGTAAAATCTCGTCTCGTCTCGCGGAAACACGAGCTCACTTCTCTGGTACTGCTGATTACAACTTATTCCATTTGGAATCTAAATCTAAAAGTTCAATTTGCAGATTATTTTGCGTCATCCCAGAATAAAACTTGTTTTCAGAAAATTATTGTAGAATACTGTCGACATGTTGAACGAAATAGAAACCCGAGCGGTGAAAAAAGCATTCAAGGTTCTAGTACAACTCTTGTGATTTGCAAGTCTGGATCCTAAGACGCTGAAAATTTGTGACGTTTCGATTACGCCTCTATTATTTCGCAGTTTTGTGGTGCAGATTTTGTATTTCGCTTGCTGCCCTCGTTCCTGGATTTCGGTCGGACAGCGACTCTCAAATTGTGGCTTTTGTTCTCACCGCGGCTGCTTCCTTTCTGACGCCCTGACGGCGACGTTAGTTTAGCATCTTTAAAAATTGTCCAGTAGGGTTTGCGGGCATGCAAGTTTTGGTTTTTGGCCTTCGCCGAATATGTGGATGATGCAGCTCTGGCAATTGTATTGAGAGATATTTTCTCACGCCGAGTTTCCGGATCAAAAGCGCTTCAGCAATCATTAGCTACACGTTGGCCAAATTCAATCAGGGTCTTTCGAAGCTATTTTCGCCGTATTTTAGCTAAAACATCTATGATTCTATCTTAGGTTCTTCTCTTTCTTTAGCAGCCAGTCTGGAGCCCATGAAAATCATAGGTTCCGAGCTTTTCAAAAATTGTAATTCTCGCAACTGAACACGTCGGCCTTGATCCAGTTTGAATTTAACACCTGCAATTCCGACCCCTGGGTCACCACATAATCTTTCTTGGCGTGCTGATGGAGCTCAACCAGATGTCACTAAGAACAGGTGTTGTTTTGATTTTCTTCAGTGAATCGGTGCTGAAGGCTTCACCCGATTGCTACCGAATTCAGTCAAAATTTCGAACTCCGTTGGCTTTACGAACTGTGTATCTAAACGATTATTTTCTAACCACAGTGCCGATATTAATCGCTACTGCATTTGTTTGTAAACTGTTGTAGTTTATATTTGTACCGTTGTTTAAACTGTCTTATAAGCTATTGTTGTTGCTAGTAGACATACGAGTTATGAGGTGCACCTAAATTTTAGCAGTTAAGATCAACCGAATTATGATCTTATTGTCGCATTTATGACTTTATATTTTATTATCACCTGTACCTCGAACTGGGTTGTCTGCCATTTTAATCTGTGATTATATACTGTGATATTAGCATTTTGGTGTTATTATTCGTTACTGCTACCTGTACGTGATTTGAGCTTTTCTTTCAGTAAATTATGTGCTACTTGAGTTTACGAATTCTCAGTTGAATGCCTGGATACACTTGTCGTTAATTGGTTAAGAGTCGTTGGCCCCCTTTTGGCTTTTAATCATTTGTTAGTACTTAAAGAACTGCACATCATCCTCCTGATCTAGCCGGCCGGAAATTGTATCAAAGTAGTCATAAAGTTTGTTTTGTTTGAGAGAATTAGCCGACGAATCATATGGAAGCTAACAAATTTTGTCCATAGTCAAATTCAAAACCTCTATTCTAAATTTGTCAGCTGAATTTTGTGCTGCTATATTTTCGCAACTTTTTTCGTGGAATTTATTCTTCAGTTTTATGAAATTATCGGGAAATGTTTTCAGGAACATTGCGGTAATAATTGTCTCATACCGCCAATACTCATAGTTCGTGGGACATTCTTCTGAGCGATTTTCCGATCACAGTCTGCAACCAGAGAGCATAGTACATGTTTATAGATGGCCGTGATTAACCAGCAGCCCACCGGTTCCTACGACTACCGGCTCATCGGGCTAGCGCCCGATTGCCCGGCCTCCCAGTCCGGCTCTGAAAATCTGAATTAGTTTTGCTAATATTAAAAAAGTTTTAATCCTTTAGATTGCTCGTTCAACATGGATACACCCCTTAGCGATTCGTTTCGTCCTTAGACAAAGGAATCTTTTCCCTTGTCTAAGGTTTCGTCAATATTTCCTCCTCTCATGTCAATCTAGATCTACCCGCAAGAAATGGGGGTAGGTATAAGTAATTTATAGTTGTTTTCATTACAGATATCTTAAATAGTAAAATAATTCGGCATTTCGGCATTTTGTGGTATGTCTAAAAGCATAAAATAAAAAAATTATTACAAATCACTACTTTAGTGTAGTTTATGCAAATTCCGTTTAGTGGAGTTTATGGTGGAGGAATAAACAATTTTAGTAAAACACACGAAACAGGCTGCTGGCGGGATTACAAGCAACAGAAAGCACAGAACAACAACAATGAACAAATACAGAAAGTCAGGTTATATCACAAATCACGTATATTAGATGTGAAAGCTAAATGACTCAACCTGAAATATAATTCCTGTGGTTTACATCTTCGCTATTAGTTCCCCCTGCAGCCGTTGGACGTCGCTAATAGTACTAAACAAATCAGAAGGCGTTCTGGTTTATCGGCAATTCGACAAGATTTATGTTTATATGTTTATTCAATATTATTGTGTTCGATTATTGGTTATACCAACATTGTTATTGTTATTTGCTGTTTGGTGTTTTTGTGTTACATTACGGACATTAAGTACGGCGTAATGGAGCCGGACAATGTAAAATATAAAAATAAGTGTTGTGTTCCTGCATGCACAAATCGTTCAACAAAGAGACACCGCTTTCCAAAAAGTGACCCTGAGTTGCTTGCCAAATGGAAACGGAATATTCAGCTACCACTGCTTGATCATTTAGAACCCATACAAATATATGGGGCGTTTTATGTGTGCAATAAACATTTTGCAGAGGAATATATAGTTCCAGGAACAAAAAGGGGGCTTCGGAAAGATGCAGTTCCAACTTTGTTCTTACCATTGCCAGGTACTTATAATGAAAAACAATTTGACATGCATTATATTAATATGTAAATTTTTGGTAATAATAGTTATTCCTGAGCAAATATGCGGAAATATGCCGGATGAGCCATCTACCTCAACACAGCATGATGCTTCAGGTCATTCACTTGACAACCTACAGGCCGAGGTTTCTACTTTCTGCTTACCAAGTAAATAAGTTCTAGCCTAATAATATAGTAAGATAAATATTGGGTTTATTATGTATAGCCATCTTGGAACGAGTACAAGAAGCAGCCGTCACTTTAGAACAAGCTACTGCTACCACATCAACAGCACATATGCAGGAGTCACAGCACCATCTTCGAGAGCCGAGAACTTCCTCAGCCAAATTACACAGTAAGTGCATGCCATAAGACAAGTTTAAGTTTAAGAATAACAGTTAAAAATGATGTAATATTTCATCGCAACATATTGCTGGCGTACGAACCAATATTGTAATTAATTGTATAAGCAACAATGTTTAATAACGAAACGTATTGTTTCAGGCAAGAAACGACGGGGAATTCTGCAGTCAGCAAATGTCACCCGACAAGGAGATTTAACCCCAAAATGCACGAAATTTTATAAAAGCTTGTGTGAGTGGGAACGGAAAAGTGCATTCATGCAGCACAAAATAAAATAATCAATTGGTGCATGTTATTAACTTGAATAAACTATGAACAATCAAACAGTTTATACTTTTTCACACCCTACATTTTTTGCAACAATCATCAAGCAGCCCAAGCCATGCGACTTATTTGAATGTGAAGATTTTTTGAATTTGAACCAGGGTCAGTGAATAATTTAGAGGAATAATTGTAAAATTTCAATACGACCAGAACAAATATATTTTGAACTTTAACACTGCCGATGAAATTACATTAATTCTAATGATGGCCACAATAAATGTTAATACAAGAACCGCCGCGGTGAAACATTAATCGATTAGTTTCTACTAGGGATGTTCCGAATATACAAAAATTCGTATTCGCGAATTCGAATATCGAATACAAATACTCTTATGAATATTCGCAAATACGAATACGAATACGAATACATGACCTTGAGTGAATAATATCAACATCAACATCGTTTTTGTACGCGCTGTAAATTTTAGAAATAGTATGGAAAATAGTTTTGTTTTTTATTTAATGTTATAGAATGGTTAATATTTTAAAAAAATGTTTTATTTAATGTATGAATACCTGTTTTATATTTTTATTAAAATTCTTATCTATATTTCTATAATTTTAATGTCAAATACTCGTATAATATTCGTGTTAATTTTGGCGAATACGATTACGAATACAAATATTTAAAATATAGCGAATACTCGCGAATACGAATACGAATACGAGTATTCGGAACATCCCTAGTTTCTACGCTAAAATTTTTCTTTTAAGTTCTTAAGAGAGCCAATGCACTGACATCCCCATGTTCAAAAACGCGAAATTTGCTGCATACTTGAATTAAATAACAGAAAAATACTAAATATTACATTTAAAATTCCCGCCTTTGATAATTTAGTTTCCCCTGCATCCACTTCGGCGCTAGTGTTTTAGTTAAAGCAGAGCCAGTAGATATAGAGAGTACCGCCACGTCCGCCATGTTTATTCCTCTGACATATGCGTCACTTTGAGGTTTGTAACACAATTCCGTCAACGTGACGTTTGTTGGCAATCCAAAACTTTACTTAAAATTGGCAAGACTGTAAGTCTATGTCAAATTCGAGGTTAGCAGGTTAGTTTTTGCATCAGTTTTGACGCAAACTGGCGCAAAATATAACCTGCTAACCTCCAATTTGACATAGACTTACAGTCTTGCCATTTTCAAGTAAAATTTTAGACATACCTCAATCAGTCATTGCTGGTGGGAACAAAAATGGCGGCGATAGCGGCATTTTCACGCATCAAAGAATGGCGGTACTCTCTATATCTACTGGCTCTGAGTTAAAGTAGAGATCCTGTATATAGTTAGAAAAGAGTTGAGAAAACACAAACGTCAGTGACAATATTTGATCCAAAAAATGCATGCATGCCCAGAAATACTGTTTGAAAGTCACTAGATCGTTTTATCTAAAAAAACCTTTTTTAAATTTTTGCTGCCGCTTCAAAGCACTCAAAACATAGCGGGGAGTACCGTTTGTATCAGAAATAAGTAACAAGTGTTAAGAAACTGACATATATATACCTACATATTTCGTATGACCGGTATCTGAACATTTCCTAAAACGATGGTTTGGCATGTTAAAGCTTCGAACTTGTCTTAAGTAAAAATGTTTTTAAAATCTTGTTAGAGTTTCTCGTTTTTACTCTTTCCATTGTGTAATTTTTTGCTCAAAATAACGCTGTTCTTTTTTAAATTGTGTTTGCATGCGAGTTATTAATTTTGAAAGTAAAACGCAATCCTTGCCTTGGTGTAGGAATTCATACGTGCTTGGTAACGGCAGTACCTTTTAAGTTCCTTCTCTCATCCACGCGTATTTCTTCCCACCGATTTTCATTAAATGGACTATTTTTGATATGCTGCTCTTAGCTCTTCCTTTTTAGGATTTTTTAATAGTTCGGATCTGATTTTGCAGCCAAGAATACAGCAACCCGTCATTTCAGACACTTAGATAAAAGTGGAGCTCTATATATTTGAGTAAAAAGACAGAAATTATTACATTTGCAGTGACAAGTTTTGACTTAAATGAACAATTTGTCAAATTTGATTAATGTGAACTTGTTTCTAAGGCAATGAGCATTTAAATACACGACGCGCGTGATCCACCAATCACAATGAATTCCTTCGTTTTCTCAAATCTTATCTAACTATATACAGGGACTCTAAGTTAAAGTAGAGAATAGAGGGGCTATACTAGGGCATCCAATCCCGGGATTTCAAAACCCGGGATCCCGGGATCACGCATGCTCTTTGAATCCCGAAATCCCGGGACTCGGAGGCTAAAAATCCCGGGATTTGCGGGATTTAATTTACATTGCGCATTGAACTGCGTGAGATGCAGGATCGCGTCATGAAATACAGCTACGCATTCCGATGAAATTTAATAATTTAATATGATGTAAAATTCTGGGATTCACTCACAGAATTTTCAGCTAGGCGCAGTTGGTTGGTAAATTACGCGGGGAACCACAGAACCATTCAGATCCAGCCTGTACTAAATTGTCATTGTATTATTAATTTGTTTGCTGCTGCTGTTAGTGCTGTTACGTGTTGTGTTGATCTGTTGGTCTAGTGCAAGAGGGACTACAGTTACCTACCGCAAATATTTAGCAGTAAGTTTTGCGCTGAAATTATTTTTAAAAACAAACCAGTTTACAATACCTTGTTTTGTATGTAGGTATTACCGTACTTATTCTAAACTCTGAATATGGATGTTCCATCCTCATCAAATGCGAAATCGAAATATACTGAACATTCCACAAAAAGTAAAGCGCTCAATTCTGCATGGCATTACTTCTTGGTGGAAGCTGCTGGAGGAGAAACCGCAAAGTTCAAAAGGTGCAACAGCGTACTGAAAACCAAAGGCGGCTCGACGAAAGGGTTACGAACCCACTTAAAATGTATTCATGAAATTGATCTCAGCTTAATTTCTAAGAGTTCAAAATCCAAATTAGATGATAATGTTTCACCACCTCGACCTCTTCCTATGAAGCAGAGAAAAATTGAAGACTTTTTGGATCTTCACAATGACAATACACTTAACGCAGTTTTTGCCCGCATGACTTCGTTGGATGGATTTCCGTTTAAAGTATTTGTTACCTCTAAAGATTTAAGAAAATGTTTAAAGGCAATAGGACATGATATACCGACTTCTCCAACAACAATTAAAAACAGAGTTTTGCAATACAGCGATAAAATTAAAGATTACTGCACTGGTACAATAACAGGACAAAAAGAGAAGGGAAAACGTTTCAGTCTCACATTTGATGAATGGACATCCTTGGCTAATAAACGATGTTTAAATATCAATGTGCATAGTTCAAATTCGCAATTTTGGAATACCGGAATGGTAAGAATTTCAGGTTCAATGCCAGCTGTATTGATTTATTAGAAAAGCGCTTAGAAGAGTTTGAACTTTCATTAAGCCACGACATAGTATGTATAACAACTGATGGTGCCAGTGTTATGACCCGCGTTGGAAGATTAATAGAGCCCTATCATCAGCTGTGTTTTGCCCATGGCATTCAACTGGCTGTTGTTGATGTTCTTTACAAGCGAAATAAAACAACAGTTACATCTATGTCTACCGATAGAGACGATATGGAAGACGATGATGCCGGCACTGAGAACGAGGATGACAATTCAGATGATATAATTAATGTTGTGGATTCTGTAAATGACAGCGATGCATTTGATTTAACAGATAATTATAATATTAAAGAACTGATTGCAAAAGTGAGATCAACTGTTAAATTGTTTAGACGTTCACCTGTAAATAATTGCACCCTTCAGGAATATGTCAAAAATAAGCATGGAAAAGAAATTTCTCTTATCTTGGATACCAAAACAAGATGGAACAGTCTTCTCGATATGTTGGAAAGATTTATACTCTTAAAGGACTGCGTACAAAAAGCCTTAATCGATTTAAAGAGTTCCATAATGTTTGCGAAAAACGAATTTTAAGCTGTTGCGGGAATAATAAATGTCCTAAAACCTCTAAAACTGGCTGTGGAAACTTTATGTCAACGGGACGCAAATCTTATTACAGCAGATGCTACTTTGAAATTTGTACTGCAACAACTAGGTCGCTCAAATTCAAATTTGAGTAATGACATGAAAGATGCAATAAAAAATCGAATATCGGAGCGCCGCAACAAAAATCTGTCGGGCGTTCTAAGATATCTGCATAATTACCAGGAGAAAGAGAATGACCATTTATTTGACATCCCGAAAGAAGCATCTGTAAGACAAACTATAAAAGCTTTAATAACAAGACCAGTGAAACACGATCCGATTTGCGAAAAAGGAACTGACACTGAATCACTGATTAATGCTAATGTTGTTGCTCATGATAGTGAGAAAAATGATGATGATGATGAAGATGACCTAAACCTAACATTAGCTCAAATTATTACAAGAAACAGAGCTGAAGAAGCAGATGATGAACCAATGTCACTGGAAGATACATTGAAGGAAACTATAAAACAAAGTATGGAACCAGCTCGATCTAGTTTCAGTCTCTCCACAAGAGACCCGGATGTTCTTAAAGAAGAGATGTCACTTTTTAAAAAAGAAGGTATTCGTGGACACAACCTTCAATTAGCTTACGAATTTCTATTAACGATTGTTCCTACCAGTGTTGAATCGGAACGTGCATTTTCGGCCGCTGCTGTTTTCTGTACCAAATTCCGATCGTCACTTGCAGATAAAACCTTAGACAGACTTTCATTTATGCGTGCTTTTTTCAGTGAACATAGAAAAAATGCTATTTAAGATTTAAAGTATTGATAAGTTATTCTTTTTATATTTTTTATGTTAAATTTTAATATCTTTGTATCTGTTTACACCCGAATTAAAATAATAAAAATTATTACTCAAATTTTCCGTATAAATTTTAGGATATATTCATAATTTGAAAATCCCGGGATTAATCCCGGGATCCCGGGATTCTACTTTTCACAGTCCCGAATCCCGGGATTTCAATTTTCTTTCGGGATTGGATGCCCTAGGCTATACCTTGTGGGTTATATTGTATTTGTACATGACAACTTAACTAGTAATATTCAATAGTAACTAGAAATTTAGAGTTATTCTTCCCATTATATTGGTGTTACTGGTAGCAAAAGACAACAGTAGGTAGAGCATTCATGTCATAGGGAAATTGTTATTACATTACCAAAACTAAATATGTTTTATGTTGCTTAGCCCAACATTAGGTTTGCTGTGTTAGTTGCTTCTTCAAGATATTCGGTGTACGTAAAAATATTAGAACTGAGTGATAGGAAGTATGTAAATAAACATAACTAACTTAACCTAACTGAATTTCGTTTTGCATTTCGTTTTCAGATATTGCATTTGATAAATTTGGACTATTCATATGTGTTATCAAAATGAACGTGAAACAGGAGTTGTTTGATACTAATTTGTGTAGTACAATGGCCAACAGTGTACACGAATCACAGATGAAAATCGAAGAAATGAAAGTAGTCCCAAAGTTAAATGTACAAGAGATCGTTGATAACACTATCAACAACACAACTTATCACGAATTAAATGTTAAACAGGAGGAACTGGATATAAAAGATGAATTAGTTGTTATGTGTGCAGCAAGCGGATGCATTTTAGAAGAACGGTTAGTTTGCAAGAAATCTGGATGCACAGCAGATCAGAATAATTTCTCAAAATATATGATGACTCATGCAAAACAACTTCACTTATGTTCCATTTGTGACTACAAGGCAACCAGGAAACATAATTTAGGTAGGCATATGAAGACACATACAGGCGAACAACCTTATTCATGCTTTATTTGTGAATATAAAGCGGCAAGGAAGGGTAACTTAGTTACTCATATGAGTAAACCTACAGGCGAAAAACCTTACGCGTGTTCTATTTGCAATTTTAAAGGAGTAGATAAAAATAAGTTAGTTAATCATATGAGGACACATACAGGCGAAAAACCTTATTCATGTTCTATTTGTGAGTATAAATCAGCAGAGAAAGGTAATTTAGTGATGCACATGAAGAGACATACAGGAGAGAAACCTCATAAATGTTCCTTTTGCGAATATAGCACAGCAAGGAAACGTTACTTAGTTAAACTTAGTTAATCATATGAAGATACATACGGGTGAAAAACTTTATTAATGTTCAATTTGCAAATTTAAAACTGCATATAAAGGTAACTTAGTTAATCATATGAGGACCCATACAGGCGAAAAACCTTATTTATGTTCTATTTGTGAGTATAAATCAGCAGAGAAAGGTACTTTAGTGATCCACATGAAGACACATACAGGAGAGAAACCCCATAAATGTTCCTGTTGCGAATATAAAACAGCAAGGAAAGCTGACTTAGTTAAGCATATGAAGGTACATACGGGTGTAAAACCGTATTCATGTTCAATTTGCAAATTTAAAACTGCACAGAAAGGTAACTTAGTTAACCATATGAGGACGCATACAGGCGATAAACTTTATCCATGTTCTTTTTGCGAGTTTAAAGCAGCAGAGAAAAGTAAATTCGCGAGGCACATGAAGACACATACTAGAGAAAGAACTTGTTGATGTTTTATTTCCAATTATAAAGTTACAAAGAAACAAACATTAGTTAAACATATGACGATACATACAAGCTAACAATAGGTTCGTTCGTTTGTCTGCTCCAAGCTGATTAGAGTTAATAAATGCATTCGTTTGCCGTCGAGCATTTGTTCACGTTGCAGTTTTTCAAGAAGAAGAGGCTATTGATATGGAAAATGTTAATTAACCAGATAACACAGGCAATTGCGAGGTAGCAGCATGGACCGATACATAGCAGTTGGATTAAATTATACCAGGCCAAAAAGCAGGTTATCAAAGAAAGAAAAGTTAAAACGTGAAGACGGATGTGGGTAGTAACAGCTAAGGTAACTGCAGAACATAAATACTCATATACGGCGCAACAGTGCAGAAACAAATGTAAGAGTTTGGCAAGATTGTTTTTTTATGTTTAAGAGAATTATCGAACATATTGCTTTACAACACTGCTGGAGCGTGTAGTTTGAATCAGACACAAGAATCAGACACAATTTGTTGAAAACTCCTAACCACACAAATACACTTCTCCAATAAATTAACGCACCAAAAAAAAGTAGCTAAAAGTTTAAAGTTAATTATTGTCGAAACCACTTATCCGATTTGGAAGATTTTTTTTTTGAATGACACGTCGACTCTTTCAGAATGTTAGTGTACTACTCTATTTACATAGAAACTTATTTTTTTATAAATACCGGGTGTAACAATTATAACGTGTTTTTTCCATAAAATTTATAACACCCTGTGGGGTTCAACAGTTACAATATCAAGTTATAATTCAAAGCAAATTATAGCCTTATCTTTTTATAACAGTTTGTTTTTTGATTCACGCTTTTATCTTATCCACTGCAAGAGTAACACAATTTTACAGCATAACATGTTTTTATTGACTTTAATTTGCATTAAATGCACTAAAGTAGCAGGCTATGGAAAAACAGAAAGAAACAGTAATTGTCATCAGGTAAATACAGCTATCAAAAAGCAGTTGATAGAAGTGTGTTTACGGTGTTAGCCCTTAACATTTTTTTCTTTTTGCAAAATCTTTAATTTTGTTATTATGCAACGTGAAACACGTAATCTTACTCGCGAAGAATGTGCTCAAGCATTAGTTCTGTTTGAGGAAGGTTGGAATTACCGAAGAATTGGTCTACGATTTAATGTATGTCATACAACCATTTCACGAGTCATAGAAAGATACAGAGAGACTGGAAGTCATGGTCGCAGACCGGGACAAGGAAAGAGTAGAATAACAACCCCGATTCATGAGCGATTTTTAAGAATTTCAGCGTTAAGACAACGTTTTGTAACAGCACGTACCCTTCAAACTCAGTTACGAGATGCCAGTGGCTTACAGGTTTGTGGAGAAACCATTCGTAGTCGACTAAGAGAACATAATTTGAGACCTAGAATTGCTGCTCGAGGTCCAGCTTTAACTAGAGATCATCGGAGAGCGAGGCTAAATTTTGCCAGGGAGCATCATAACTGGTTAGAGGCGGAATGGCAACAGGTATTATTTACTGATGAGTCCCGTTTTTGTTTGTACAATAATGACAGGCGTATGCGCGTATATCGACGCCCTAACGAACGGTATGCTCAGTGCAATTTTTCAAATACCATATTATTTGGAGGAGGATCTGTGATGGTCTGGGGAGGTATTTCTTTGACTGGTCGCACGGAACTTGTGGTCATAAATAATGGAAGCCTTACAGCTGAAAGGTACATATTGGAGGTTCTAGATCAACATGTAATGCCATTTGCGCCATATATAGGACAAGGATTTTTGTTGATGCACGATAATGCCAGGCCTCACGTTGCTCGAGTTGTAACCAATTATCTCGCAGAAGTAGGAATCAATACCATGGCATGGCCAGCTCGAAGTCCGGATATGAATCCCATAGAGAATCTCTGGGATACTCTTGGAAGGAGGTTACAAGAGGAACGTAACCAGTTAAACACGTTGGAAGACGTAGGGCGGAGACTGATTCAAATATGGGAAGAACTGGATCAAAATGATATACGGTCCCTTATTTTAAGTATGGGCCGTCGTTGCCAAGAAGTTATTCGTGCCAGAGGCGGAAATACTCGCTACTGAGACTTTCGTTTACAATTTTTCCTTACATTTTTATTTCTTTTTGTTGTTGTTAAATGTAGTTCTCCATAAAAACATGTTATGTTATAAAATTGTGTTTTTCTTGCAGTAGCTAAGATAAAAGAGTGAATCAAAAAACAAAATGTTATAAAAAGATAAGGCTATAATTTGCTTTGAATTATAACTTGATATTGTAGCTGTTGAACCCCACAGGGTGTTATAAATTTTATGGAAAAAACGTTATAATTTTTACACCAGGTATTTATAAAAAAATAAGTTTATATGCGAATAGAGTAATAGACTAACTTTCTGAAAGAGACGACGTGTCATTCAAAAAAAAAAACGTCCATAGCCTGCTACTTTAATGCATTTAATGCAAATTAAAGTCAATAAAAACATGTTATGATATAAAATTGTGTTACTCTTGCAGTAGTTAAGATAAAAGCGTGAATCAAAAAACAAAATGTTATAAAAAGATAAGGCTATAATTTGCTTTGAATTATAACTTGATATTGTAGCTGTTGAACCCTACAGGGTGTTACAAATTTTATGGAAAAGACACGTTATAATTGTTACAGCCGGTATTTATAAAAAAATAAGTTTATATGCGAATAGAGTAGTAGACTAACTTTCTGAAAGAGACGACGTGTCATTCAAAAAAAAATCGTCCAAATCGGATAAGTGGTTTCGACAATAATTAACTTGAAACTTTTGGCTACTTTTTTTTGGTGCGTTAATTTATTGGAGAAGTGTATTTAACGACCGTTAATAGTATATTATTATACTAGTTTAACAAAAGGGTCTATTGTAGCACGAGTGAATTTATGGCACGACGAGCGTAGCGAGGAGTGCTCCAATGGAACGAGTGCTACAATGCCTGTTTTATCTACTTTGGTACCTACTGATGCAATGAAAAAAAAGAAGCTAATGCAAGAGTTTCAACATCAATCGAAAAATAATTTATTAGAACAATTAATTGTTACAAGAAAATAAAGAGTAAAATGTAAAAATATTTGTGCATGTATATACCAATTGTCTATTTTAAATATTAGGTATTAAATATAAATATAAAATACATTAATCTAATTCTTAAAAAATCTAAGATTTTTTATTACAGCTTTGTGTGAATAGTTGACGGCAAAATTTAATTGTATGGCAACTCCTGGTTCTTCATAATTTCAGAGATTAGTTTCATCTGGCTGATCATCAGTTACCTGTTTTTCAATATTAAAGATTTGCTGATCATTATTTCGGTTGTGTAATATACAGCACGCAAGAATGAATTTGCATATTTTCCCTTGTCTTCATAATTTTACATGATACAATTGGCTGAATCCATTTAGTAATCCAAAGGCATGCTCAATCGATACACAACAAGAACATAATTTTATATTAAACAACTTTTGAGCTTTTGTTAAGTGAGCATTATCACGGTAGGGTGAACACCTACTGCAGCAGCGTTTCCAAGAATGTAATAAGCTACGTATCATCATAATTAAATAATATAAAATATTGAATTTTGGAAAATGCAAGTCTGTAGAGAACTGGGATATCGACAAAATTCAGTTCATGGTCACAAACACCTTGCAATGCTATTAAAATAGTCTTTCCTATTAAAATAATCCATGCCTCTTTCTGTAAGTTTTTAAATTTTATTCTGTCTACCATCAACGGAACGTATAAAATTTAATTAATGACTAACTGCTCATAATTAAGCAGCACATACCTACTAATAACCTGTGGGGAGTAAATTTTGTTGTAATAAACTGTCACAATTTTTTCTCTTTGTACAGCTGATCGCATAATAATCCTTTCACTAACTAGCAGATTAAGAAACTTTGTCATTCTCATAATTGTATGATGTAGGTAATGACCTCAGTGAAAAATCAAATCGATGTGCTACATCACGATAACGGGTTTGATGCCCAGCAAACCAAAGGAAAACCAATACACTATCTAAGGTAATTTGGTCTCTTATATTAGCTAATAGTCCAGCGCAGTTGTCTGAAAAATAGATGTAACCTCGGAAAAAATCCTAGAGAACTGAAATTTGGTTTACACCTACCTTTCATCGTTCCAAATAAGGGTTAAGAAGTCCCCAACGATCCGTTATACGCATAACTTTTTACAGTGCTCAGAAAGTTGATTTTTTCGGTTTTTCAACTATACCTTCGATCCTATCGACTTTATGACTACAAAGGTACAACAACAAAAGAAAGGTAATAAAATGATCTACAAAAAAGGTTATCTATAGTTTTTACATACAAGCAACAGTTTTCACAGAAATTCGGTAGGAGGGTTATGAGTTTAGGAGATATTATTGTTCTGCTCCATATTTCAGGGTTTTAAAGTTAAACAATACACAAAATGTGAGTCATACTTCATGAAACCAAAGACATATTAAAAGAATATTCATAAGTAAAAAAGATCTGAAAATTCAATTGAAAAAGATCCTTCAATTTATAAAAAAAATGTATTAACTCCTATTGCAATTAAAAAAAAAAATTCCCAGTTCTTTCTCTTCTTCCTTCTCTTCTTCTTCTGTCTTCTCTTCTTCCACTTCTCCTTCTATTTCTGTTATTTTTTCCCGTTCATTTTCCTCATTTTTCTGTTCAATTGATGGGAACAAAGACACTTGCTCAAATGTAAACATAGAATCGATCTCTGGATGGTCAATGTTTTGGTCGCTTTCGATTTCGGTTACCTGCGAATCCTCCAATGTTGCAGCGTTCAAACAAGATTGTCCGTAGGTATGTCCGTGACAATGAACGCAACTTGGTGTGCAGACGAGTCCTAACTTTTGACAGCCACACAATAGTCCGCAGCCTTACAAAAAATAATTTTTAGAAGATAGTCCGGAGCAGAAGGTGCTGATGTTTTTTTTTGCGTGCAATAAGTTGTCCTTCAATATCCATCCCAAATCTTCGGGATTCAATTTATTACCGAACTAGTATACTCGGTAGAGTTGCTCTTCTGCTGCTTTGGCTGTAGGTGGTAATAGGCTTAACCTTGCAGATTTGTCTTTACCTACGGATTTAGCGAAGCACAAGTAACGATAGTTTATGGAATCTTCTTTAACTGGAGCGCCATATATGCCCAAAAAATGGTAATCCATTATGAGCAATTGATTTGTGGGAAGCATCACTTTTATGGAAATCTTGAGCTGCATTCTGTAAGTCCTGTCTTTTTTGCAATGATTTCAGAGCTCCTCTTTTTCTCTTATGGAAAAGAGCAGATGTTGTATCACAACCAGAGAACGCATGTAAAAATAAAATATGGTCCTTGATCTTTTCATATTGATCGAAACTTCTGGAAGAAAACGTTTTTTGCTGCACTGCTCCTTTGCCCGGTTTGAGAAAAAAAAATCTTTTTCAGCAGATGTTCGAGCCGCTAAAACATCAATATCTTCTCCAACGAGAACGGTTGTATTTGTAAATGAATGTTTCAGTGCTGTTTCACTAATGAGAACGTCAGCATCACCCTCGGCCTGTTCGACGAGGAAATTTCTGGCTTTGAATTTCCCTGACAGCATCGAAATCAATTTGCATTTGTTGTTGCTGTTAGAAAGAAACGTTTCCTGGCTGAATGCTACATTCATTGTCTCGTCAAAAAATATGTCAGCAGATGACGTTTTTAAAGATCGGCAAAGTTGTTCCGTAGCTTTTATATTGGTTTTGCTGTTGTTATACCCATCATTCGCAGGTAACCGAAATCGAAAGCGATCAGAACATTGACGATCCAGAGATCGATTCTATGTATGCCTTTGAGCAAGGGCCTTTGCTCCCATCAATTGAACAGAAAAATGAGGAAAATGAAGGGGAAAAAATAAGAGAAATAGAAAAATAGTGGAAGAAGAGGAGAAGGAAGAAGAGAAAGAAAAAGAGAAGGAAGAAGAGAAAGAAGTTTGAAAAGAATATTTTTTTAATTGTAATAGGAATTAATATTTTTTTTTAATAAATTGAATGACTTTTTCAGTCAAATTTTCTGATCTTTTCTACTTATGAATATTCATTTAATATGTTCTTTGTTTCATGAAGTATGACTCACATTTTGTGTATTTTCTAACTTTAAAACCCTGAAATATGGAGCAGAAAAATAATATTTCATAAAACTCATGACTTTCCTACCGAATTTCCGTGAAAACTGTTGCTTGTATGTAAAAACTGTGAATAACCTCTTTTGTAGAGAATTTTGTAACCTTTCTTTTGTTAATGCAACTTTGTAGTCATAAAGTCGATCGGAACGAAGATGTAGTTGAAAAACCGAAAAATCGACCTTCTGAGCACTGTAAAAAGTTATGCGTACAACGGACCCTTGGGGACTTCTCAACCCTTATTTGGAACGATGAAAGATAGGTGTAAACCAAATTTCAGCTCTCTAGGTTTTTTTCCGAGGTCACACCCTAAATGCATTGGACTATAAAAACAGGTAACCATAGTACTATCGGCCAATGAGAAAAATACATAAATACAGTAAATTTTGTTGTTACTTTTTGTATTTTTTCACGTTTCGTGGGAAAATGCTTTGTAAATTTATCGCGTCTGTACCTGTAACTATCTACAACACAAATAACAATAGTAAGAAAGTTTCCAAACACGTCCGACATTTGTATTATCTACAGTGTTATACTTCCAGTAAATTTTTTATGGTAGTTCTACTCCCTTTCGCACTGGTGTGTAGAGAAAGCAAGCACACATTTACATTCTGATATGAACTGCATGATATCATTCCTTCAATTATTTTTTTCGTAGTGATATTAACCAGTTAGAAGGCTGGATTTAGTTAAGTTATCTTGTATAATTTCGATAATACAAAATCGATTATGCTGGAGTAACTTCACTAGACAACGCAACACATAACTTTTGTCAACTTGATGCTGGTTTCATGGAAACGACTTTCAGCTAGGTTAATACAAACAAATCAAACTGCCAATACAATATGTATTTGTTCCTAAATTTACTCAAAAAATAATCAAATCGAATACAATGCGAACTTCGGACATTTTCAGGTTATACGTCTCAAACTTCCTGCACAATAGCAAATCGAGTCAGTTTGACAGAATAATTCTACCGCTTCGCGGTCGGACTATTTAACCTGTCAAACTGACACTCTTTTATTATTGCGCAATAAGGGATTGACATATAACCCGACAATATCAAAATACTTATAGTATTCATTAATTCATTCATTAACAGCACTACAGGCCACTTTGGCCTATGGCTTCAACTCTTTTCCTCCATAGTTTCTTATCTTGCATCTCTGTTCTCCATCTTCTTAGCTCGTCACCCTATAGATCCTCCTCTATTTGTCTCTTCCATGTTTTTTCGGCCTTTCTATCTTCTGTCTTCCTTCTGGTTCTTGTTCGTGTGCCCTCCGAATGGGTTCTACTTTCCTTCTCCTCATCACATGCCCGAACCATCTTAATCTATTTTGCCTTAGTAGTACGGCAATTTTAACTTCTTTAAATTGTTCTTGTACTTCTTTGTTGGTTCTCCTGCGCCATGTTTGGTCGTCCTTTATGCCTCCAAAAATCTTTCGAAGTATTTTTCTTTTCCATGCCATTAGACTGTTTTCTACCGCTTTTGTTAGTACCCACGTTTCACTTCCATATACTAGTAAAGTAGCACCAAGCACAGAAAAACTGCCGAAAATATGTGAACTAAATGTAAAATTTAGGTAAGGGGAATTAACGCACCAATAAAAAGCAAGCTTAGTCTCTAGGTACATTCACACGAAACGCACAAACGTCACTTCACCATTGCTGCTATCGCGTCATATAGAAATGTCTAATTTCCCGGTTTTCGGGTGCTGTTGTTCATCAGTTTTGTGATTCTTTGTTAATTATTGCTATTATTGTTAGTATTGCTCTTCTGCGATAGTTGTTTTTAGTTAGTTTACCTATTAGCAGTTTAATTTCGGTCGGTTTGGTTTTATAACCTCAAATCGTAAGTATTACATTTTTTCAACAATTTTACTTTAATTTGCAGTTATTAGCATGCATTAATATTATTTTGTTACCATATGTTTATGTAATACTGTATTCCTTATTACGTAGGATGACAATGAGCTGTAGAGGAAAAAAACTCATGCATTCAGAAGCAAGAAGCATAACTGCAAATATTGTTAGAGTGCTTGCCATATATCAGCGACCTTGAGCAGTGATCGAAATTCTGTAAATACGTCATAAGCAAGGCTACAGACCAACCTGAATATATTATTGCGATTTTGCTACGTTTGATATCGTTTGCTATTTTCGTGCTTATAAATTAGTTTTTACGTTCTTTATCTACTTATATTTCCGTTTATTATAAAAAACAGTTTTATCAAATAAACACGAAATATCGACACAACTTATTTTAAATTTCGCGCCTGCAAGCTAGCCTGATGTTTTTAGGTTGTACTGAAAACACCATTTGGGCGTCTCGCTCTAGTTTTCTCCCTTGCTCCACTGCGCATTTGTGGTCGCTGAGATATGGCAAGACCTCTACAACCTTTTTTGATGGACGGAAGGCTTCAGTAACGTGGATATTTCCGGTAGAACAAGATATAGAATTAGCAGCCGCAGCAACTGGGAACTCGACCTCTCTGATAGAGAAAATTCGCAAGGAGTATGCTGCAACAGGTAATGCGAAAAAAATAACAATATTATATCTCAGACTTGTCATTGAAAAACATGATGCAGGTAATACATTCGTCCTCATTTTTTTCAGGTACTTCTTTAACTCTTACAAGAAAAAGAAACTGAAGGAAGACTCTCACGAAAAACGTTCTTTATTATTTTGAGTTGGGAGTTTTGTGAAAAACGGTTCACGAAATGTACAGTGTGGAAAATTTGTAGAGGAAAGAATTTGACCATGTTTTAAATATAGAAGAAGAAATATCTAGAAAATGTGGCTTAATAGACAAAATAAATTATGAAAAATAAATTTTCTCTGTCAATACAGGAACGTCAAATGAAGATACCTATTTCTTTAAGTTCCAGTGTTGCTTTTCTTTGCTCTGGTGACCAAAATCTCTTTTTGCTTTGTTAACAAATGTCGTAGTATTTCGCATTAGCGTTTAGGATAATTGATAATTAGGGAATCTAATGGGTATAATATTTATTTTGTATCATCTCTTGTACTTACGGTTGCAATATTTATTATTATACAAATATATACTGCATTATCGGTTGCTTTATTTACTATTACTTTCGTAACAATTCATTTATGTTATAAGTTGTGATTTAGTAATTTGAACAGTGTTATATGAAAAAAATATGATTTTTAAAATAAAATTTTAAATTTCCCGCCTTTACGAATGTTTATAATTTTTCTACGGAGTGTACTTCTGAAGCAGAGCTAGCGCCAGCCTCCTCTACTAGGGGTTTTTGTGTGCTTGGTGACACTGTATAGGTTTAATGACAGTATTATATATACATATTTTTGCTGCTCTTGGTACACTTTTGTTAGTTAACAGATAGTTTAAGGCCCCTGCGCACTTCGATGGTTTCAACATTCTTATTTGGATTTCAGTTTCTTGTTTCCCTTCACTATTTATTTCGACTCCTAAGTATGTCAGGCTGTTCATTAATTTGAAGGTCATTTTTCCATTAGTTGTTTTTATATGTAGTTCATGACTTTCGTTTTGTTTTGTGTTGCCCATTATCATGTAGTTGGATTTGTTTATATTAATTTCCAGTCCTGCTTCTTGGGCTTTTCTTTCGAAACTCTTCACCAAACCTATAAGTTGTTGTTTCGTTCTGGACATTATGACTACATCGTCAGCAAATGCTAGCATTTGGAAGGGACCACTTAAAATTTCTGTGGATGCAATAATTTTTGCTCTCCTGATAATATATTCTAATGTGATGTTAAAAAGTTGTGATGATAGTGGGTGTCCTTGCTTTGGACCTGTATTACTTACGAATCCCTTGGAGAGGCAGCCTTTGTATCTTACTTTGTTATTTATTTTTCTTAAGGTATACGCTACTTAGTCTATCAAGTCTTGGCTATACTGTAATTCTTTCATCGCTTCTATTATCGTTGTTCTGTGTAATCTGTCGAAAGCTTGTCGAAAATCTACAAATAATGCATGAATTCTGATGTTCTTTGCTCTACATTTTTCATGAATTTGCCTTAGTATAAAGATTTGATCTACTGTAGATTTTCCTTCCTTAAATCCTGTCTGACAACGTCCTATTTTTCCTTGTGATTCCTGTTTGACTTTTTGGTTGATTAATGATGCCAGAATTTTATAAGTTGTGTTTAGGAGAGAGATTGGTCTATAGTTCTCTTTTTGTTGTTTATTTCCTTTTTTGAAGATGGGGCATATTAACGCCATTTCCCAGTCCGCTGGCAGTTCTTTCTTAGCCCATATTAATTTGATCAGATTACATGTATACAATTACCCAGATCATCGTTTCCGTGTCTTATTAGTTCCATAGGAATTTGGTCTGTCCCAGGGCTTTTGTTATTCTTTCCTTTCTTAACTATTGTTTGGAAGTCTTCCATGTCGGTAAATTTTCCTCTTCAGCTATGCTGCGATCCTGGTTTACTGTTGTTGCATCCTCGTTTCTAAAGATTTTTTCAAAATATTGTTGATAGATCCCGGCTATCTTCTCCTCGTTCATGCACAGTTCTCCTGCTTCATTCCTTAGGCCTATTGTTTGCTGCTGAAAACCTTTTCTTTCTTCTTTTATGATTCCGTAGAAGCCTTTTATGTTCCTTTTATTAAACGATTCATCTAGTTCTTTAATTTTTTCTTAAATTTTTTCCCTTTTCTTTTTTCTGCATAATGATTTGACTTTGTTCCTTGTTCGTTTGTACCGGTTCTCTGGTTCTTGTGTTTGTTGCTGTAGCCACTGTTGTTTTGCGGTTTAATTTCTTCGATCGCTTCTTGACACTCTCTGTCGAACCAGTCCTTTTTTCTCCTAATTTCTGTTTTTTTAATTTGTTCTTTGAATTCCAATATTGACGTTTTTATCTGGAGCCATTCGACTTTATCTCTTTTTCGATCTTCTTATTTTTTAGGCTTTCCTCTGGTATTTCTGAATATTTCTTCTTGTATTTCTCTTTCTTTAAGGTTTCCGCTAAACCTTTTCTCCTGTTTCGATGTTTATTGTTATTCTGTACCAAAAACTATATACATAGTACTATTAATTTCCTAAATTGTTAGTTTGATTTATCTGTTATATGAATATTTTTCTATTGTGTTTGTTTTTTGTTTAAATACGAGTATTGTTAGTATTTTTGTAATTTAAATTACTAAAAATATAAATAGTATATGTATTCGTTGCATTTTTGTTGTCATTTTTATAAAATACTCCCCCAATCATTAATGAAGATCTTTTATTTTGTAATAATAAAGCTTATGCTAATATTATGCACACAATAGTCTTCAGGGGTACTTGAGAAGCAACTAACATGCTAAGAGATGCGTCAAGAAAACGGGTTCAGGAGCCCTGTTCTAAAGTTAACGGTTTTAGAAATAATAGCGATTTTATTAAAAAAAAACTCGACGTTACCTAAAATTTATGTTTTTTCTGAATTACTTTACGAGTGAGAAATAGTGCTTTTTGGCGTTAATTAGTTTTATTCTAATATCTTAAATCATATTGCTAAATTTTACGGTTTATTATATTATATACGGGTTAAAACAAAAAACAATTTTAGCCTCTCTTGAGTTGCCTTTTTAAAAGGATAATAAATAAACACATTTAAAATGAATACTCTGAACAGAACAAATAACGAGGTTTGAAAAGTATAATTTAACCATTCTTGACTCAAGAGATAGGAATAACGAAAGAACGAAAAATACAAAAGTAAATTACCTCTATAGTTCATTCAAATTCAAGACAGAGCAAAATCTGCAACCCAAATTACAAATATCAGCAGTAAGTTGATTACTAATATGATTTTATTAAAATTTAGATCAGAGAGATATGGCTTTGTTGCTGTCTTGATGAGTGTCAAAATCAAATTCGAGGTTAGCAGGTTAGGTTTTGCGTCAGTTCATGTCAAAACTGACTGCCGGGACGAGCGCTACCGCGAACAGTCGTTAGGGGTCTTAATAAGCATTTAATACTGTAACAATGTATTAAATTTTAGTTTATCCATTGTTTTAAAAAACTATGACATTTTTCATTTTACAAAAGAAATTTAATTTATACTTCAAACATTTTAATTATAATTTAAAAATCTTTGAGTCTATTTACAAAAATAATTGTATTGGTAATTCTACATATAACATAAGTTTAATTCATATTGTATCTGTATTGTATTCTGAAAAAGTTAGCTGAAACTAATGAAATGTTAAGATACATATATAAATCAAGTAATATTGGTTTCCAAACTAGAAGACAGCTCTAATATACAAACTTAATTTAAAGAAGTGTGTATTACTATTGGTTGCTAAAGCAAGTGCTTGATTGTTACACTTGATTATTACCTTAGAAGTTCAGGTATTTAAGACAATAATAATTTATTGTTTTTTAAGGTTGATATAATAGAGCTGTTATTTGAAACTCCAATCGAAAGGAGATATGAAATGTTAGACACAAAATTATCATTGTTGGTCAGTATTAAATGAACCTTGTTAGTTTGGTATTCTATTTACAAACCATCGTGACCTACCCCGTATCACAATGTGATCTCTGAGGTGAAATATTGAATAAATAAATAAATTCTATCTGAATTTAGTACAAATTCTTTACTTATGCTATTAGGGCTATCAAATTCATTACCAACTTTCATGTATTTAAATTTATTTGAAATATTACAGGAAAAGGTTCCTTTTATTTTAGAATATACTAACTACTAGAGACAACTTAAAGCTTACAGATGTATAATTTATATTTAGCAAACTAATGTTGTTTTACAGAATAAGTGGATAACTACCAATAATTTAAGTGATACAAGTACATTTTCAATAATCTATTAATAGTACAGTTGTGTTCAAAAATGTGTTGTACAGAGATAATTGGCTGTTGTAAGTTGCGTTTAAAAATATGTTGTACATAAATAGGTAGGTGGCTGTTTGTATATTTTGTCAATGGCAGTTAAATTTCAGAACTGTCAAAGTGACAACTAAAATAACAGTGACAAAAAATATCTATTTCACTTCAAAATGTCAGCAATGAATATGGTACAAATAAGAGCCTGCATAAAAATGTATAAAATTATGGTTTACCTGTTGCAAACTTGTTGAATATGAGCAAAAATACAATTTTAAAACTTTTTTTGAGGTGGGAAGTTGATGGGACTCTGGAAAAGAAGAAGCCCAGAGGAAGCCGAAAATTTCCACGCCAAAGCAGGATCAGGTTCTTATTCAAAACTTAGAAGACCCTCCCTTCTGAACAATTAAAGATACTGTGCAGGAATTGGATTTTCCTGGTTCAAGAATAACGGCATGTCGAAGAATCAAGAATTCAATCATAAGATACATAAGATCACATAGCAGCAAAAAAGATGATTTTGATTAAACAAGATAACCAGGGAAGAGTACTGTAAGCTTTAAATAACAGGCAGGTGTCGCGATTGGAATAACGTAATTTTTTCCGATGAAAAAGTTTTTCAGTTGACATTATTTAATGGGCGTATTAAAGTGTATAGTCCTCACGATTAGAGATATGATGAACAATATGTAAACAATGTGGATAAGTCTGGACGATGTTCTGTTAATTTATGGGCATGGTTAAGTGCTGATGGTCTGGGTGTATGCTACGATATCAACGAAAGATTTAATGCTGCGGCATACAGAAATATTTGAATACATAATGTTACCGTTGGTCACAAAAAGATTCCCAGAAAATGACTTTATATTTCTATAGGACAATTCCCCAATTCCTAACGCAGGTATAGTTCAATAATTGTTTTGTCACACATAATGTTGAAACTTTGCTTTGGCCTGCAAAAGGTCTAGATATTAAACAAATTTGGGGTTTAATGACGAAGAAAATATATCACCGAGACTTTAGCCCATATGTTAAGGATGAACTGCTGGAAGCAATTGAGCAGACTTAGGACGAACTGACTAATGATGTAGACTTCATTCAAAGTCTTTATTTGTCAATACCCCAACGACTTAATGAAATTTTAGAGAAATGGTGCTATGACAAATATTCGTCATGACTAGCCACTTGTCGATTGCTGTTTAGTTGTAATAATTATGGTTATTGTTGATTATTATTCTTTATAATGATTAATTACATTAATTACATTAAATCTTTAGGGTGTTATTTTTTCTACCATTAAAAGTTTATTGATGATTGTGTTTTTACTCAACAAAGGCTCACATTGTATCATTAACTAAATAGACCTAGATCCAACCTTTCAAAATATTTGTATGTACAACACTTTTTTTAACTTTGTGAAATTAAGTCGCATTCACACAGCACAAATACTGTACAACACTTTAATGAACATGACTGTACATTAACTTGTGATTTAAAAAAATAAGAAATACCAAGTATGCACTACTATATAAAAAATTTACACAAATTTAAGACATTGTACAATCAATATGGGACATTAGGTATATAATTATTAACAATAAACAATTTTAATTTTACATTAACTTTTCACATAGTAGAAACAAACACATTTTGAGAACAGGAGATGTTTAGGTAAGTCATATAATTGTTAGAATTTTACTATATTTTTAATTTACCTTATCTTAATTTTCAGAAAACAATATCGGAATGGCGTTCTTAGACAGTGATAAAACATAAAAACTAAAGATGTGAACTATTCTACAATAAAAATGTATTAAACATCAAGTGAACAGAAACACTTTGTTAGGGTGGTACAACCCCATTATAAATTGGGGAATGATAAGAACTCTTTTGAACAATGAACAAAAATAAGGAACTCCTCCTGTATGTTTCCTCAACTGAAAAACTAAGCTGCTTTTCTGAGTCGTTTTATATCCATAACTGCAATATAAATAAGGTATTTCCCATAGATATAGCACCACATGATGAACTAAATTACATTTGTGTCCTGTTTTATAGTCGCAAATGAACAAATAAGATTTTTCTTATGTATGATTCCTCGCATGCTCAAACAACCATCCATAATGTGCTTGCTGATTTAGAATTGCAAATATGGCAAGAATATGTTTTTATTCAGTTTGTTTCTTCATATGTGCATTTAAATTACTTTTCTGCTATTCTGCTCTATAATCACAAAAGGAACAGCAATAAGGTTTTTCTCCGGTACGTTTCTTTATATGTGCATTTAAATGACTTTTCTGTGTTGCATTATACTCACAAATTGAACATGTATAAGGTTTTTCTCCTTAATGAAGTCTCATATGATTCACTAAATCACCTTTCTGTGTCGCTTTATACTCACATATAGAACAGCCATCAGGTTATTCTCCAGTATGTTTCTTCATATGTCTAACTAAATCATGTTTCTGTGTTGCTTTATACTCACATATAGAACATTCATAAGGTTTTTATCCAGTATGAATTCTCATATGTGAAACTAAATCACTTTTCTGTCTTGCTTTATACTCACATACAGAACATGCATAAGGTTTTTGTCCAGTATGTTTCTTCATCTGTCAAACTAAATCACGTTTCTGTGTTGCTTTATGGTGACAAGTGTGACAAGAATAAGGTTTCTCCTGCATGCGTTCTTATATGTTCAACTAATCTCATTTTCCCGTCTGCTTTATAGTCACAAACAGAACAAGAATAAAGTTTTTCTCCAGTATGTTGCTTCATATGTGTATTTAAATGAGTTTTCTGTGTTGCTTTATACTCACAAATAGAACATCCATAAGGTTTTTCTCCTGTATGAGTTCTCATATGATTCACTAAATCACATTTCTGTGTTGATTTATACTCACATATAGAACAGGCATAAGGTTTTTCTCCAGTATGTTTCTTCATATGTCTAACTAAACCACGTTTCTGTGTTGCTTTATGATCACAAGAAGGACAAGAATAAGGTTTTTCTCCTGTATGCGTTCTTACATGTTCAACTAATCCCACTTTGCTGACCGCTTTATACCCACAAACAGAACAAGAATAAAGTTTTTCTCCAGTATGTTTCTTCATATGTGCATTTAAATTACTTTTCTGTGTTGCTGTATACTCACAAATAGAACATCCATAAGGTTTTTCTCCTGTATGAGTTCTCATATGATTCACTAAATCACCTTTCTGTTTTGCTTTATACTCACATATAGAACACCCATAAGGTTTTTCTCCAGTATGTTTTTTCATATGTCTAACTAAATCACTTTTCTGTGTTGCTTTATACTCACAAATAGAACATGCATAAGGTTTTTCTCCTGTATGAGTTCTCATATGATATACTAAAACACCTTTCTGTGTTGCTTTATACTCACATACAGAACAGGCATAAGTTTTTTCTCCACTATGTTTCTTCATATGTCTAACTAAATCACGTTTCTGTGTTGCTTTATGCTCACAAGTGTGACAAGAATAAGGTTTTTCTCCTGTATGCGTACACATATGCCCAATTAAACTACTTGTTCTAGTTGTTTTATAATCGCAAGTAGAACATGAATGAAATTGTTTTGTATGTCTCATATTTCCCAATGAACTACTTTTGTCTTCTGCATAATTTTTGGAGACCTTGTAGGCAACTGGATCTTCTAAGCTTTTATTTGTTACACATGTAACAAATGAATCGTTTTTTGCATAAACTTGCTCCAGTTCTGCACATGCAGCAAAAGATTCATCTTTTATATCAATTTCACTGTGTGTTGCGCACATAACAAACGATTGGTCTTTTGTATCAACTGCTTCCTGTTTAATATTCAATGCGTCACAGGTGAAATTGTCGAAAGTTCCAATTTCTCGTTGTACAAGTAAGTTGCCTACTACATCATTTTCTTTGACTTCCAGTGGTTTCTGCAATTTGTTGGCCATTGTATTACAGGAGTTCTTCAAGTCATTATTGTTAGATAAAATATCTGAAACTAGATGCAATAATTAATTTGATCAGGTTAAGTTATTCTGCTTATTCTAAAGTAGGTAGTCAACAAATGTAGTTATAATACTTCCACTTACATAGAACATAGTTTAGCGATGCGAAATTGTAGAGTATCTAATTCACTAAATAGCTAGCACCAAAATCCTTTAATAAACAGACTGCTATTGGTAACATGGTATGGTACATGGTAGTTTCACCAGATAAAGTTGAATTCAAATGAACTACACGACTCAAATGAACGAAGTGTCCCACAATGGGATATCCATAAAGTAACCAATTATTCATTGCGATTATTTAAGATAAAACGTTTCTGTAGTCATGTAGTGGATCTTATTTTCCATATTGTATATACAATCACAGGAAATAAAGGCTTATTATTATTATTGTTATTATTTCATTAATAAAGTCCCAACAGCATCTAATAAGTAAAACATTGGTGTCATGATACGGATCAGACAGCAATTCTTTAATGGCAATGCTTTGTGTTCTTTAGTATTGCTTATGATTTAGACAGCAAAACTAAAATAACACTGAAGTATAATAGTAACGAAACGCATTTAGATATGGGTAAGTTCAGTAAATCGTCCTGAGCCACAGAATCCGGGGTTAAGCCATGTTCTTAAACTCCAATCTTTTTTGCAATTACAATGGACATTTTTGTAAGTATTTATACAATATTAATTATTACAAAAATAAATTATTAATGGATATATTGCTTCTACATTCACATACAATAAAAACAGTTTATTAAGACAGCTTAACGTGGATCACGCAACTAAAATTTTCTAAAGCTTATCTGAAAGCCATTATTAGAAAAATACAATATTGTCAACAATCACCCAAAAGTTGGTCTGCTGAACTAGGTATTACACTGGTTATTTACCCCACAATCTAAAGGCAATTTCACAATTAGTTTTATTAACAAACGAGGTCGAGTATATAACTAGTAAGGCATCGTTCTGGCGATTGTAGAGCATATTATTCAGAGAATATAATTCGTTGAATTTTGAGCCAATTATCACCTCTAAATTTAGAACATTTTGTACAATAGGACCTTCTATCATATTGACAGTATATGAACTCACTGTTATTGATTTTGTTCAAGCTAGAGTTCCTAGATGTGGGTGATTGTTTATTTCGTATAGAGACTCTAATTTCGAATAGGGTTCGGAAACTAACTGTCATTATAACTGACGCTGTTCGGCTTGTTATGCTGGTTTTAGTACAAACTTGACAATAGAACATTTTATAGCTTCCGGTCGTCACACAGAAGCGTCAGAGAGAATTTATAAAAGTTCTCTGAGCTATACATTCATCTTAAGCGCACAAGTAATTGCTCTCTTTGTGTTGCCTAATATGTTTTAGCTGATTTTAATTAGTTGTTATTTTTATAACATTCTATTATGCAACAAGTAAATTGTTACACCAATATTAACCCTTTTAACAAACATCATAATTACGCCTATGAATTCAGCATGCAAATAACGGGTGTTCATAAACAGTCGTCATCCCAGTGGTTTTGACTTCAGAAACGTATGTCTATTAAAATTGAGAAAAAATGCTCTATGACAGTACTCAATGACGTTTCATTGTGTTGCACGAATTAATCAAAGATATAACATTTTGTTTTTCAAAGCAACTGGGATGACGACTGTTTATGAACACCCGTTATAACAAATATAACCTACATTTGTGTTTTGACGCTTGTGAAACTATTTTACTAACAATTAGTTTCCCAACCCTAACAAAATAAATAATCACGCACATCTAGGAACTCTAGTTCAAGCTCAATTGGTTTTATTTCACCTGTCTAATAAAATAACTTAGAAATGCCAGTTCATTTTTCTAGATTATGTTGTCCATTTTAAGTAGAAAAAAAAATAAGTAAGAGGTAAGGAGACCGATCCCCATGCATGTCGCTCGTCAAAACCTGCGTTGATATTTGCGGCTCTTTAGTAGTACCACAGAATAACAATCAGAATTGTAACTTACCCTCATCGAACCAGCCCGCGCATCGGCTTACGCACAACCGGCGACCCTTTTGCTGGGACAATTGTTTACGAGCGCATTACACAGCTGATCGGTTCGCCAAGCACCTGTTGAGTCTGTCTGTTCTGCGTGTTTTTTCGTTTATGTGCAAGTGGTAAATCTTGCCAGTGGCTGAATATTATTCGTTGTGCTACGTGATATAGGATTGCGATCATGAACGCCCCGAAAGGACCGAAATCGAGAAGTGGCCACTATTGTACTGCAAGTGGTTGCAAGAGCAATTCGCAAAATTGCAATGCCAGCTTTTTTCGATTTCCCAAAGATCCTGAGACGTATGTGCACCCTACTGTTATATTATTCTTGCAGGAAAATAATCCAACAAAACTTTTTAGTTAGGTTTTGGGCGATGAGATGTGGAAGAAGCGATCTAACGGAAGGTTTGCAGTGCTAATTTCGAAAGAATGTTTCTTAACGACTTAAGAAACCGACTTCAACCTCATGCAGTTCCTATAATAATTCGTGATTATGAAGGTTCATCAAGAGAAGCTCCATCGATAGAAATTCCGTCAACATCAGCCACTCCATTAGCATCAGACACTCCCCTGTTAGAAACTCCGAGTATTGAAACACCATTGAAAGAGATTCAAGACATTTTCATTCGGCTCCATACACTGAATGTAAGAATTTTGAGTTTCGTAGGAAATTTACGCTTATTAAATATAGAATTATGAGATAGTTGTACCTAGGTTAATTTTTTCTATTGAAAGTTGTATTACAACGTATTTTCTCGAGTGGTTGTTACAAATAATATTAAGTGTAATATACCCTTTATTTAATAACAAGAAGCAGTATCAGGTATAGCTCCTTAAGTACTTACCTTACTTCTTACTGAAATAAATCAAAATTGACCTATCTCACAATTCAATTTGACACTTTGAATCATGTCATGAGATTCTAGTTTTTTAATACATAAGATAGTCAGTTAATAAGTATTAAGAATCCTTGTTCCAAGCTGGATGAGTTAATGTTCAACTAATAACTTCTTATTATAGTTGAAGACTGAATTACTATAAAATATATTCATTAAATTGACTTTGTTGGTCAAATACACTCTTTAGGTACCCAAAATTAAACTTATACTTCAGTTCGTTAATATCGATTCAAAGCTTGGTCTGACATTACAAAAATCAGATATATGTTGTCAAAATATTTTAATCAGATGTCTAAACAATCCAAACTTGATTTAAATTACGTTTATCTACTCCTACTGTACAATGACCATTAATTATGATTCATAATTCACAGTTTGCAGCCAATCATAAAATTCTATTTTCATTATTCAATAGTTTGCAAGTTGCAACCAATCAGAAAATTCAATTTTCATTATTCAATAGGTTGTAGCCAATCACAGAATTCATTCTTATTATTCAATGACTTTTGAAGTTAACAGCTGTCAAAATTCGGAAATATGAACGCAAGTCTCCTATTGCAAAGGAGTAGATAAAATATCGTATTATATTCGCGATTATGGTCATTATTCACTCAGATGACTTGCGCCACGCGCCTTCGGCTTGTGGTGCAAATGTCATCTTCGTGAATAATGGCTGTCATAATCGCTCATATAATAATATACTATTATAAAATATCCTAATCCAAAAATATATAAATTTCAAATTATAATGACCGAAATACGTCGAGTGCTCGAATCACTATTCAAATTTAGAAAAATTAAGTATTCTAAATTAAGTTCTAAATATAAAATTACCATTATTTTTAATAATTTGCCGTACCAAACTGGCTATGTAGGTACTTCTTAATATTACAGAAGAAATGAGCACTAACCTTCTGAAAGTATCTCTTGTACCTGAGAGTGTATTATATCAGCTCCAAAATGGATGCTAGTCTGTAAACACCTCCTTTGGGTTGTTCACGACCAAATAAAACTCATTGCAGCTCTTTGATCCTCTAATTATGTAGATAGACAGGTCAAACAGCATACCACAAACACACACTTGCACTTTTTTACTGGTTTCAAAGTAAAAATACCACTTTAATTGGCTTCAAACAATCTTGAATTCTATTTTGAATAATAGTTGTGACCCTCAGTCAAATTAGATCGTAAAGAATGCTGTATTGCTATTACGTATCAAATATCCAATTATTATTCTTCACAATTAATGGGAATTTAACACTTAACGTGATCATTTATCGTCGATTATAAATTCAAGTTATTTTTTTTACTTCATGTAAACAACCACTCTGGTTGCCCATTACAACCCCACCAGTTAAAAACATAAAATTGTTAAATTACATGAAACCCATTGGATATCTGGATATTATTATTAAATTAAATTCATAAATCATACAGTATGCTGCATTACAAAGTAAGGAGAGTTCAATTAGATTTCACAAAATAATACAATCTAAGCTCTACGTTTCCATTAGCTCACCCACCATAAAACATTTTGTGTGTAGTGTATATTGAGTACATTAATAATTAACTAACTTGTATTTCCAGGGAGAAAAAAAAAGTGCGAAGAAGATTTGGCAGAGATTGTTGAAATGAGTCCTTCTTCAAAGAGCCCCAGAATCGAAGGTAATATTGCACTATCTATAATTAATATAATGGAAATAGAGTAAAATATATGCTTTGCTGAAATTAATTCAAAGACTATTTTGTATGATTTTTTGAATTTTTGGTGTAATTATTGAAGCAAAACATAACAGAACATTTTAATTCTGTAAAAAAATTTGCTGTAGCAGAGATATATATTTTTGTTATGTTTGACTACAAATTCTAAGCTTATGAAATAACCTCTCTCAGTTTTTCTCTGAGCTGATTGCAGCAAGAAAAAAATTGGAAAATAGAAATTACTTTTCACCCTGTGAATTGAACCGCTATAGTTACGTGAATGTATCTTCTTTATATGATCAATGTGAGACTAGAAGTTTGCAAAAAAACTGGTCCCGCATTTAAAACAATTAAACACAAAAGAAAATTTTTACTCTGTCATACATAACAGTTACAGAAATTATACTTTTATATGTTTAATGGAAGATTACAGTCTATCAAACTAACCACAAATCATAAAATATAATTACAAAACTTAGTTCTCACCCTGTATACTAATTTGCAGCAGACTCAGGGATGAGAACTTTTGATATGGCGGAGAGGGGACTTAAAGCTTGCCATACAAAAAAGTCTTTGTTCGAATTAATTCCAGCAAAGTTCTTCCAATATACTAAATTTACTGTCACTTGTAATTAAGCCATCAAAATCACTAATTTGTCTCTTGTAGGAAGAACATCTGCTGCTGCAACACAAATAGAAGGCAATGGATCTTCGGGGAAAGACCAGTTGCCATCACCAAAATCAACAACTTTGCTTTACAGTACTCAGACTCCAAAGACCTTGACAGCTGCGACGCCAAGAAAAGACAAGCTGCGGTTGCGTTTGCGCCATTTACGAAATGAAAATTGTCGCCTCGAAAAGAACATCAAAACTCTGGAACGTGTCCTAGCGCAAATAATATCGACCTAACGCTGGAGCAGTACAACGTGACAACCCATAAATTCTGTGTATCAAAAGAATTGGCGGATTTCATAAATGTACAAGTCACTCAAGTTAAAACAAAGCCTGGGGGCCGTCGTTACACAATAGTATATTACACAACAAGTTTAGAAAAGTAAAGTTTTACTAAACGAATACAGCTTGATTGAGTACAAGCGAGCGAGTAACTTAAAAAGCTATATAGTTTAGTAAAACTGCTTTTCTTACGAAGTGTGTATACTATTTTTTGTATTTTGTATTAATATTTATAAACAAACATTTACATAAAAGCATTACACTACATGTTCATTGAAAAAGGCAGCTGTGGAAATTCAAACGTATGAATAATATTTTGGTGGGACTGTACCTAAGTCAAATTGGAGGTTATCAGGTTAGGTTTTCCGTTAGTTTTGACGCAGACTGAAGCAAAATCTAACCTACTAACCCCGATTTTGACAGTGACATTACCATATAGTAAAGTGACATTTCTATGCACCAAAGTGCCACTTTATTAATCGATTTTGAATTTAGTAAAATAGCACATTATTATACAAAATGCGAAAAAGGAATTTAAACATCACTTTTTTGCTATGTATTTCATAGGCCCCAAACTCTATAAAAATAACGTAATGAAAACGTTTTGCTTGCCTGGGCCAAGAGTGTTGAGCAACTTTATCCAACACATAAAACCCAATTCAGGCATTAACAAAGACGTCTTCAAAACTCTGAGACTAAAAGTAGAACATTTTTCTGCTCAAAATAAAATGTGATGCTTTGTGTGGATGAAATAAGCATCAAAGTCAATTTGTTCTATAGTGTGGGAAACCGCAAAATTGTGGGTTTTGAAGATCTCGGAGACAATCAAAGGCAATTTAAACTTGCACTTGCTGCAACTGTATTTATGTTAAGAGGATTGCATACCAACTGAAAGCAACCTCTTGCATATTATTTTGTACACACTACCTGTAATAGACGCAAGTTAAGCGAATTGGTGCGAAATATAATCATTGAACTCAAACCAATTGGGCTACAAGTATGTGTTGACATACATCAGACATGAGCTCAAACAATATGCAAATGGCAAACATTTTGGAAGTAAGTCCTGAAACGCCAAACTTTTTTGTTGAAGATCAAAAAATCGTATTTATGTTTGATACAACACATTTGTTAAAATCAATACGAAATAATTTGATCAAGTATACATTCAAATTTCCTGTTGGAAAAATAGCATTATGACAGCGTATCAAGACTTTTTATAACCACGACAAACAATATGCTACACGGGCTGCCCCAAAACTCACAGATTCACATATAGCACCGAACAATTTTGAGAAAATGAAAGTAAAATTTGCTTCTCAAGTTTTAGTGCAACTGTGGCTCCAGGCATGAATGTCTATATCCGTTTTAATGCACTTCCATCCAATGCCACAGAAACGTTGAAATTTTTGAAAAAAGTCGGTAAATTATTCGGTTTAATGAATTCTTCAGGAACTTCTAATAGGAAACAGTTTCAACGAGCGTTCAAGGAGCTGGACTATCAAACACAGTTTTTGAAAGAGTGCTACGATATGTTTGAAACTATTAAAGTTTTCGACAGTAAAGGCGAAAACGTATCAAACAAAATAAAGTGTTTGAAAGGATGAAAGATGACAATCAATGGTGTCTGGAAATTTATCAAAATGGTGGGTTTGGGCATTTTTTACTCGAAGGGCAAGCAGGACTGCTTAGAAAATTTCTTTGGTTACATAAGGCAACAAAGCAAAAATTGTATCAATTCAGCTCCTGTGTAATTTCAAAAGGCCTTCAAGAAACTTCTATGCACAAACTTGATGCACTCTGGAACAGAGAACTGCGAAGAAGACAATGCCAAAATCCTATTAAAAATTGCGGAAATTCCGCCTGTCAGTGATCAACTGGTTGTAGCATCAGTTGATCCCCATTAAAATCTGTCGCTGTCACTGATGAAGATTACCAAACTGGTGATGTGTTACAGCAGAATTTCACGAGATATATTTGTGGATATATCATAATAAAGCTTTGAAGGTTTATTCTTGTGAAGAATGTGAAATTTGCAAAAAAACATGAAGAACTGGATGATTCTTCGCTATTCTGTTATTTCAAGACATACGAAAATGCCAGTATGGATACATTTGGCAATTTAAAAATGTCAGACGACACACTTGTATTTTATATAGCTTCGATGGAAAAATTATTTCATGATAATTTTGAACATGTAATTCTACGCGATAACTGTATAGAAGAATTCACTACATTGTATAATAGCCTACAGTTTAAGCATTCATGTGAACATTTTCCTTACTCTTATGTAAAAATGTTGTACAGTAGAGTTAGACTTTTTTATACTCTTAAGTACATCAATAGAAATTTCAAGATATCCGCCTCTAATCGTAAATTAATTATATGTAAACACCAATAAATGTATTATTTTCTAAAATTTGGTTTCATTGAAAATAGTAATTTATTATACAAGACGATAAAGTTAAATTTTATCCACGAGTGAATCGTTTAACGTCGAGACGAAGTCGAGACGTTAATGATTCAAGAGTAGATAGAAATAACTTTATCGTCGTGTATAATACAACATTTTTTTCTATAGCAAGAAATTTCACAATTTCAAAAGAAAATAATGACATTTCAAAATGTCAGTAGCTAGATTGGGTTGCTACGATAATACGAAGCTGTCACATTTAATTTAAACAAAAGTTAGAAAATTAAATTACTTTATCTATCCTTGATGTTAAAGTGCTACTTTATCTACCCTTGCTGTTAAAGTAAAACTTGACCTTTTGTTTTGCGTTGATAAAAGCACACTTTAACATGTGCTATAGAAAAAAATAATTTTTTTCACGACCGGGAGTAGAAGTCGGTTTCTATAGCATCAAAATTGTGACAGAAGTAAAACATTTATTCCCTATAGACTAAATAATGCCCGATAGTATAAACATATAAACCAAGTTTTTTTATAATAAACCGCAGTTTACATTTTACTTGAATAGTATAAACTGGTTTATGAACAAAACTGAGTTTGAATCTGGGTTTACCCTGAACCACCGACATTGGCAGTTTATAAAATGAAAACTCAGTTTACATAAGCACAGGCTACTATTTTTTAGTCTATGACATACGAAATTATCTGACAGCAGTGTTATAACGTCTGCAAATTATTCGTTTACAATGTTATACCAGTATCCAAGCTCATCATCGTCAGAAGATGAGGCTGATGATCATATACAAATTCGCCGAACAAGAATTTTTAAGGACAGGCGAAATCCAATGCAGATGTATAATGATGATGATTTCAAGCTACGGTTCAGGTTCTCAAAAAATACTGTTCAACAATTACTACATCTAATTGGTGCTGAAATGGAACTTACTACTAATAGAAATAAATCAGTTTCTGCGTTGCGGAAAATATTGGTGACATTACGCTTTTTTGCAACGGGAGCATTCAATCACGTGGAAGGCGATTTGGTTAATGTTGAAAAATCTACTGCTGGACGAATAGTACATGAGGTCACCCACTATATTGCACTGCTAAGGCCAAAATTTGTAAAAATGCCAGTAACAAATGCTGCCAGAAACAGGGTTAGTCAAGAGTTCCATGCCATAACCAATTTTCCTTCAGTAATCGGTTGTATTGACTGTACACATATAAAGATACAATCACCTGGAGGAAACCATGCTGAATTGTATAGAAATCGTAAAGGTTTTTTCTCAATTAATGTTCAGCTAATTTGTGATGCCAACCTTGTTATTCAAGACGCAGTTGCTCGCTGGGCTGGTAAATACTACTGCTAAATGCAATTAAATCTAAGTAGATATATTCTGCATACGATTCAGTTCTCTGATTCTGGTTGATTTCATTCCGGGAATATGAATCTGAATCATAAACGTTTTTGTTAGGCGTAAACTGTTCAGTGAGCATATCCACTACTCTTTTTTCTACGACAGTAGTTTTTGTTGTATATGTTTTGGGAATTGCAATTTTGTCATCTGCAATATTCTTTCTAGCCTTTTTCTTAATGTTATCATAACAACTTTTGAGTTGAGCTTCAGTTCTTAGGGTCTCCTTAGAAAGTGAATTGAATGTGTTTGTTATTTTACTCCACACCTTGTTCTTCTGCGCAGTGGTGGTGCCATCGGTTTTTTTATTTTCTAGAACCGCTTTATATTCTTCAATTAAAGACAACAACAGCTCCTTTTCATATTCTGTAAAATTTTTACCCTTTGTCTTTGTAGCTTCACTCATTTTAAACTTTCAAATGCAGTTAAAATACGTTTTTAACACAAAATACATCAACACATTTGAGAGCTATACAAATCAATATAGCCAGAAACAAAAAAATAGGATTAAAAACGCAATGTCAATAATTTCATACCACATCAAAATCCCTAAACAACCGTTTACGTAAACTGAGTTTAATTTTTTTTATACCTTATAGTTTACTTAACCGAAGTTTACAACTCTAACCATAGTTTACATAAACTACCATATAAATTCAGTTTGGCTAATTTTTATACTATCGGGCATAAGACAAACATTTCCCTAGGGAGTTTTCGTGGATAACTGGTCTTTAAAACACTTGCTCGCGCGTGTTTTAAAGACCTTGTTATCCACTCAAACTTTAATTATTTTCTACGATCGTGTCAAAATGACAACTTTTTGCACAGTTTCTAGTGTCAAAAGTGACGTTTGTAGCACTCTTAATATTAGCGCCCGAATTAGGTCTTTTTAGCACGTTACCATTGGTGGCGTGTTTTAATACTATATTAAAACACGCTTTTCCGTAAATTTGAATGTCAACATAACCTAGAATATCTAACACAATGTGACGGAAAAAGTGTCACCGAACGAAGTTTTTATATTTTTGTTACGATCGTAGAAAAAATATCGTATGATACACTTGTATAAGAGCCATTTAAGCACTAGGGACATTAAGAGCACTCCGCTTTGCGTCGTGCTCTTAAACTCGTCGCACATGCTTTAAAGGCGTACTTCTACACTAGTATCACAATCTACTATTTTCTACGATCGTGTCAAAATGACAACTTTTTGCACATTTTCTAGTGTCAAAGGTGACGTTTGTAGCACTTTTTCGAATTTATGAATGCAACTATATTTACACTTAAATGTCAAACTTGACATTTGATTTTTAAGCGAGTTATAGTTGCATTCATAAACTAGGAACAATTACATAGCCATACTAAATGAGATTAATTTTTGATCATACTATATATTAAAACACGCTTTGCCGTAAATTTCAATGTCAACATTACCTAGAATGTCTAACACAATGTAACGGAAAAAGTGTCATCGAGTTTTTATATTTCTGTTACGATCGTCGAAAAAGTAGCGTATGATACGAGAGTATGAATGCCATTAAAGCACTAGCGACGTTAAAAGCACTCCGCTTCGCGTCGTGCTCTTAAACTCGTCGCACGTGCTTTAAAGGCGTACTTATAGAGCAGTATCATAATATACTATTCTGCAATTGCTTAGTATCTCACCGCCCGTTATCTGAATATCTGTGTAAAAACTTTGTATTATTTTTATGGTTTTAACCGGTCGTACAAAAAATATTGTATGTGCCTCGTACATGAAATGCCTTTTCGGCATCTTGTGTAGAAGTACTTAATCAAAGTAATTACCGTTCCGTAACCATTCGACCAATATTTATGATATTAATAAAACTTGTATTTTACTTACTTTAGGACGCTTTGACGTGCTAAAAGAGATCATCTCGAATATTTTTTTCTATATGCCCATGACGTATGAACAATTTCACCATCATTAACAAGTGGTACTTTAACCATTTAAAACAAAACTAATCAAATCGACCTGTATCCACTATAACCACAACACAAACTATAAAAACGCATGTGTGAGCCCATGTGTTCAATTTACCAACGAGAAAGAGAGGTCAGTTCTCAAGTATGAAATATCGATTTCTGTCAGTTGCCAACAAGGAAATAAAGTATGAATTTAAAATCAGACAAACTTGCATAGTGCAACACTTTCAAAAACCACATTTTGCTTTCCAGTCAAACAAATTTGTCACACTGTCTCCATCTATACTACTTTGTGCGAACTATAAATTACATTGGGGGAATGGGGATTAATAAACAACGATTAATTCTGTTAAAAATGAAGATAAACAACTATTATTTAGATGTAATCACCACCCCAGAAATCCTTCAATCACATATTGTAATTAAAAATGGTGTCTTAACTGTTTTCATTAAAATGAATGATAAACTGAGCCGTTCTGCAGCACTGCCTAATGTTTTTTTTTTGTAAATTTAGCTATAAGTGCTTTTAACCACAGGTTATAATATGTTAAACGTAAATGTTGAAGTAATGTTCTCTCACAGATTTGATCAAAATGCGTTATCTGCATTTTGATTTTAGCCGTTGTATGTTCTTATGGCCAAATAACAAAAATTTGCCACCTTAAATTCATCTTCTTCGTTTGACTAGGAACATTCCCGGTTTGTCTAGCTACTCATTTTTTTTACGACAAAATTCAACTTTCTATTCATCTTTTCGGAGGACGGCGGACGGAATATTAAAATTAAAATTACGAGTATCTCAACAAAACGAGTTTCGTTAGTGCCATAAACAAACGTTTATTGTCCAATATTTTATCTTTATCAATAAATTGTGGTTCAATGTAGTCTTTGTTTTATAAAAGAATGCGGTAGTAGATATTACCTGACTGAGATCGTTAATATCTATCTGTAACCGTACCGAGTGCGGTAATGCAGCTCTTAACAATACTCAAATTAATTTGGTAAATAGTCTTTAACAAGTTAAAAATATTTAAGGGCACACAATCTTTTCTTAATACAAATAATAAGAAAATATTTAACTATGGGTAAACAACGTCAAAATTTAAAATACCCTTATTTATTTACATTAACTTCAACGAACAGCATAGAGCCAATTACAGGTTACAGGATATTAACATGTATTTATAACATAATGTCACACTGCAAAGCGCACCAATAAACATTAGAAATAAAACAATAAGTTGTAATAAACCACTCTTACATTCAAATAAATTAAATATAATAAACACTTCAATTTGGAGCGGTCACCGTACCAGAAACCCAGTCATATTTCACACAACGCAATCTTACATTTGTATTTAAACTAAACTAAAAACCGGTTAAAATATATTCACAGACATTGATATTCTATTATAGGTAGTAAACATTCTATAAAGAAAAGAACTGAGAACTACATTTGTTCTAGCCGTTGGCAAATAAAATAAAATTTTATACCTGTATGCCAGCTTAGGGACTAGAAAGTTTATTTTGCGTAAAAATTTACCACATGAATTGACCTTATAATGTAATATTTGATACAAGAAAGTAAGGGCCGATAATTGTCATCGTTCCTCTAATGCATTTAAGTCGTAAGTGCTGGGTAGTTTACGATAAGCCTTAACATTTGAGTAAAGGCCACCCATTTTAATATCTAAATATCTTATTAACTCTTAATTCTTTCAATTTGTTGAATTTGGATATTATATAAAGGTGATCATATTATAGAAGAGTATTTTATAACTGACTGTTAATTTTTTATAAAATAATATACCAAAATTACTAGTCGTTTATTTATTAATGAGTACGCTTGCATTCATGCTATAGTGATAGTTGATAGCCTTCAAGTTTCGTGTAAAAATTACCTTACAACATTTAGATACGTTAAAAAATTGTAGGTTCTTTTGCTCCATTGAAAAATTTTATTAATATCTTGCTGTAGTTCCTCACAAGAAAATTCCAAGTCAATCACGCGCCACATTGTAAAATCATCGGCAAATAAAGCATACACCGATGCCGTTACGACCTCCGGAAGATCATTTATGGATAATAAAAAAGGTAAAGGCTCTAAAATAGAACCTTGGGGGATACCTGATATAGCCTTATATTTCTAAAATTTCTATAGGTTCTGATCACAGGGTTGACCTTTGCACTAACAATATTGACGATACATTGCACTAGTTCGTGGTCCGAAATCTTATGCATTCTTCTTTTGTTTAGATTTTATCAATTAATGCGGGAACATTTGTAATGTCAAATCTAAAAGAGAGAATGTACTGGATGTGATACGTGTTGGAGTCTTCACAAGCTGTTCAAAAGCAAGGCCGTTCAGATATGATTGCAAGTGAGCGGATCCTGGACTTTCGCAGTCTAACATATCAACATTAAAGGCACCAGTACATAGTACTTTATCCGCAACAAGTAGCACCGACGACAAACTGCTTTCAAAATTATCAAGAAAATACAATAGATTTGATTTAGGCTGACAATAAATTACACCAAAAGCAAAACTACTGTTATTTGAATTTAGGGTAATCCAAAGTTGCTCAATATTATAATCGGTTTCAATAATCTTATATTTCATATCTGGTTTTAGGTAGATGCCTACTCCACCACCACGACTTGGACGATCTTTTCTAATAAAATCACATCCTGGAATAAATACCGTTTCATCTGAAATCCAACTGCTCAACCAAGTTTCTGATACTGCTGCGACGTCATAGTTGTAATCAAGAATATGGTTTTTAAACAAATTGAAGTTTCTTGTCAATGAATAAACATTTAAATGTGCAATTTTCATAGTATCATGTTAAATCTATTCAAAAGTAGCATCTAATCATCATCTAACAAGCGCATGATATAACAAAAGACTAAGAAAAACTACGAAAATACAAATTGTAAATACCTACTCAAAAAAGAAATTAAATGCACAATTAAATTGTAGATATGACCGATATGCGTGTGTATAAAGTAGAATGTTAGATTCGATTTAATTCATCAACCTTTGTGATAATATGCCTTTTTTTGTTGTTATACTTATATTACAATTCGACCATCAGACGACCATATATTAGTGGAGCCGAATTTCTTGATAGCCTTTTGCAACAAAGTCGGTCTAGTTTTCGTTAGGTCTTCCCGAATGATAATACCGCTATTTTTTAAAGTTTTTTGTTTGTCAACACAAGCCGTCTTGTTTGAAAGCTAACAAACTTTACGATAATAGGACGAGGACTAGTTTGTTTATCACTTTTCACAGAATCAACTCGATGTGCACGATCAATGAGAGACGTGGGCGCTTTAAAGTTCAATTTCTTTTTGAAAATTCTGAATTATGTCCTCAAGCTTCTCTTCGGGAACTCCACAAATACTCCTACTGTACTGCTCATGCTGATCAAGCATCGACTCCTGTTGCAGTAGCTTTTGTTTTAAGTGTTTGTTCCGCTCCAGGATTTCTGTATTCTTAGTTTTGAGATCCTCAATTTCTAATTTTAAATAGTTCATTTCATCGCTGAGTTTATTTAGTAGAACAGATGATAAAGTTTCGGCGATTTCGTTGACAAAATCCACATTTTGAAGTAGTTCCTTCACGAATCTAGGAAAAAAACCTAAAAAAAAACCTGCGGAAAAAATGCCTAGGAAAAGATACTTAAAAAAATACCTAGAGGAAAAAATACCTACGGAAAAAATACGTAGTGAAAAAATTGTCCAAAATTATACAGTAGAAAGTCAAAATATTATGGAAAATATTTATTAAATACTAGTTATAGTCTACAGAAATATTAATAGGTAATATAAAAAAATTATGATTATATCTATCTAAATCGAATTGTATGTCCGACGGCCCTAATAAATACTTGTAATGTTCGGCTACCTTCCAGACACTGTTCACACAGTGTCTTTAAACAATTTTGCATATTCTGATACCAGGGCAATTTTCTCTTTTTGTTCAAAGCGCCTATATTGTATTGTGCTAGTTTTGTCGTATCGGGTGCGATCTCTAAGCGCATTTTGGTAATCAGTGTCGATATCACTGGGTCCTTATGACCCACAAGATTTGAGAATCGGTGGTTCCACCCTTCAACTTGGTTATCTGTTGTATCACCTGCAGCAAGTCTTGTTGCATGGACATTCCAGGTTTCAGGAGGGAACATAGGTGGCATATTCCTGAATCTCACTGCTCCTGGATTGCCTACTCGCCGAAAAAGTAGGTACCACTCACATACGTAGAATCAAAATAATCGACTAGATCTACTGCTAATTCAGGCATCACTGTACGTAAGTAATCCATGCCTTGCGCCACATCTCCAGGTGACAGAAAGGCAAGTCCATCCACTATTCCACAAAATAAATTCAACTCTTCATTTTCCCTGTACACTGTCTCCAAACCTAGGGGTTGAATTTCGCCGTGTGTACTTTGGGTCAAATGGTAAAAGCAACCCCGAATTATGATATGATCTCCTAACGCTACTTTTGCAGCTGTAATCACGGTCTTTTCAAAATCTACATTTATTGTAAGAGGGCCAGGAAATAATGCCCTTGCGGTACATTCTTATATGACAACACGTAGCATGTTTTCATACGTTTCTTAGCTCTTATATTGCAATAAAGCATATACTGCTGTTATAAATATTCCATTAACAGGCACTCTTATGACATACAATTGTTGGAATTGTTTAGAGGCTAGCGAAAAACTGACATCCGTAAACCATTCTGACGCCGCAGAGAGATGGCGAAGATTCTCGTCAGTGGAAAATACAATTATCCTATGGTCTAACTCTGCACCATTGTCGTGAAGAAGGAAACGGTTGTAATCGAGATCACCAGTTGTACGCCAGTCTCCTACAAAGAAACGTAAAATTTAAAAAATAATTATTTATCAAGTTCTGTTGTTCCTATAGCAATAACTACAGTTTACTTTTTTAATACATTTGAAAAATATAAATACGTATACCGGGTGCCACAAAATAGTGGCCCACCCCTGTAGTATTTTAATTTGGTAGTATATCGAAATGAAACTTGGGAATTATAAACTACCTACAAAAGTGCATGTTTTGGCACGTGCAATTTAATGAATACGATGAGCCACCATCGTTCCATTTGAAAAAATTGTGTTTCTTCAGAAAATATGATTTATTATATTACCTTCAATTATGAGATTTCGCGAATTATCTGGATCTTTTGGATAATTTTTACTTCTGTGATTCCTCAAAGTTTGCTTATCAGATTCTTCTGTAGGCATACGTGCTTTTGTTGCATCCTCCAGTGCAGAGACAGCTTCCGCAAAAATTTGAACAGGATTGATTCCAATACTGTTGGCTTTTGTCTTAATTTTTGTCTACACCGTTGATCACTATAACTCATTCTGCGTCTGCTGGATGGTTGTGATTGTTCGCGATTACAGGATGTGTCATTACGAGCGAAGTTTTCAGAATTGCGTAACACTTCAGAGCACCGCGTTTTGAACACTGCCACCGAATAAACTCGTGAGATGCAAGATCTACACTCTACAGTATACCTACGTGTAGCTATGTAAACATAATTTATTTTTACCCTTATTCAACATAATAATTTCCATGGCGCACAGAAGACAAATACAATTGCACTAAGAACGAATGTAAACTGAACGACTATTGAAATGTGCGGTGACTTTTATACATATTTTTTAATTCTATTCTACTCTATTTCACTGCGAAAGACTGTTAATCCCTTCTTATCACTATTATTATATTGTTTGTTGTTTAAACTTTCTATTGATGTCTATTTATTACTTACCTAACCAAAAACCCTTATCTCATAAGGTACTTTTATGCTATTGGAATAATAATATTCTTGGTACTAAGCAATAGAAACTGTTAGTAATAATTTAAGTGCTATAGTTTTGTACTATGCTTTCGGTATTTTTTCCGGGATGCGGAAAGTTCGTTCCCCACATTTCGTTCCCCACATTTCGTACCCCACATTTCGTTCCCGGGATATTTCGTCTCCCCACATCTTGTACCCGGAAACTTCGTTCCCGAGCGAGCTCAATTTGTCTCCTAGATTACAGGGTGTTGAAAACGAGTGCAGCGATTGAAATATAGTTAGAAAATGAAATATATTTTAATTAATTTATTTATTACAATAAACTTATAAGAACAAAATAAATTGTATTTATTAAAAATGACGGTTTAATCTAAGTATCTTTCTGATATTTCGTATAGTTCCATAATTTCTCATTCTGAACAGCTTTTCTTAGTAATATTTTGCCGTATCATGAACAAAAAGGGTAGTTTACCTGAAAAGAAGATAGCTTTTTGCTTAACTCTCAAGGCCGACTTGTTTTTGAAGAACTGAATATTTTCTTAAAATTCTCTACAAACCAAGCAGGAATTATAATTCCCATAACATTTTTGTGTAAAACTAAAAATAAAATTTAATTCCATCTTGTAAACTTAAGCCGGGGACGTACTGTATATAGTTCTTATAGGTTTATCATAATAAATAAATTAATTAAAATATCTTTCATTTTTCTAACTGCATTCCGATCGCTGCACTTGTTTTTCAACACCCTGTAATCTAGGAGACAAATTGGGCTCGCTCGGGAACGAAGTTTCCGGGTACGAAATGTGGGGAACGAAATGTGGGGAACGAACTCTCCGCAAACCATTTTTTCCGTAGGTATTTTTTTCTCTGGGTATTCTTTCTTTAGGTATTTCTCCTAGGTATTTTTAATGTCTGTATTTTTTCCTTAGGTATTTTTTCCGTTTATGCATGCCCATTTCCCGAGCACCATACTCGATCAAGAGGGCTAGCAGCAGAACTCCCCTAGGTTTTGCCAAAACACATTTAAAGGAAAATAGTAAATTACCACTTAAAGCTAATTAATAATTTTTGTTTTAGTAATAATTATTCTATTTAACAATTTCCGCCATGTCAGCACCCATGTACATTCAGAATCACTGGATAAAGGACAGATATTTATTACTTTGTTTTGTACAGTACCATTACCTCATCACGTCAGCGATAAAGTGACTATCCACATAGAGCCAGAGTATCCATTTTTTGCGGTATCTCAGGACCGTCAGTCATATATATGGAGTTTCAAACCAGTGACGAGCTGAAATGCAGCTTAGGTGTTTTTAAAATATGTCCACCTGTGTCACCCATTTGGAAAGGTAAGCGCAAGTCATGTTTGTATTCATTGTTCAGAGGAATTATACAAAAATAAGAATAGTAATTTTTGGGTTTATAGTGTTCAAGCAGATCGGTTAACGTTAAAGTGTCCAAGTCAGCCATTTGAGAAATCTAAATTTAATGTTACAAGTAAATTGATTACCAAAACGCGTATTATAAATATTCCACAAACTTGTTATGAACATGGCCCTGGTTATACTTTACTACCACATTCAGTTACAGAAACGATTTTAGACACTACCAAAATTGAATTTGTTGTACATCCCTTAAGTTCAGATATAGTTCATCTGACAAACCACACGAAGTTACCAAAATCTATTGTGGGAAACCAGGTTGAAATGGATGCAATGTTAGAGTCGATCGATACTACTGCCATTACAGCCGGGATTTCAATGCAGCAATGGCAGGAGAGTTTGAATTCATATAGAGAACTTCAAAATCATCGTATAATTTACAAACACACAGCGATTTGGGTTCCAGGTTGCTTAATTATAATCAGCATTGTAACTGTAGTAACATATAAAAGCAAGGCTTTGTACAAGTGCTTGAAACCCAAACCGAAGTCCGTAACTGTGCAAGTATTGCATAAGCTGGCTGAGAAACTTAATGAAAATATACCAATGTTAGGACTTAGTTCAAAACCCTTAGTCGCTCCAGTAATCTCAGCGCCAAATGAGTACTTGCCAGTGTTTTAAAATAGGAGTATTTAGAGTATACCTAGGTAGTAAATCAGATATTTTATCATTGTTAGAAATAAGTTTTGTATAGTAATATGTTAAGTGTTCGGTTTCAAGAGAGCAGCAATTGGAAAAGCAGAGGACGTCAGACTATAGATGCAAATATCTATGAGCCAAGGAATAGAGATGCCACATATATCAGAAGACCAAGCAAATGTCTCTGTATAAAGGTTCCGCAAGTAATTAGATAGTACCCAACAAAAACCAAATAAAACAAATTATGCTGATCCCACCGTAGCCTCTGGTTAGTTAAAGGCTTTACTATTTGAGAAATGCAGTAGTAATACCAGAAAAGGTTAAGCATTGACCAAAATGGGTATCCCTGGTGCACAGTCCTGTCAACCCTGCTGGAGAGTATTAGCCAAGATTTGCCCTGAAGAAGAATACCGATAGGGACAAACCAATAAATTCTGCATTCACACACACATCCTAGTAGAAATTTACCAAAATGTTAGTTTAAAAGAAAACCGAATTTTTAAAGAGGAAAGGTCTTGTAATAGCCAGCAGCTATTGCAGGTTAATTGAACTTTCATATTATGTAGGTACTGTTAATGTGGAGATCTAGAATGGGGTTTTCGTTAATGTAATTATTTGTCACCTAACTATTGAAAGCAAGAATTTAGAGGTCAAAAGGCAAGTAATTAGTTGGAGATTCAGAAGCTCTAGGCATTTTGGAAAGTATAGCACAAGCAATCCAAAATTTACCTTGCAATTTTCCTAATTACCCAAAACTGTATAAAAGCAAACAAAAGCTAAGCACGTTTGTCTTTTACTTTCAGAAGTCATTCCAGGCTGAACATGTATCGTAAGTAGTTGGGTAATAATTTAAAATGTTTCCGTTTCATTTAATAATAATCTGTATACCTACTTATTCTTTGGAAATAGTTTGTGTTGAACACATTTCTAACCGAAGATAATTTATTCTTGTTAAATAAACCAACTTTATATACCTACTGTTATTGAAAATTGGTGCTTATGTTATTTGTGATACGATAAAATGAACCTTACGTCTTCGAGGCGTTACTGTCTAGTGGTTGAATAAGAAAGACGGGTAACAATCGCATTGGCTAATAAGATTGGCAAAAGCTTTTGTATCGCCAGCGAGATCGCTAGAGATAGTAAGTCTCATACATAAATTAGGAAAGCAGTCGGTCGAGGGACCAATCTTTACAGCACTCCAGAGGTAGGTAACATCAAACTGAAACAACAAGGAATTTCCTACTTTAACTAGAAACGAACGTGAACTCCAAAAAGCCTCGATCCAATGTAGAAAATGATCATGGATACCAACATGTTGTAGTTTAGATAGGGAACAGCACTTTGGACGCTTGTCAAAGACTTTGGAGAAGTCTTAGGGCAGGTTACAAAAAGCAATGTTAAGTCTGGTGTTAGCTAACGCGACGTCAAAGTGAACAAAAACGAATCAATCTCAAATCTTTATGGTAACTAATACATTAGTAAACAAAATTTGATGCGATTTTGTTCACTTTGACGCGATGTTAGCTAACACCAGACTTAACATTGCTTTCTGCAACCGGCCATAAGAATACTACGTCTATAGGACAATTATTGCATCAGTCGATCGACGGCATAACCCCATACTGAGTAGAAGGTAAACAGTTATTATTGATTAGAAACTGCACAAGTTTGTTGGTTACGATACGCTCCATGCCTTTTGTACATGCAGACGTCAAGCTAATAGTTTTATAATGTGTTGCGTCCAACTTGTCGCTTGTCGCCTTTTTTAAAATGGGTACCTATTACAAGTGCTGTGAGTCAGGCTGTAGGTAATTCGCCATTCTCCAATGAATAGTTCATTATAAATTAGCGGAAAAATTACTATTTCAGAGCAGTATTTTAGAGTATCAGAGGTAATCTTATGAGGACCCTGAGCAGATTGCAGGCACAATTTAGAAAATTGGTGTCTCACTAAAAATTCTTTTGTGAACTCAACAGAAGATAAGAAAGAATTATTGGAGTTAGATTCTAAAGTAGAAATTGGGCCATGCAGTTCAATGTGTAGGTTCCTAAAAACTGTGAAGCAAGCACTTTAGCGGTTTTCAAGTTAGTAGTAGGGGAAGGAGGTATATACTGGAACATAGCATATACCGAGACACGGGTTCTTGATGCCATCTCTTTGAGAGTGGAGAAACTTTCTACATGTTCATATAAACTATTATGCAGTGTAGATATTTTAAACTACAATGCTCTTTACTACCGACAGAGACAAATTGACAATAGTAACATTCATGGCTGCCTATGGTAAAAGTTACTTCTTGCCTATTTAAATATCGATTGTTGGTACAGTTTTTCTGTGAGAATTTTGGTTTCTCTTGTGTAGAAGTTCTTGTGGAAACATAGTCAAAAATGCGTATAGGCGAAAACAATTAATTCTTTAACAATTGTTTATTTGGTAATATAAGATATATTCCAATGGCACCTGGTGTATAGTGGGACAGCCTTTAGTGGTGTATGTTCGGACAGTTCCAGTATATACCACTTATTTGCCCCATTATATACCATACTGATATATTGATAGGTAGGTAAAATGCGGTAACATGCTTTTCTTACTATAGATGTCGAAAATTATTAGAAAAAATGATAAAAAAAGATAGAAAACAGTAAAAAGGCCCATGGAAGCTATAAGGGCAATATGAAAATCACAGTGGAAACAGTTCTAGCCGGAGAAATAAAGCTGCACATTGCTTCAAGCTTTTGTGCCTGCAAACATAGTAAAAGGTTTCCAACGAACAGGGATATCACCTTACAACTCTAATGTTTTCTGTGAAGACAAATTCCTGAGCTCATACATGACCGACAGGCCCAATACAGAGAATCATGAAAAACGAGCATGGTCTACAAAGTCCAGCGACAAGAATGAACAATAAATATGTTTGAAGATCCAGAAATAACTCCACCCCCCTCAAATTCAACCAAGCTAGTAAATCAACTAAGCCCGAAGAGCCAAAAATACTATTATTTTCTCCAGAAAAAGTAAGTCCACACGTAAAAGCTCACAACAGGGTAGAAGCACAAAAGATAAGAACAACGAAGCAATCTACTGTTTTGACTGAGGCACCAAATATGGAAGAAAGAAATGAAAAAAGAGGAAGAAAGGTAGAATATGTTACGGCAAAGCGACAGAGGATGCAAAAGACCCGTATTGTAAAGAAAATAGTTCTAGTGGAATCATCCCGCGAAAGTGATGTGCAAGAAGCAACAGTCGATGCTGATTCACTCGATGATCTTGCAGATTCTGAAGGAGAAGAAACCAATTCTATAAAATTAAAAGCAGCCGACTTTATTTTAGTTTAATTTCAACTTAAAAAGAGTATCCGGCATTGTGTAGGCCAAACTGACAACATAGAATTCAACGAATACTCGATAAACTTTTTGGGGAAGATGTCAAATTTGAAATTTATTTTTCCGGAAGCTAAAGATGAAGACGTTAGTAACGAGACCGACATTATTTATAAACTACCAGTGAAACAACTTAAATTTGAATTTTGACTTCACACCTTATAATGTGCAATGATCTGTTACGTTACGTTACGCAAAATATCTTATTATTAGATTTCAAGAAATATTTTTAATTAAAACACTAGAAGGTTTTATTTTTAAAATGCCCCTCTTTGTACCATGGGGTGGTTTATGTCGGTGCGAGTGGTATATACTGGGACACATTTTTTTGTTATATAGCGAATTATTTTTGCACAGTGAGTGAGCTAGAAAATTAAAAGGTAATATGAATAGAAATCTTGTAAAAAAAGTTCGAAAGTTATTGTTAGAAAATATAATTTTTAATTGAAAAAAAAAATCACTTTTGCGTAGTAAGAGGGGCAAATTTTTAACCCAATTGTTCTGCGTCGTGTTTATAAGCAGCTTTAGGATCCCTTGCAATAAGGCCGTTTTTATAGTCCGTTCTTGGATAATACCACGTGATATCTGGTTGGAATATTCTCTATGAACTAAGAAAACAGCTATGGTTGGTTCGTTTGATTTTTTTCCGTAATAAGTGTTTAAATTTTTCTTGATGTATTAAATTGTAGTTAATCCATTGTTTTAAAGAACTATGACATTTGTCATTTTGCAAAAGAACTTTTATTTATACTTCAAACATTTTAATCATAATTTAAAAATCTTTGAGTCTATTAGAAAAATAATTGTATTGCTATTTCTACATATAACATAAGTTTAATCCATATTGTATCTGTATTGTATTCTGAAAAAGTTAGCTGAAGCTAATTAAATGTTAAAATATATATATAAATTAATTAATATTGGCTGAATAATTTTCCAAACTTATATTGCACCTGCACCTAAAAGACAGCTGTCATATACTTACAAATTTAATTTAAAGAATTATGTTTAATCGTCAATGTATTACCATTGCTTGCTAAAGCACTGTCTTGAGTGCCTGATGGTTATACTTGATTATTACCTTCAAAGTGTAGGTATTTAAGACAATGATAATTTATTATTTCTAAGGTTGATATAATAGAGCTGTGATTTGAAATGCCAATCAGAAGGAGATATGAAATGTTAGACACAAAATTATCATCGTTGGTCAGTATTAAATGAACCTTGTTAGTTCTTGTGGCCTGCCACTTGGCCAGGCCAAATCTCAGGGTCTCTTTGGTATTCTATTACAAACCATCGTGACCTACCCCATATCACCATGTGATCTCGGAGATCAGATATTGAATAAATAAATAACATCTATCTGAATTTAGTACAAATTCTTTACTTATGCTAATAGGGCTATCAAATTCAAATTCATTACCAACTTTCATGTATTTAAATTTATTTGAAATATTACAGCAAAGTGTTCATTTTATTTCAGAATTTACTACCTACTACACATAAATTTAAGCTCACACATGTATACTTTATATTTAGAAAACTAATGTTTTACAGAATATGTGGATAACTACCAATAATTTAGGTGATACAAGTAAATTTTCAATAATCTATTATTAGTACATTAACTTGTGATTTAAAAAAATAAGAAATACCAATTGTGCACTACTATATAAAAAATATACACACATTTAAGACATTGTACAATCAATATGGGACATTCGGACATTATATAATTATTTACACTAAACAATTTTAATTTTATATTAACTTTTCACATAGTAAAAACAAAAACATTTTGAGAACAGGAGATGTCTAGGTAAGTCACATAATTGTTACAGTTTTACTATATTTTTAATTTACCTTATTTTAATGTTCAGAAAAGAATATCGGAATGGCGTTCCTAGACAGTGACAAAACATAAAAACTATCATACAATAAAAAAATCTGGTGTGATACACACACGCAATTTCCTTACAGTGATCTTATAATTAGCCAAAAATTCGATTTTAAATTTTTAAGCATTTATCAAAAATTTTCAAAAATTACAAATTCTACAAAAACGGTACAAAATAGAGCGTTGGTTCAAGAGACAAATTTTCTCTAGAGTTTTAAGCTGAATTTAAAAATGTAGAATATACCGGGTGTTCTATTTAAGATAGAAGTTAATAAAAAAAATAGAAAACAAAAGAAACCCATTTTAGAAGTATTCAACTGAAATATCACCTAGCTCACATCAATACACATTAAAAGTGCAATAAAAATGTGAAGTTTGAAAAAAATCGTTTGAGCCGTTTTTAAAAAAATCGAAAAAAAACTGAAAAATCACAAGAGTAAACACCTACTTCCAGTTAAGCGATTTTCTTCAAAAGCTTGCTGTCGCATCTACATAGTACACAAAACTTATATATGAAGTTTCAACGCCATACCTTTTTTCGTTTTTGAGGTATTCTGTTCACAGGCAGACAGACAGACACACAGACAGACACACACAAGACCAATGAACAAAAATATGTTTTTTGGGTTCAGGGGACTCTAAAACTTGAAGATTTTATTATAAGTCAATTTCGAATTTTTGGAATGAATCCAATACTTTCTTTATTGTAAAAAAAAGTAAAAAGGTATTAAACATCAACTGAACAGAAACACTTTGTTAGGGTGATACAACCCCATTATAAAATGGGGAATGATAAGCACTCCCTTGAACAATGAACAAAAATATTGTATGTTTCCTCAAATGAAAAACTAAGCTGCTTTTCCGAGTTGTTTTATATCCATAACTGCAATATAAATAAGGTATTTCCCATAGATATAGCTCCACATGATGAACTAAATTACATTTGTGTCCTGTTTTATAGTTGCAAATGAACAAATAAGGTTTTTCTTGTGTATGATTCCTCGCATGCTTAAACAACGATCCATAATGAGCTGATTTAAAATTGCAAATATGGCAACAATACGTTTTTATCCAGTATGTTTCTTCATATGTGCATTTAAATGACTTTTCTGTGTTGCTTTATACTCACAAATAGAACAGGCATACGGTTTTTCTCCCATATGAGTTCTCATATGATTAACTAATTCACATTTCTGTGTTGCTCTATACTCACATATCGAACAGGAATAAGGTTTTTCTCCAGTATGTTTCTTCATATGTCTAACTAAACCACGTTTCTCAGTTGCTTTATGATCACAAGAAGGACAAGAATAAGGTTTTTCTCCTGTATGCGTTCTTATATGTTCAACTAATCTCATTTTCCCGTCTGCTTTATACTCACAAACAGAACAAGAATAAAGTTTTTGTCCGGTATGTTTCTTCATATGTGAATTTAACTGAGATTTCTGTGTTGCTTTATACTCACAAATAGAACATGCATAAGGTTTTTCTCCTGTATGAGTTCTCATGTGATTGACTAAATCACCTTTCTGTGTTGCTTTATACTCACACATAGAATAGGCATAAGGTTTTTCTCCAGTATGTTTCTTCATATGTGCAACCAAAAGACTTTTCTGTGTTGCTTTATACTGACAAATAGAACATGCATAAGGTTTTTCTCCTGTATGAATTCTCATATGATTGACTAAAACACCTTTCTGTGTTGCTTTATACTCACATATAGAACAGGCATAAGGTTTCTTTCCAGTATGTTTCATCATATGTCTAACTAAATCGTGTTTTTGTGTTACTTTATGATCACAAATAGGACAAGAATAAGGTTTTTCTCCTGTATGCGTTCTTATATGTTCAACTAATCTCATTTTCCCAACTGCTTTATACCCACAAACAGAACAAGAATAAAGTTTTTCTCCAGTATGTTTCTTCATATGTGCAACCAAATTACTTTTCTGTGCTGCTTTATACACACAAAAAGAACATGCATAAGGTTTTTCTCCTGTATGAGTTCTCATATGATTGACTAAATCACCTTTTTGGGTTGCTTTATAATCACATATAGAACAGGCATACGGTTTTTCTCCAGCATGTTTCTTCATATGTCTTATAAAATTACGTTTGTGTGTTGCTCTATGCTCACAAGTGTGACATGAATAAGGTTTTTCTCCTGTATGCGTTCTCATATGTTCAACTAATCTCATTTTCGCATCTGCTTTATACTCACAAATGGAACAAGAATAAGGTTTTTCTCCGGTATGTTTCTTCATATGTGCAACTAAATTACCTTTCTGTGTTGCTTTATACTCACAAGTTGGACAAGAATAAGGTTTTTCTCCTGTATGCGTTCTCTTATGTTCAACTAATGTCTTTTTCTCGGTTGCCCTATACTTACAAACAGAACACGCATAAGGTTTTTCTCCTGTGTGCGTACGCATATGTCTAACTAAACTACTTGTTCTAGTTGTTTTATAATAGCAAACTGAACATGAATGAAATTCTTTTGTGTGTCTCATATTTCCCAATGAACTACTTTTGTCTTCTGCATAATCTTTGGAGACCTTGTAAGCAACTGGATCTTCTAAGCTTTTATTTGCTACGCATGTAACAAATGAATCGTCTTTTGCATAAACTTCCTCCAGTTCTGCACACGTAGCAAAAGATTCATCTTTTATGTCAAGTTCACTGTGTGTTGCGCACATAACAAACGATTGGTCTTTTGTATCTACTTCTTCCTGTTTAATATTCAATTCGTCACAAGTGAAATTGTCGAAAGTGCCAATTTCTCGTTGTACAAGTAAGTTGCCTACTACATCAATTTCTTTGACTTCCAGTGGTTTCTGCAATTTGTTGGCCATTGTATTACATGAGTTCTTCACTTCAATTATTGTTAGATAAAATATCTGAAAACTAGATGCAATAATTAACTTGATTAGCTTTTTCTTATTCTAAAATAGGTAGTCAATAAATTTAATTATACTTCCACTTACATAGAATATAGTTTAGCGATGCGAAATTGTACAGAGTATCTCATTCACTGAATAGCTAGCACCAAAAACCTTTAATAAACAAACTGTCATTAATAACAGGGTTGATTCACCAGAAGAAGTTGAATTCAAATAAACTACACGACTCAAATGCCATGTTCCCACATGGAATGAAGTGCCCAAACTTTACAAGTAAATTGCCTATTACATCACTTTCTTTGACTTCCAGTGGTTTCTACAATTTTTTGGCCATTGTATTACACGAATTCTTCACGTCAATATTTGTTAGATAAAAAAGCTGAAAACCAGATGCAATAATTAACTTAATTAGGTTAGGTTTTTCTGCTTCTTCTAAAGTACTCAAAAAATGTAATTATAATACTTCCACTTACATAGAATATAGTTTAGCGATGCGAAATTGTAAAGAGTATCTCACTCACAAAATAGCTAGCACCAAAATCTTTTAATAAACAGACTGCTATTTATTAAGAACATGGTAGGTTCACTACATAAAGTTGAATTCAAATGAACTACGCTACTCCAATGTACAAGGTGTCCCACAATCGAATATCCATAAAGTAACCAATTATTCATTGCGATCATTTAAGATAAAACGTTTCTGTAATCATGAAGTGGATCTTATTTAATTAATAAAGTCGCAACAGCATCTAATAAATAAAACATTGGTGTCATGATACGGATTAGACAGCAATTCTTTAATGGCAATGCTTTGCTTGTGTTCTTGGGTATTTGTTATGATTTAGACGGCAAAGCTAAAATCTGAGTGACTTCGTAATGGTTATTAGAAACAGGTACTCTATGCTGAGACACAAATAAATAGAGGCTAAGTTCTAATTGCGGCAGCAATTCTTTTTCAGTTGTCAAACTTTTCGAGTATGAATAAAACAGAAAAGTTGCAGGGAGTACAGTTCAAAAATTATAAAGACAGAAACATATTAATAAATGTTTCTTTTTGGAAAAAAACAATTTAAAGTAAATGGTGTGATATTAAAGGGTTACTGTCTGCTTTGTGTTGTGACACACTGTTCACACAGTAGCCCTACAATAATAACTAAAAAAAGAGTTATATTAATTTGTATGGAATGTCGCACTGAATATCATTCAAATCGATGCAAGCGTTCTGTTTTTATAAGCAACCATTTTTGTAAATATAACAATGAAGTAGAATAGGTACTAGTGCAACGAAACGCATTTAGATATAGGTAAGTTCAGTAAATCGTGCTGAGCCACAGCATCCGGGTAAGGCCATGTTCTTAAACTCCATTCTTTGGTGCAATTACAATGGAAATTTGCATTTGCAGATTTTTTTTTGAGCATATACAAAGTGTTTCAAAAATGTCTGCAAAAATTTCTAGGACGTACAGTACAGCAAAATAAGTGTAGTTTATTCTATAAAACTATTTCCGAAAATGCACTCCCAAGCAGCTACAGCCCCTAGAAAAAGACTCTAAAAAAAAAATTTTTTTTTGCATTTTCTTTAAAACTGTTACAGGTAACTTAATGAAATTTGGCACAGTGGCGTAGTTTTTTATGAGAAATATTACTAATTTGTCAGAATCCAAGGGCGTAAGTTGCAAGGGAGCTGGAATGGTTCAGTTACTCTATCTTTTTTGTGCATGGACTTATCTAATACATTTATCAAAAATCTCAAGATACTCAAACAACACGAGCCACCAAAGAGCATAGCCATTGCGCGGGTTTTTTCTCGACTTCACAAGGTGCAAGGCACATTAAGCCAGAAAATGCTGGGTGTTCATATACAAATACTACGCGGTCTAAGCCGAAATTATATGCTAAGGAGAATAATTCGAGTAACCGCAAAAGCCTCAAACAGTACATTTATAATATTTTAAATAATATAGCATAAGGCCAACTTGAATTTATAAGTAACATCATTGAACTTAGTTTATTTCCTATTTTAAAATATTAGATGGTGTTTTGTTAATAACGACCGTCATCAGCCAACAATCTTGTAAATGACAGCTTGAGTTTTACTCCTACTTTAATTAAAGAATTTTAATATTTACCATTTTCTTACAATAAAATAAAGTGCACCATAAGATTCAGAAGTTCGTGATGCATCTACACTAATGAAGGTGGCAAAATCGCAAGCATAAAATTATTTTCTCTTCGGCTACCACTTCGACGAGAACGGGTCCCGGTCGCAGTTCCCGCAGCAGCAGTTTACAGCTTTGTGGGAGTCCTGAGCCTACAAGGGTGTTCCAGCAGCTCCGCCCAAGAGGTACCAGCACGCAACAGCAGTTTGAGCATCCCGGGGGCGAAGATTCCAGCGAGGCGCATGATAGAGGGCTTCCGAGACCAGCTCCGAACTTGCAAATTTGAGGTTAGTGTATTTGAACCAATTAATCGGCGCTAGAGGGTTGGAACCAGTAAGCATACCTAGAACCCGAGCTGCAGAACCAGATTCACATTGAATTTCGTGTCCTTGAGTTTTCAGATTTGCAGAAATTGTAATTTAAGATGCCATTTGGAGGTTAGAATAAACAAATGCAGGAGTAGCGTCCTTATACAATCAAAGCGAGGTTTTCGACCTGAAAAACAAATGAGTATAGTGATGCCTATTGAAAGCGCAATTATTTAAAAACTTACCTGATAAATGTGTTCATTAAATTCCTTTGATAAATCATTTCACATGCGAACTGACAGCGTAGTTTGAATTATTTGGGCCAGAATATCTGACAGATTAGTAGCACCTGCGCAGTGCGTTTCAAATATAAGTTCAAGTTCATATTTTCAGTGGCGTACCGTTCAACTTTTAAAATTGACAAATTAGGAACCCAGGACCCGAGATTTGAGTTTCATGTTTTAATTGAGCTAGCGTATTATTCATTATCAGATGGATGTATTATAAATAAAGGGCAAACTACAGTAAATAACATTCTCAATTGGCGAACCCAGAAATTAATAGTTAATCAGTCAAAATTTTATTGCAACAAGATTCTAAAAGATAGTTGTGTGGTGAACTTTATGTATTATTTAGTTATATTACATTTATAATAATCATCAAGTCATCAAGTCACTATCATACACAAATCGTCCCCCAACGTGGAGCAAAACTAAATTAACTAAATTAACAGACAGCAATTAGTTAAAATTTATTTGAATTACCAACGAATAAGGTAAATTAATAGGAAGATTGTGTAGAATTGTAGTATTTTAAAAGCGTTATTTGTGTGGATGTTTTGTCTGTGGGTGTAAGCGCTCCAATTTTATCTGTAATCAACGAAAATTCGAACACAAAATGACTCGAAGGCAAAGGAAGAACGAGGATGAGGAGCAGCAAGCCGAAGAGGTTGTGGAGGCACAGGAGCCACCGACAGAACAACAGACACAGGGTGATCAAGGCGAAACACAACAACCCCAAGCTTCGAAATTAGATACGGAGTTGGGTGGAATTATAGAGGGGCTATTTCGGAAAATGGAGGAGACAGCACAGAGTGTGCAAGAACAAAGAACCGAAGCAGAAGAAAGGGACAAGAAATTAGCAATCGAAGCGGAAGAAAGGGAGAAAAGATTGGCAGAAACGATCCGAAAGGATGCCGAGGAAAGAGAGAATAGGGCAGAACAGCATGCTGAAATCTTAGTAAAAACAATGAAAAAAAAATTTTTATGATGCAAGCTCAAAGTAGGGAAGAGATACAAACAAGAATCGACAGGTTAGGAAAGAAATTAGAGGAATTCAAAGACACGGTTAAGGAAGAAATACAGCAGGAAGTTTTGCAGATAGTGGACGAAAGCCTAAAGAGGAAGGGAGAAGAAATAGAAAACAAGATGTTAGAACTTGAAATAACAACTCAAGGAAGACTGGTACAAAATCAAGAAGAAATGGAGCATGAACTTGGGAACTTCAGAAAGAATACAGAAGAAAAATTTAACAAAGCACATCAGGAACGAAATCAAAATGCGACCCGGATTGCCATAGTGGATAATCGACTCACGAGGGAGCTACAGGGGTTCAATGAAAGATTCGAACAAACGCAAGAGTACCCTGTTAGCGTGGCACCTCCTAGCTTTAGCATGGAATTCATACCGAAATTCGAGGGCAGATACGGGGAGCTGCCGATGATTTTCTTGAGCAAGCTTGACGACATCATTAAAACTATAACAACGGAATGCAGAAAGTTACAAGTGATCAATATGGCAATGAGGGGGAATGCTGAAGTCTGGCATAGCATTGTAAAATCCAAATATGCAACTTATGAAGAATTTAGGTCGCTCTTTGTGGAACAGTACTGGAGTAATACCCACCAAGCTCAAGTAAGGACAGAACTAACATCGGGCAAATACATTGATAAAGGAGGGTCTCGAGAAATGTACGTGATGCACCGTTTCAACAAGGCACAGTACTTGACTCCAAAGCTGGCAGAAGAGGAAATAGTCCAACACCTGTCAAGACACCTCGAGGCAGAAATAACCAGAGCCATGGGCGTCCAAAACGTCAAGACGTTGCGCGATTTATTGGAAATTGTGCGAAACTATTTAACGAAAGAGGAGAGACCCGGACGACAGAACGTCAAAATTTTAGTTATAAAAGAAAATTGGGTGATACTTTGGAAAATAAATTTTAGGCCAGTCGACAAGTACATTTTAGCGGGAATAATTCCGGACAAGCTGGAATAAATTTTAATCTGTTCTGTTGGAACTCAGAAAATATATATTAATTTTGCACCCCTTGACAGGCCCGGAGTTAACCGCTATGCTTAAAAAAAGGTCTAAATGTTTCTATTTTTCCTAATATTAATGAATATCTCGATTAGTATCAACTTTTGAGCAAAATACGTAGTTATCAAAATTAAAGAAAAGTAAATTCTCTACAAAAAATGTTCTATACATTTTTGTCATACATTCGCTTGTTTCGAATTCATAGGCGTCGAAATATATTTTTTTTCGAACATTTGCTTGTTACTTTCTTTTACGATAAAAGAAGTATTGGATTCACCCCAAAAATTCGAAATTGAGTTTTCAACAGATCTTCACGTTTTAAAGTCCCCTGAACCAAAAAAAACATGTTTTTGTTCATTGCTCTGTCTGTGTGTCTGTATGTCTGTACGTCTGTTTGTTAGCAGAATATCTCAAAACGAAAAGAGGTATGACGTTTAAACTTCATATATAAGTTTTGTGTACTATCTAGATTCAACAGAAAACTTTTGAAGAAAATCGCATAACCGGAAGTAGGTGTTTACTCTTGTAAGTTTTCAGTTTTTTTGGATTTTTTCAAAAACGGCTCTAACAATTTTTTTCAAACTTTACAATTTTATTAAATTTTTAATGTGTATTGATGTGAGGTAAGTAATTTTCCAGTCGAATACCTCTAAAATGGGTTTCTTTTGTTTTCTTTTCCAATTTTTTTTATTAATTCCTATTTTAAATAGAACACCCAGTATATTAGTACATTTTTTAATTCAGCTTAAAATTTTAGAGAAAATTTGTCTCTTGAACTAACGCTCTATTTTGTACGGTTTCTGTACAAATTGCAATTTTTGAAAAATTTTTACAAATGCTTGTATGTATGTACCTATGTATGTATGTATAATCGATAACCTCGTTTTACCTTGCGGTGTAGAGGCCGGTGCGCTATGTGCTTGCATCTGGCGGTACAATGCTCAACTTGCCCCGGATTCGGGATACAAAGTTAAAGATAAAAATAAAATTTTGGCTAAATATAAAATCACTATGAAAGGAAGTTGTGTGTATCACACCAGTTTTTTTTTATTATTATTGACGTTCGATGCGACAAAAAATTCTTGTTCGTACTATATACGATTTCTATTACTCATGTAAAGAAATTATGTCGCTCACTTTGTACTCGCTTAAAAACCACCTAGAGGTAGAGTACTTGCCGCGTTTTTTTAAGTGGTATCCCCAATAGGCCTAATCCACTATGCAAACTGTACTAACTTCAAATTTCTTTTGAAGTTGACTACTCATCAATTTTTTTTGCCTTTTTGATGTTGGTGGTTGTTCAATATCACTTTGACTTTCAACAATATCTGTCTCGTGTTCCGAATTTGCTTCATAATCTTGGGAATGTTCTATTGATTGTTCTAGATCAATATGAAAGTCCTCGTTGTGGTCTTTGTTGTCTAATTCGATCACGTCCACAGTATTCAAACAAGATTTGCCCTGACAGAAACCACATATTACTGAGCAATGAAAACCTGCTTTGCGACAGCTACAAGATACATTACAACCTTTGGCCCATTTACAAGAAATTAGTTTCAAACATATTAAAATTTATTCCAGCTTGTCCGGAATTACTCCCGCTAGCAGCCATTTCAAAAGACTTATCGAATGGCCTACTAGCCAAAATTTGATTTTTAATCTTTAACTTTGTATCCCGAATCCGGGGCAAGTTGAGCATTGTTCTGCCAGATGCAAGCACATAAAGCACCAGCTTCTACACCGCAAGTATTATACATACATACATACATACAAGCATTTGTAAAAAATTTCAAAAATTGCAATTTGTACAGAAACCGTACACAATAGAGCGTTAGTTCAAGAGACAAATTTTCTCTAAAATTTTAAGCTGAATTCAAGAATGTAATAATATACTGGGTGTTCTATTTAAAATAGGAGTTAATAAAAAAATTGGAAAAGAAAACAAAAGAAACCCATTTTAGAGGTATTCGACTGGAAAATCACCTATCTCACATCAATAAACATTCAAAATTTAATAAAATTGTAAAGTTAAAACAAAATCGTTTGGGTCGTTTTTGAAAAAATCCAACAAAACTGAAAAATCACAAGAGTAAACACCTACTTCCGGTTATGCGATTTCCTTCAAAAGCTTGCTGTCGCATCTAGATAGTACACAAAACTTATATATGAAGTTTAAACGTCATACCTCTTTTCGTTTTGAGATATTCTGCTAACAAACAGACATACAGACAGACAGACATACAGACAGAGCAATGAACAAAAACATGTTTTTTGGGTTCAGGGGACTTTAAAACGTGAAGATCTGTTGAAAACTCAATTTCGAATTTTTGGGGTGAATCCAATACTTCTTTTATCGTAAAAGAAAGTAACAAGCAAATGCTCGAAAAAAAATATATTTCGACGCCTATGAATTCGAAACAAGCGAATGTATGACAAAAATGTATAGAACATTTTTTGTAGAGAATTTACTTTTCTTTAATTTTGATAACTACGTATTTTGCTCAAAAGTTGATATTAATCGAGATATTCACTAATATTAGAAGAAATATAAAAATTTAGACCTTTTTTTTAAGCATAGCGGTTAAATCCGGGCCTGTCAAGGGGTGCAAAATTAATATATATTTTCTGAATCCCAACAGAACAGATTAAAATTTATTCCAGCTTGTCCAGAATTACTCCCATTAACAGCCATTTTAAAAGACTTATCGACTGGCCTATTTAGGCCAAATAACAATTTTAATTATAATAATCAATATAACCAGCAAGACAGAAGAAATTTTGGAAACTTCAACAGACCATACAATCAAAACCGGGGATATTATAATAATAATTGGGGTAACTAGAACCGGAACAATTTTAATAGGGGGGACAATAGAAAAAACTACGAAAAGTTAATTGAAGAACGAAATAAGAAGAGATGCCAAGAGATGGAGCAAGCACAGAATAAAGACAGACAGTACATTAACTCACTATTTACGGAAAGAAACACGAATATGAATAATTCCGAAGACTTAAACCGACTAGAGATAGCCGAAGTGCACGAAAAGCCTTCGGGGGTTAAAAAACCCAAATTTTGTAAATATTGTTAATAATAGTAGTTTTAAGTACGTTGCTATGTTTGCCATCACCTTTGACAGAACGGGGGATTATTTGTTAGAGGAAAACGAAGAATATGTAACAAACTCGTGTTTACCGTTTATAAAATTGCGAATTTTAAATCAAGAATACTATGCACTAATTGACAGTGGAGCAATGGTTTCTTTAGTACAGGAGGAAGTAATAAATAATCATATGAATAGTTTACGAAGCAACATTATAAAAGTTAACAAGATCGATTTATTGTCTGCAACAAGAAAGAAAATTTCAACAACTAGTAAAGTATTGGCAATAAAAATCAGCATAAATGAAAAAGAATTTGATGTCCGATTTTATATAGTAGCTGCCTTAAATTTACAGTTTGTAATAGGTGTGGATATCATTCAGAAAGTAGGGATTAAAATAGATGGAATGCAAAAGTGCATCCAAGTTAATGATATTATAAAGCCTTGGTCTATTGAGGACACGAGCTAAGAAATTGTTGCCCAGCTGAGATAACAGCGGGAGACGAAATGAATTGTTGCCCAGCCAAGTGTGCGGAAGACGATATGATTTGTTGCTGTGCCAAGAGAGCCGGAGACGAAGTTATTATCAATATTTATGCGATATTGGAAGGAATGCTGGATGATGATCAGATAGGGAGTGATTATATACAATATAAAGGCAGGATTATGGATATCATAGAGAAAAACGAAGATATAGTAAACCAGAAAACCGGACAAGCAAATAAATAATACCACAAACTTGTTGTAGACGCATCAATGAGCTTTAAGTCGAAATCGTATCCTATACCATATGTATAGCGCGAAAAAGTGAAGCACGAGATACAACAAATGTTAGATGACGGTGTAATAGAACGCTCGAAAACAAACTTCGTTAATCCAATGGTGGTGGTGAAGAAAAGCGATGGTAGTCTTAGGTTATGTCTAGATGCACGTAAGATTAATCAGATTACGAAACCCCAATATGAAAGTCCGCAGACAATTGATGCTTTATTAAGTCAAATTTGTGACAAGAAGGTCTTATCGAAATTAGACTTGAAAAATTCTTTTTGGTTGATCCCGCTAGATGAGGACTCAAGAAAGTACACAGGATTCTGCAAAGAGGGGGAATTTTTTTAATTTAAGGTGGTCCCGTTTGGTTTGACGACGTCATGTGCAGCTTTAGTGAGAGCTATGCAACAAATATTAAACAAATTCGACAACTTTTGCGTGCATTACATAGATGACATTTTAATATCTTTAGAAGATGTGGAACAACATTTGAAACATTTAGATTTAGTGATAATTACTTTAAACGAAAACGGTTTGAAATTAAATTTGGTCAAGTGCCAATTCATGAAAACTAATGTAGCATACTTAGACTATGAAATTAGCAACAATGGGGTCACAATTAGTGCAGAAAAAATAGAAGAAATAAAGAATTTACCCCGTCCTAAAAATTTAAAAAGATTAAGAGGTTTACTTGGCATATTGAACTATTATAAGAAGTTTATAGCGAATTATTCCGATTTAACATTGCCCTTGGTTGAATTACTGAGGAAAGAAACGAAATGGGTGTGGAGTGAGGAAAGAGAGAAGGCGTTCAACAATTTAAAACAATAATTCCATGAAGGATTGCTACTTACTTACCCGAATTTTAAAGAAGACTACATATTAAGAACGGACGCATCGGACATGGCAGTCGCAGCAGAACTTATACAGGTACAAGAAGGAGTCGAAGTCCCAATTTGTTTTATCTCACGAATACTGAAGGGATATGAGACAAGATACACAATTGCTGAGAAGGAGATGTTGGCTATTATATTTGCAATCAACAAATTAAAATTCTATTTGACCGGAAACAAGTTTTATATTGAAACCGACAATGCAGCAATATCTTTTATGAAAATCAAAACATTCCATAACGATAGATTATACAGATGGGCGTTGTACTTGCAACAGTATAACTTTGAGATCAGGCATAGACCAGGCAACATGAATGTCGTAGCTGATTTCTTGAGTAGGAAGGATGCAGCGAAGAGTAGGAAGCAAAAACAACTGATAATAGCGATAGAGAAAATTTATCAACATGGAAGGTTTCCAAAAGAAGAGTTATTAACTAAACAAGAGAATTTGGAACTTCAGCAGATTCGAAATTTAGTTCAAGACAGTCCGAACCAAGAATATAAAGGCTTCAAGATTGTAGAAGGATTATTGGTAAAATTATTGAGTGGTAAGGAATTAATAGTTTTGTGCAGAGACGATGTAATCAACGTTGTCAGAGAAATTCATCAAACTTTTGGACATTGTGGAGGAAGAAAGACATGGCTAATATTTCGTGAATGTTTTTACACAAAAAACGATTTAAAGTTTATTAAACATTATACGAATTGCTGTAAAGTGTGCCAATTAGCTAACGAAAAGAACCATACCAACCAGAACATAATAAAGAGTATAAGAGTCAACGAACCTTTTCAATTAATTGCTATAGATTATTTGGGAAACTTAGTCCCGGGACAATATGGGTACAGACATATTTTAATAATGGTCGATGTGTTCTCAAAATACATAAAACTTTATCCAGCGAAATACAGTAACACCGAACATGTTATCCAGTCTATTGAAAAATACCAACAAGAAATACCGAAAAAAGTGTTAGCTGACAATGCAAGTTACTTCAAGAATGCTAGATTAATCAACAATTTAGGACAGAAGGGGATTAAAACTTATTTCTGTAGTATACGACACCCGCAATCAAATGTTGCAGAGAGGTACATTAAAGAAGTGATTAAATATTTCAAAATAATGACCCATGAGCAACATAATAGATGGGTTCAATACCTGCCAAAGGTAGAAGACTTCATAAACAACGTACCGAATATTGCAACGGAGATAAGTCCAGTAACCTTATGTAAAAGCATTATACCTGCGAGATCATGGAGGCCAGAAGAAAATGCAACAGGGGTAAATGAACTGTTGGAGAACGTAAGAGAGAGGGTTAGAAAAACACAAGATCGTTACGAGGAGAAGCAAAATCGCAAATTAAGAAGCGAATGCGATTTAAAATCGGGGACCGAGTCATTATAAAAAAGCTCAAAATAGCTGATCGAAGAGAAAAGATCTGTGCTAAGTTTTTGAACGCATATAAAGGACCTTACAGGGTACATAAAATCCTGAGCAATAAAAATATATATGAGCTTATCAATGAAAAGGATAACAGAATAAGGGGACGCTTTTACATTTCGGCGATGCACCCATATTTGGAAAGCATAATGTAGAATAGAGAAGTTGTAGAACAAATGTTGTACCACACATAATAGGTTAGTTAAGAATAGGGGATAGGTTAGGTATTTTAGAAAATCTAATTAGGATAGTAAAGTATGGAATATCAGATTGGACTGATTAATAATAACAGTTGAGTCAAGCAATGAATAATTTGTGATAATTAAAATAACAACGCATGACAAGCGACGTATGATGGAAAAGAAAACGCATGCGTGGTGATTTTAATTTTCAAAAATTAGGGGGAATTTTGCAATGGTATTTAGCCCTCCACTCAGCTCTGGTGGCAGTGCAAGAAAATTAAGAATCAAGTCACAAAAGCACAGAGTTGAGGTAATGCATACAACTGAGAAATTTCACATAATTTGTCAAATCGTAATCACACTGGCAAAAATGGCCAATAACATTGAATGTATTTGAATGAGCAGACAAGTATTCAAACTCAGTTTTCATGTTTTGGAGTCAGTAATATAATTTAAACACAATATAAAATGTTTGGACAAAGTAGAAGCCGAACCTAAATTTTATAAAACTGGCACAGAAAGTTCAAAATATGCACAGCTTAAAATGAAGCGTAGAAAGTAAAATAATTAGAAAATGGACATTTCATGAGCATTTTAAGATAAAGGTAAGGAAAAGAATGATCAGAGAAGGATAATGCAAAGAGCATAGAAAAGCCAGGCAAATCAAATATTACATGCAGCAACAAGAAAATCACACAGTGACAGGAAAATTGCTTAAATTCAGACAGCAGGATATGAAACAATATTGGTGTTTAAAAACGAATCAGTGTAGTGACAAAAATAGGCAGTTAAGTGTAATAAAATAAAGTGAGTGGCGCTTTAAAACTATGAAAAATCAAAAATTCAAAGGACAATTAATTTTAGATTTATAATATTTTAAATAATATAGCATAAGGCCAATTTGAATTTATAAGTAACATCAGTGAACTTAGTTCATTTTCTATTTTAAAATATTAGAAGGTGTTTTGTTAATAACGACCGTCATCAGCCAACAATCTTGTAAATGACAGCTTGAGTTTTACTCCTACTTTAATTAAAGAATTTTAATATTTACCATTTTCTTACAATAAAATAAAGTACACCATAAGATTCAGAAGTTCGTGATGCATCTACACAAATGAAGGTGGCAAAATCACAAGCATAAAATTATTTTCTCTTCGGCTACCACTTCGACGAGAACGGGTCCCGATCGCAGTTCCCGCAGCAGCAGTTTACAGCTTTGTGGGGAGTCCTGAACCTACAAGGGTGTTCCAGCAGCTCCGCCCAAGAGGTACCAGCACGCAACAGCAGTTTGAGCATCGCAGGGGCGAAGATTCCAGCGAGGCGCATCATAGAGGGCTTCCGAGACCAGCTCCGAACCTGCAAATTTGAGGTTAGTGTATTTGAACCAATTTAATCGGCGCTAGAGGGTTGGAACGAGTAAGCATACCTAGAACCCGAGCTGCAGAACTAGATTCCCATTGAATTTCGTGTCCATGAGCAGTCAGATTTGCAGAAATTGTAATTTAAGATGCCATTTGGAAGTTAGAATAAACAAATGCAGGAGTAGCGTCCTTATACAATCAAGGCGAGGTTTTCGACCTGAAAAACAAATGAGTATAGTGACGCCTATTGAAGGCGCAATTATTTAAAAACTTACCTGATAAATTTGTTCATTAAATTCCTTTGATAAATCATTTCACACGCGAACTGACAGCGTAGTTTGAATTATTTGGGCCAGAATATCTGACAGATTAGTAGCACCTGCGCAGTGCGTTTCAAATATAAGTTCAAGTTCATATTTGCAGTGGCGTACCGTTCAACTTTTAAAATTGACAAATTAGGAACCCAAGACCCGAGATTTGAGTTTCATGTTTTAATAGAGCTAGCGTATTATTCCTTATCAGATGAATGTATTATAAATAAAGGGCGAACTACCGACATTCTCAATTGGCGAACCCAGAAATAAATAGTTAATCAGTCAAAATTTTATTGCAACAAGATTCTAAAAAATAGTTGTGTGGTGAACTTTATGTATTATTTAGTTATATTACATTTATAATAATCATCAAGTCATCAAGTCACTATCATAACATTATTTAACAAATTTTCAGATTACCAAGATTCTTATGGAATAAGTGCACAAGTAATGTGTGTTACCTACTTGTTTGTTACATGATAATTTAACCACCCTGTGCAGAATAAACAAAGCGACAGGAGTTTTTGTCAATATGAATAAAATCTGGAGAGCAAGTAAATTAGAAGTTAAAACAAAGCTAAAAGTGTTTAACTGGACCGTTAAGGCAGTATTGTTATATGGGTGTGAATCGTGGGGAAATACCAGTGCGACAAAGCAAAGTTACAAATGTTTTTAAATAGATGCCTAAGATATATCCTTGGCATACGATGGCAAGACATGGTCTCAAACCATGAACTGATGGATAGAACTGGTCAGCCGGATGTATACTCAGAAATACAAAAAAAAAAAGGAAATAGGTACGGATGGATTGGACACACCCTAAGAAAAAGCAAAGAAGAAATCTGTATAGGTAACATGACCCTAGAGTGAAATCCACAAGAACGAACGAAAATAGAAGAACATCATAGAGACGCACCATACAAAAGGAAACAAAAAAGAAGATCCAACAGCTGAGGAGGTTGGCAATGGACAGAGACAAATGGAGAATTTTTGTCAGCACCTTATATCCCGTAGAAGAATAATGGGACTTGTATGTATGTATGTATGTATCTCTCATCAAGGAAGAAAGGCTGGAAGGAAAATTGATGGTACCAATAATTGTAAAGGCTGCCCTCAAAGAAACTACAGTTGAGGAGGAAAGCCGCACGCACTTCGACTTTGGATGAACGAGACGATGAAACATTGCGACGACGAGAATTAAGAAGACCGTTCTATTTAAAAGATTATGTTTTGCTTGCTGAACAAGGGACCCCACACTCTTATGTTTTAGCTCTGAAAACTAATGCAGCAAAACAATGGCACAATACAATGCAGGAATAAATAAATTTCCTATTGGAAAATCAAACCTGGAATTTAATGGATCATCCTCAGTACAACAAAACTATAGAAAATCGATGGGTGCTACGCATCAAATCGAAGGCTGATGGATCTGTGGATCGCTTTAAGGCAAGACCGGTTGCGAAAGGCTATTTGCAAGTTGCTGATGATAAAACGTTCAGTCCTGTGGCACGTCTTGACATCATCAGAGCTGTGTGCACTATTGCAGCATCGGAAAACTTAGAACTGCTAAAAAAGTTAGAATTTCAGTGCAGTATTTTAGAGTAGCAGAAGTAATCTTATAAGGTCCCAGAGCAGATTACAAGAACAATTTAGATACTAATTGTTGTCTCACTAATGATTCTGAGCTCAACAGAACGTAAGAAAGAATTATTGAAGTAACATCTTAAAATAGGAATTGGGCCATCCAGTTCAAAGGTGTACAAACTGCGAAGCAAGCACGTTGACGGATTTCAAGTTACTAGTATGTAACGTTTGCCTGCAGATCAAATTTGTATTTCCGAATATTAATATAATATTTAAATTTGATTCTTGTCCGACCTCACGTTATCGTAATTTCCGTAATGTCAATGCACGAGATGATAAGCGCGCAGGGACCGACGTCACGTCCAGAGATAACAAGGAAGTACCGAGTCGAATGGCGCGCCGCTATCCCCACTCGCTATCCCCCACTTGAGAACTTTTCCAGGGCACATAAAAGGAGATTCCAACGAGATTCCAGCAGATTTTTCCAGAGACTCTCCAGACCCCAGTCCGACTCCCGTTCCCGATTATCCCTGATTCTCTTCCGGTAACCGTGAGTAGATAACCAGACCTGTAAAGAATTCGAAGAAGAGATTCTCCCGGAACCATTTATTTCCCTGAAAGCCGAATCCCGACCTGTTACCGTTATTAATTATCCCGGGCCTTAGTTGAATTGGTGGCTAAATATTGCATCCTCTTCACTAAAGCCATTATTAATTAAACCTGGACTTAGTTGAATTGGTGGCTAAATATTGCATCCTCTTCACTAAAGTCATTACTAATTAACCCAGAGCTTAGTTGAATTGGTGGCTAAATATTGCAACCTCTTCACTAAAGTCATTACTAATTAACCCGGAACTTAGTTGAATTGGTGGCTAAATATTGCATCCTCTTCACTAAAACCATTATTAATTAAACCTGAACTTAGTTGAATTGGTGGCTAAATATTGCATCCTCTTCACTAGGGCCATTACTAATTAACCCAGAATTCGCCAGTCGAAAATAGTCCGAGCGCACGAAATTTCCCGGCCGGCTTTGGAGGAAAAGCGGCCACATTGAGCTCACGTTCGGACTATGAAATTGAAGTCATATTTATTAACGTAATGCGGCGTTTTTAGTTTACCCGTCTCCAGACGTCCCTAAATTAATTTAGAGGCAGCACGCCGGGCTTCACCCGCGTCTTATCAGTTAAATCTCCAGAACCGTGATCTGTTTTATTGTATAATTGACAGACCGTTTAATTCGATTTTTTCCAGCTACCAACTCGAAGGGACAGAAACGGGGCCGCTTATCAACCGCACCTGCAATGCCTGGCCGACCGCCGAGATAAGAACGCCGGTTATCAGCTCCAGCCGTCTACACGAGTTTATTGTAATTTCTTGTTAATAATGAATGTTGAAATATCTAAGTGTATCACAGCTAAACAAATTAAATTGTTTAATTGTATCCCGATGGTGTTTTTGTATGTTAAACTTGTAATATTCCACCCTTCTCGTAAGGGTATATTAAATTTATCCGCGGGATAACTCACTGTCGAAGAGGGTTCGGTACACTCGAGTATAAATAAATACGGGAACAACGATATGTTAGTAATAAATCAATATAATGTATTTAACTGTGTTACAAAATGCGAACTGAACTGTATATCATAAAATACGAAAGTTACAAATACTATCGATTTCACGTTGAAATTCTGTTGGCGGTGTAGGCAACCCACAAGGCGCCTCTGTGGAGGAGGTCACGAGCTTTGGAGGTGTCCTTCCTCGGGCGGGCAGCGAGTGTTCCCTTCCGCACCGATTTGCGAAAATTCTCCGCTCGAAGCCGATCGATGTCGAAAATCCCAAAAGTTTTGTTTGCAGACGCTGTCCTTCTGCGGATTTTACGAATTAAAATACATGGCGAGCTTTACCTGAAGAAATGTTTGTTCGTTTAGTGTTTAATGTGCGATGCCTCCCTGGAAGTTGGTGTTCCCTCCGGACGGGCTCAGCAGGCAAACCGGTAGCTCGCAATTTCCAGGTGCGTAGATAGTTTTTCGCCTCTCGCAGGTAGAACGGAGCGCCTTATCGGAAGGTCCGGCTGGCGAGATAGTGCGCTATCGGCTCCAGGTCGTTGCTTCGACTTTATTTACGTTTGATATGGCTTTTGGACGGGGAACGGTGCCTTCGGGCCTCGCAGATTAGGCGGTGGCTTCCGGCACAGTCATACGCTGTGAATCACACAAAATTAATCTTCGCCGAAATCGGACAATTTGTTGGCCTTTTGTGCACTGCGAATAAACAGGATTTCGCAGTCGATGAGGGCACGGGAACGTACGGGTAAGGAGATTATAAAATATTCCAAGATCTCAACAACGTGTGCTGGATCTTGTAATATTTCGGATGCAAACGCTACACTACTAACCAGAATTTACCGACATGATAGAATAGCGTTCAGTACAGGTTATTTATAACGGGTGTGAACTATCTTAATCTTGCAAACAGTTCGTAACGACAAAATGGCGGTAGGAAATGCAGCCAGATTAGATAGCGGATCAGGTCAGGTATCTTCTTATCGGATGAAGATCGGTTAGAGAGAGCGGCAGTCGGGCGGTCTTCGTATTTATAGTATCGGGGTCCCTTATTTGCTGCTTCCGGTGGCGATTAGAGTAGGAGGGGAGTTTCGCTTGCGCGCCGCCTTATCGTAACTTGCGGCATCGGATGTCGATCGGCTTATCATCGGTTGGATCCGAAACGTTTAAAAAGCGCGCTGAATTTAATTCAAATGCTTTTTGAGCATCCCTAAGAATTAATCTCAGGGCGAAACGTTACAAACCATCATATATCTGAGGAACCAAAATTATCTCCGACTGTTTAATAGCTACCCGACGAGCGTAGAGTTTAACATCCCTTACAAGAAGGGATGGGTGTTACAAGTACACAGCGAACCATCAGTTTTGCGTAGTAGAGGTGTCAAAATTTTTGACTCAATTTTTCTGCATACGTGTTTATAAGCAGCTTTAGGACCCTTTGCAATAAGACCGTTATCATAGTCCTTTCTGTCTTGGGTAATGTCATGTGATAACTGGTTGGAATACTCTCTATGAACTAAGAAATCGGCTATAGTTGGTTCGTTTGAATGTTTTCCATAATAAGATTTTAAATTTTGCTTGACATATTAAATTATAGTTAATCCATGCGTTTAAAGAATTATGTTTAATCGTAAATTATTTGCTAAAGCACTTTCTTAAGTGCTTGTTAGTTATACTTGATTATTACCTTAGAAGTGTATTTAGGACAACGATAATTTATTATTTATAAGGTTGATATAATAGGGCTGTGATCTGAACCGCCAAATGGAAGGAGATATGAAATCTTAAGACACAAAATTATCATCGTTGGTCAATATTAAATGCCCCCTGTGGGTTGGGGTTAAAATACATCCACAGTATCCCTGCTTGTCGTAAGAGGCGACTAAACGGGTTGGAGCATGGGGCTAACAACCCCACTCCGGAAAAAAGCTATTGTTACGAAACCTCAAGAATCAAAAGCCGGACGGAAACCACGACGACGACCCTGCAATGATATACGGATATGCACATGGAATGTACGAACAATATATAGAAGCCGCGCATTACAAGAACTCAGAGAAGTCCTAGATAAATACAAGGCGGACATCACAGCTATATAAGAAGCTAGATGGCTAGGCAAAGGCATAATTGAAAGAAGGAATTACAACTTTTATTATAGCTGTAACAAGAAAGATCACACATTTGGAGCAGGATTCATTGTTACAAAAAAAGTGAAGCATTTGATAATAGACTTCCAGACAGTAAACCCAAGAATATGCACAATGAGAATGAAAGGAAGATTCTTTAACTACAGCTTCATCAATGCACATGCACCGACTAATGAGAAGCCTGACGAAGAGAAGAAAGAGTTCTATGACTTGCTAGAAGATGTATACAAGAAATGCCCAAAACGCGACATCAAAGTCATCCTAGGGGATATGAATGCCCAAATAGGCCGCGAGGCAATATATCGACCAAATATTGGCAAACAGAGTCTCCATGCAACTAGCAATGAAAATGGAAGGTTCCTAATCAACTTTGCGGCGTCGCTCAATATGACAGTGATGAGTACGTACTTCGAACATAAACAGATACGTAAAGAAGCATGGACATCCCTTGATGGCACCACCAAAAGCCAGCTGGATCACGTGCTAATTGACTCACGCCATGCGACAGATATAATAGACGTAAGGTCGTTCCGAGGGGCAAAAATCGACTCGGACCACTACTTAGTAATGGCGAAGCTACGAGCTAGAATATCTATGCAAAAACAAAAAACAGGGCTCAAAAATAACAAATACAACATAGATAATTTGAAAGACGACACAGAACTAATGGAATACCAACAGGCTTTGGATAAAAATCTAACAAAGACCATGCCGCAGGAAGGAACTAACATACAAGACTCATGGACAAGATGTATGGAGATAATAAAACAAACTACTGAAGAAACTCTAAGAAATCAGCCAATAAAGGTAAATCATAATTGGTTTGACAAAGAATGTGCCGAGATGACAAACAGGAAGAATGCCGCATACATAAAGATGCAAAGAACACAGAGAACTAGGAACAGTTACGAAGAATACCGAGAACTAAGAAAAGCGGAAAAGAGAATACACAAACGTAAGAAAAAAGCATATAATGAAAAACAACTAGAGATGATAGAACTGAACAACCAAAATGAAACACGGAAAATGTACAAAAAAGTAAATACTATGCGGAAAGAATTCTTACCCAGAGTCACAATGTGCAGAGATAAGCATAACCACATACTCAGTTCCAAAGAAGGCATACTTAATAGATGGGTAGAGTACTATGAGGAACAGTTAAATGAGAATCAAGAAAACCATCAAGACAGAAGTACAGAAGACCAAGTAGAAGACCCAGACAATAATGGAGGACAAGAAAAGCTGAACCCCCCAACACTAGAAGAGGTAGAGGGTGCAATAAAACAGCAGCCGTTAATAAGCACACCGTGCCGACCAATTATAAAAAGGAGGTGGGGTTTAGCGATGGCGCCGAATTCAAAAAAAGAGAGCTTGCTTATAAAAAGAGTATTCCAACCAGAAATCGGAAAGCTATTTAAAATCAGGCCAGACTGCTTGATTGTCATTCAGTGACACTTTGTAAAAAACCTTCAAATTTGACATATGCATTTGAGAATTCTGGAAGACATATACGTTTTTCAACTTTTTCTATGATAGTATACGACTTTAAAAACTCAGGTTAAACAACTAGTACATAGGTACTAAATCATGGAAAATGTTAAACTGCCTTAACAAAACAGTTACATGTTCAATTTATAGATGAACTGTCATTACTTGAAAGCTGCTTGACTTTAGAAAATTATGTATTGATTGTATGAAACCAACTTAGACATGACATACACTTTTATGATGTAGGTACTTGATTTTAAATAGATTTTCAATTTTTGGTTGGAATACTATACCCGTATCATCGTGCTTAGGCGTCTTTTGGGTTGTCTACCTTCCAGTGTTACTCAATTTTTGTTATGATCAGTGTTTCGCGCGTGCTTATAGTTCAGCGCTGCTACCAACTTACTGTCAGGGTTACTAGTATCAGCTGTCAATTTCACTTTATTGGCGCCTCTCGAGATCTTGATATTTATATAGTTAAACTAGTAATTTTGAGTTAAACCAAATAAGGTAATTTTTCGTATATTTAAGGATTATAATTAAAATTTAATTTAGTGAATTATTGCTTATTAGAAATGTCTGTAGTTGTGGAGGGGTAAGTGTTTATTATTTAGTAAATCAGTGTAAGAAATTTATGAACTGTACTAAATTTTTAATAATTTCAGAGAAAATAAATTAATTTGCGGCATATGCAACACAACATTTAGTTGTGTTTCGACTAAAAATTGACATTTGAAGACCAAGCATAATGAGGGTGTAGAACATAGGAAATTACAATATATCAATTGTCCAATATGTCCCGAAGAAGAAAAGGAACCCCTTACAAATCATGACTCCCTTATAGCCCATTTAACAAAAATTCATAGCGTAAGTATCAAACAATATAATCTTGATTTCAAGAACAAGGAAGAATTCGAAACGTGGAGAAGTCAGGACGATAGAGAAGTTGATTTTGCTTGTGTTAGAATTGTAAAACGTCCCAATGGTGAAGAGCATGTCTATTATAATTGTAATCGAAGTGACTGGAGAGGTTAAAAATGTTTATGGTTTTTAAAATTAACAATAATAAGTAAAAAATATATTTATAGGTTTTAAAAGTAATTGCACCAAAAGGACTATGAAGACTGGGGGCAGTATTAAAATTGTTGGAGGAGTTTGTCCATCAAGGATATGTGCAAAGATCTCCAAAAATGGTACCTATCTAAAAGCATTTTGAATATGTAGAAATATTGATGACAAGACTTGAATTTTCAAGGAATCAGTGTAAAATTTATTAAAACACATGTGGGACATGAAGAGGAACTGAGAACTAGGTGTTTATTGAAGAAGGAACAGGAAATGATTGTAAAGAAGTTAAACTTAGGTGTTACGAATGAGAGAATACTACACGATGCCAGAGAAATTAACAACAAGCAACTGGAGCGAATAAATTTAATCACTAGAGCAGATATCAAATATTTAACCAGGAAATTTAACATTGATAAGAAACGAGATGCAGATGATATGATAGCTACAGCATTAAAAGTTGAAGAATGGAATGAAGATGGTAAAAATCAAGCATTTTTATTCAAAAAACTTGGTACGTAACCATAGTTACATTAAGAATTTCCTTTGTTGTGAAGTTCGATAGCCTTGGGTTAGTTGGTGGAGGTTGGTGGTAGCAACTAAAAATGTTTTAATAGGTGAAAGTCATCCTGTGTTGAGAGAAGAAGATTTTGCGCTAGGATATATGAATAATATGATGGAGAAAAAACTCGAGAGCTTCAAACGTATAATTTGTATTGATGGAACTCATGGAACAAATCGAAGGAATTATGAATTGACAACAATATTAATAAAAGACGATGAAAATATGGGCTTCCCCGTCGCGTTTTTGGTAACAAACAGACTAGATCAGGTAATTCAAGAAGTTTTTTTTGCAGCTTTAAAGGAAAAAGTAGGAGATGACATCGATGTTGAATATATAATGAGTGACGACGATCCGAAGTATTATAACGCATGGACCAAAATAATGAATAAAAAACCAAGAAGACTGCTTTGCAGTTGGCACATTATTAAGAATTGGAATATTCAAGGAAGATCAAAGCTAAAGAAGCAAGAAATTAAATTAGAGATGAAGAAAGAAATGAGAAACATTTTAAAAGAAACCAAAGAAGAAAATTTTATTGTATTGAAAGAGAAGTATTTTGATCATTTGAAAGAAGAAGGCGAAGTTGATTTTTTGAATTACCTAGAAAAGTATGTTGCTTTCAGCATTTTGTTATGAATATTTAATAAAGACTATATAAAATTTTGTTTTTGCAGGTATTATTTTCAGAGCCAGGAAAGGATTATGATGTGGGCGCATTGCTACAGGATTGGCGCGGGCATCAACACCAACATGGCGATTGAAAGTTTAAATAAAGTTCTAAAGCACAATAAAATGGCAGGCAATCGAAATAGTATTAGGTAATTTGTATTTAGTCATAAGCCTAATAATTTCTGAGGTTATTTTTAGAATCGAAAAATTATTGGATTTATTAGAAGAACTGGTGAATGAGAAGATGTGGAAAAAAATTTTGAATAAAGAAAGACCGAACACAAATAATTATCAACATAAGATTACGGCACAAGCTCACATAAAGGCAGAACAAATGAAAGATTTAGTGGAATTTCTAGAAGTAGGTAAATTTAAGGTAAAGTCATCAAGTGGTGAGAAATTTTATAGAATATCTTTTAATGAATTGTGTGATGAGGATTGTAGAAGTGTGTATTGTAACGAATGTAATGTTTGTATACATAGATATATCTGTGAATGTCCGGAGTATGGCGTGAAAACTGCCTTGTGTAAACATATACACGCAGTAGTTTTGTATGAAAGGGGGAGTGAGTCTGTTGCAGGTTTTTTTTATATGGAAAAAATTAATTCAGAAGATTTATGGATTCAAGAACCAACAACAACTGAAACTCGTTATCAAGTCGAATTGTCTCAGTTTTTGGAAGAAAATCAGAGGAAAGAAGATGAATCTGTTAGTTTTGAAAAGCGAAAAGAGGTACTGATGTTATTAGTAGATATTCTTTATTAAGAAGGATTATTCATTTACAAATTAAATTCTAGATTGTGTTAGAAGAATTGAATAATTTTATGAGGAATTTAGATAAGGAATCATTTGAATATTTTACGGAGAAGGTTACAGCTCTTAAAAATAATATGGAGGAAGAGAAATTATGCAGAAAGAGGAAAATAGAGAAGCAAACTTATTATCCCAACAAGGAAAAATAGATGATAAACGTTTCTCAAAACATACTTGTAAACTTTCATTTAATTTCAAAAGTTGTATTGGAAATATGTATACACAGTGTGTCCCAGGATTGATGTTACAAGGGGTGAGATGGACTTAAAATTTTTGAATTTTATTTTAAGAGTGTGGGATTAGGTCCTGCTGGATGTGAAGATAATTTTAAGAATATTTTCAATTTTTGAAAAAACAAGTAGGCCTTGGCAGGGAAGCAAAAACTATTTTATTTTTAGGTAAACTACCCTTTTTGTTTATGATACGGCAAAATTTTACTAAGAAAAGTTGTTCAGAATGGAAAATTATGTTCCTATACAAAATTTCAGGAAGATCTACGCACTTAGATTAAACCATCATTTTTAATAAATACAATTTTGCTCAATTTAAAAAAAATACGGTTTAATCTGCGTAGTTATATCTTTCTGAAATTTTGTATAGTGCCATAATTTATTATTCCGAACAACTTTTCTTGGTAAAATTTTGGCGTATCATGAACAAAAAGGGTAATTTACTTGAACAGAAAAAGGTTTTTACTTTACTGTCAAGGCCGACTTGTTTTTTCAAAAACTGGAAATTTTCCTAAGATTCGCTTCAGACCAAGGAGGACCTAATCCCACAATCTTAAAATAAAATTTAAAAATTTTTAGTCCATCTCACCTCGTGTAACATCAATCCTACACAGTGCAATTAGTGATCTGCGATCGTAATTATTCTGGTAGTTTAAATTTTTTAATATGTTTTATAAACTGGTCTCCTAATGTTAAATCCATGTTTTCGACCTTGGTTCGCCTGTGCGTGTGCCGCCATCTTGAAAAAACCAGTCGACATCACAGAAAAATCTAGTTTTTGGTATATATCTCCTTTCCGATGCAAATTTGGGTTAAAGTAACCTTAACAAATTTTGTAGAACATAAAATTTTCTACAACTGTTGTATTTACAATTTTCTTCTATCTCTAATAGGTACCGAGATATAAAGTCGTTAAGAAGCGTATAAGTTTGAAAAAAACAAGTAAAATGTAGGACTAGGTTTGGTTTTTCGTGAGTATCTCATTTGCAGTGCAATTTCGAGAAAAATTTATTAACACTAATTTAGTAGAGCATAAAGTTTCATAAAAGAGGTGAATGTACAATGTTTTTTTATCTCTCTTAGTTATCGAGGTTCTAGTCTACCAAAAACAGGTCAAAAAACAACGGTATAGTGTTTTGAACTTGGTATTCGTCATTCCCTTGACTCTAGTTTCTGTCTCTTATTCAGGCCCTGAACAGCTTCAATGGTGTCTTCCTCTGTCTCATCAGCCAAATCTGTGGCGACTGGGTCACCAAATTCCTCATCATCATCGACGAAAGCTTCTACAGCATTCCCGTACGAGTTGCCGTTGCAGTGAATGCAGAGTAGGAAGCATTTCAAACCCGACTTTCTGCAGGTGCACTTTCCAGCACAACCTTTTTTGCATTGGTAGGATATAAAGTTCAGCAAAGCCTGAGGTGCAGTTTCCTTCAACATTGGTACTGAAGTTGGTAACCTAACGGCATTCTTCTTCCACCCCCATTCCGTTGGATCTCTATCGCGCCCAAGCCAAGTCTGCACTTTCAAGTATATTCTTGAAGTGGGTACGTTAAATTTTCCAAATTGGATTTCTCATTGCCGCCATACAAAAGTGCAAATAATTGTTCGGTTTCCCGTTTTGCATTTGAATCTTGAAACTCACGAACAAGTTCATTCACTGAAGGGTTCTTGAGAAGAATATTACAAAATTTGTATTTGCCTTGACCGAATGGAGCACCAGTTGTGTCGCAGCCACTTATGACGTGAATGAATAAAATGTCTTTAACTATTTCAATGTGTTTAAAACATTTGTTGGAGTACATCGCATAAGGTGATTTGCCTTTACCAACTTTTTGGTAATATACGTTGGGAGGAGAAAGAGTGGATGCATGCTTTCAGAAAACAAAACCTCAACAGAAGTTGTAAGTCTGGCACGTCGTGCTCTTTCCACCGTCTTAGTGCTTTACTTTTCTACCAAATCTGGGTATTCATCGAAGACTACTACTGCATCGGCACCATAATGATTTTGTATATAGTACCGGGTGTCAACGAATTTATTAGACAAGTCATAACTTCTAGAGTATTAGGTGTATCAAAATGATATTTGGTATAGGTAAATGGTATAGGGAAAGGAAAGTTTTCGCATATTTTTCACTTTCTGGTCACTTCCGGTTTTACCGGAAATGGCTCCCGTTTCGAATTTTTAAATAGAACACTCTGTATATTTTTGCATATTTGGATTTCTGAGACAATTTTGGATCAGCATGTGACATTTTAAAAACTTATCCATGGCACACTTGACAAAAGTAAATAAATCATTATCTAGTATTTTGCTTAGAAATATTTAACTTATGAGCTTATTTTTAATCCAATCGCAAATAAATTAGTATCGTTAGATTCGCCAAAAAATTCTCTTTTCGGAAAGTGCTTGTCAAAAAAGGGTCGCCATTTGAACAAAAATAGTAGACAAGAAAACGTGCTTTTGCCAACTTGTCTCATTCCTATCTATCATACTAATCACTCAAACTTTGCGATTGTAATTTTCTGACATCACCTGAGGTCTTTAGATTAGTTTGGGTCTGATCATGGCCACCTAGATGCCATATTAAAACTGGCTCTAAAAAAATCAAGTAGGCTTAAAAACTTTTTAAAATGTCACATTCTGATCCAAAATTGTCTCTGAAATCCAAATATGCAAAAATATACAGGGTGTTCTATTTAAAAATTCGAAATCGGAGCCATTTCCGGTGAAACCGGAAGTGACCGAAAAGTGAAAAATACGCGAAAATTCTCCTCTCCCTATACCATTTACCTGTACCAAATCTCATTTTAATACACCTAATACTCTAGAAGATATGACTTGTCTAATAAATTCGTTGACACCCGGTATACCTGACTTATTGCTGGAAAATGACAGAAAAAGGTTGAGCACGACCACATAAAACTTTGTGCAGTAGATATCCCCCATCAACTACATGTATTTTGCTGCTTCCCAGTTTGGTGTCGTTTGGTAGAGGGTTGAAAGATGAATAAAAGATGGACTTCGTTCCTTTGCGCATGCCTTTCTCTAAGAAAAGAGACAATAGGACAGAAGAGAGTCCCCGTCCTGGAACTAGATTCTAGCCACAGCATTTTTATGACCATATATCTCGGTAACTATTAGAGATAGAAGAAAATTGTAAATACAACAGTTGTAGGAAATTTTATGCTCTACAAGATTTGTTAAGGTTACTTTAACCGAAATTTGCATTGGAAAGGAGCTGACATATGAGAAAAACTAGATTTTGCCTGGGTTTTTCAAGATGGCGATGCGCGCACATGCGCCCCAAGGTCGAAACCTTGAATTTTACAACAGGGGACCAGTTTATAAAACATATGTTAAAATTTAAACTACCAGAATAATTACGATAGCAACCCCTTTTTTTCGCTCTTTGCACTGGCCTAATAATAATAGTATAATGTTTGTATTAAGTAAGTGAAATGTATAATAAAATAAATATATATAAATGTATATGGACAGGGTTCTCAATGAAATTGAGCTTAAAGTAATTTTTAAAACAAATTTCTAACATCTTAAATAAAATCTTGTTTTATTTAAAAGAAGTTGAATTAGTCAATTTTTATGTATATTAATAACTAGGTTAAAAATAAATGTTTTTAAGTTTTTATAGCATAAGTATGCATTTTCAATGAAAGATCAAAAGGTATTGTGTATCCATAACGCAGCATGCAATGGAAATCTCACAAATTGTAACAGTAGTTTGATTAAATCTGAATGCTACTTACTATGATTCTGATTCAGATCCTACAATCCTGCAGTTTTCGTTTTATGAGTATAATTCAGTTATCAAAGATAGCTTAGCTCAGATTTGATATTATGCATTACTTTTAAACCATACTTCCAGTTATGTGATTTTCTTCAAAAGCTTGCTGTCGCATCTAGATAGTACACAAAATTTATATATGAAGTTTCAACACCATACCTCTTTTCGTTTTTGAGATATTTTGTTCACACACAGACAGACCAATGAACAAAAACAATGTTTTGGGTTCAGGAGACTCTAAAACGTGAAAACTCAATTTCGAATTTTTGGGGTGAATCAAATACTTCCTTTATTGTAAAAGGAAGTGAAAAATTAGTTGTAAATATCTTGAAACTTTAAAAACCTATAAAACATTGGAGTTTGGATATGAAATCAGCATAAAAGCAGCCTTAATAATGTCAAACTGCCCAGTAACCAGAAACAAAAAACCATAAAATTTTGTTTTTCACGCTGTAGTGAAAATTAAACAAAAACTAGGATCTGAAAGTAGATCATAGATCTACTTAACTTAATCGAATCTCTATCCCTCTTTACCATTTAAGAGATTCTCACGTGAAACAACAATGTGCACACATTGCATACTAAATAAAGTAAGTGCATTCGAAACACTGTTGTCGTCATACATTTTGTAAACACTTTCAATGTAGTGCTTATCTATAAATTATTCTACATATGTTTCACTGTTAACATTTTAAGTTTCCTAAATTTGAAATGTATTTTCTTAAAATGATTTACATTGTTCTGCTTTTATATTATTAGGATTTCCTATTTCAATATTTTTCAATTGATAATGAGAGGTTAAAATTGGATAGGTAAATATACTAGTTTAATTGTTAGTGTTTACAGTCAGTTACTATGATTGCACAGCAAAATCTAAAATTTCAGTTAAATAATAGCCTTGCCTTCCCATAAACTACAAATAAACAAAAATTTACACTAAAATAAGTTTATCTTTTAAACTGAATCCTGACAAATTGAACATCCACTAGATATTGTTAAATAGATTCACATTTGTGATAATCATAAAAATGGAAACAAATCAAATGACGTTATAAAATTCTAAATAATTAGCAAATTCCCCTTAGAAACTGAAATGTATTCCCATTTTTTAAATTTATAAGCATTAATGAATTAACATACAGTAAGCACGTGCATGCTTACATTGATAAAATTGGTAATCAATGAATTAACAGTTTGTGGTATGTATAGAAGTGATAACGTAAAGTACTGCAATTATAATTTTTTATATATGTTTTTATATTAAATAAATTAATAAAGGCATAATTTTTATATACTTATTTCATATTTTTGCTTTAGATTTCTCCGATTTTTCTTTCAAACGGAACATAATTTAAATGTATGTGCATCCCGGGAGCGTTTTACCTCGTATTCTTTACACCATGAGTATGTGCACTCTTTAATACGTATATTATATTTTTTTGAATTCGGCGCCATCACTAAACTCCACCTCCTTTTTATAATTGGTCGGCACGGTGTGCTTATTAACGGCTGCTCAATAAAACGACTGCACAACCATGATATAAATACAAGGGTATGCTTGAGAGATGGTAACCCACTGCGCACGTGAACCACATGACGTCACATTCGTAAGGTCTCGGGCATGATTATCATGGTCGCGGGTATATCAGGAGGGCTTCGGCATGTTGGACGATGGTTGCACGCATTGCACGTCGATAACCCTAACCTCATTTATACGGTTTCTCTCCTGTGTGGATTCTTGCATGTTTAACTAAATCGCGTTAGAACAACTATAAGGTTTTTCTCCTGTGTGCGGAAAAGAGTTATATCAATAAAACCGCGTATTATTCACACGAAAAATAGCATTTATTACAATTGCGTACGATTTCCCTCCATTTCACCATTAACTTGACCCACTACAAATGCAAAATACGATTTTTTCGGGAGACTTTTAAAACGTAACTTTCAAATTGCCACCTATTGATGACGTCGTCTGGTTCACGCTTTCTCATTGGTCGTTGAGAAAAGCTGCGCTCGAGCATACCCTTGTATTTATATCATGTGCACAACAATAAATCGCCTGGTACAGATGGCCTACCAGCAGAATTGTACAAAAATGGTAGCAACCAGTTAATCAGAACCATACATAAAAATATTACCGAAGTATGGGAACAGGCTATATTTCCAGATGAATGGAATTCTGGAATAATTTGCCCCATTCACAACAAAGGGGACCAACTACAGTGCAGAAACTAACACATTGCTCAATGTGATATACAAAATATTCTCATACATACTATACACACGACTGAAACCTCTGGCAAGTAGAATAATCGGAAAATATCAATGCGGATTCCAACAAAATAAATCAACGACAGACCAGCTATGCACATTAAGGCAGATACTTGAAAAGACACATGAGCATAACATAGGCACACATCATCTATTCATAGACTTTAAGAGCGCATACGACAGCATTGATAGAAAAGAACTATATAAGGCCATGGAAGAATTTAATTTCCCCCAACATTTGATTAAACTGACACGGCTAACAATGGAACGAGTAGAATGTAGAGTTAGGATACAAGGGGATATGTCCCGCCCCTTTACTACCAATAAAGGTTTTCGGCAAGGGGATGCACTATGTTGCCTATTGTTCAATATCGCCTTTGAAATAGCGGTGAGAGATTCCAAAGCTAATACATGAGGCACAATATTTAACAAATCTGTCCAAATACTTGCCTATGCAGATGACATAGACGTTATTGGGAGAAGCGTACTATAGGTATATGAAAGAAGCCTTCATAGCACTGGAGAAAGCCGCCGCAAAAATGGGATTAGAAATAAATGAATCAAAAACTAAATACATGGCTGTAACTAATGAAAACAAGCTAGCAAGAGTACGGCAGAATCTAACTATAGGAGAACACAATTTCGAAAGTGTGAGAGAATTCATCTATTTAGGCTCACAAGTAAACCGAGATAATATAACCAGTGAGGAAATACAAAGACGCATAGTACTGGCAAACAGATGCTACTACGGATTAAAAAAACAACTACATAAAAACCTCTCAAGACCGACCAAAATTAAAATATATAAAACCCTCATCAGACCGGTCCTCACATATGGAGCTGAGACCTGGACTATAAACAAACAGGATGAAAACGCTCTATCAATCTTTGAGCGGAAGGTCTTAAGAACCATATATGGAGCAGTGAACAAAAACGGAAATTGGCGTAAATACTATAATTTCGAGTTATAACGGAAATTTGATGAAAGTGACATAATGTCAATTAGAATTGGGAGGCTGCAATGGATAGGACATGTAGAGCGGAAGGATGAAGAAGAGCCGGTAAAACAAGTATTAAATACTATCCCACAAGGCAAGAGATCAGTAGGACGACCAAAAGCTAGATATATGGACGCTATCGAAAAAGACTTAAAAGGTATTGGGGTATGAGGATGGAGAGTAAAAGCAAGAAGTCGGAACCAATGGCGGAAGATAATTGAGGAGGCCAAGGCCCATAAAAGGCTGGGGTGTCAATGATGATGGTCAATATTAAATAAACCTGGCTTCCAGACTAAATCTCAGGGTCTTTCTTTGGTATTCTATTTACAAACCATTGTGACCTCCCCCGTATCACCACTGAGGTGAAATATTGAATAAATAAATAAATTCAATCTACTACAGACAACTTAAAGTTCACAGATGTATATTTAAAAAACTGTAATGCTGTTTTACAGAATAAGTGGATAACTACCTACTAATAATTTAAGTGATACAAATAAATTTTCAATAATCTATTAATACTACTGTGATTTAAAAAATAAGAAATACCTTGCAAGTGTGCACTACTATATAAAAAATGTACACACATTCAAAACATTGTACAATCAATATGGAACATTATATAATTATTTACAATAAACAATTTTAACTTTACATTAACTTTTCACATAGTATAAACGAAAACATTTTGAGAAGGAAATGCCTAGGTAAGTCTATAATTGTTACAATTTTACTGTATTTTTGATTTACCTTATTTTAATTTTCAGAAGAATATCTGAATGGTGTTCTTCCACCGTGATAAAACATAAAAAATAAATACTTAAGTGAACTATTATACAATAAAAAAGTATTAAACTTCAGCTAAACAGAAACACTTTGTTAGGGTAATACAACCCTTTTGCATGTGAATGGGCGCATTCAGACGACACAACCGTTGAGTGAGCGCTGAGCAAGCGCTCAGTTTGAGCGATGTAGGTTTGCTGAATGGTCTTTTTCAATTTACGTTGAGCTAACTGTCAAAGTTGTTTATTTTAACCTATAAATACAGCTGAATGTTGTGTTTTTGTGTTAAGAGTTACAAATCAACTATAATACGTGAAATAAATAATGTATTTATATTTTTATTCGAATTTCCAAATAAACCAATCTATTATGAGCGATGATACTATTAATAACAAATTAAAGTGTACTATCTTTATATTTTGTTCAAATGAAGGAGCAAATATTATTTGATGAGATTATTAAGATAAATTAACCCGTAATTAGTGTAATAGGAAAGTACGTCATTATGTAGATACTATCTAACAATAACTACCTAATAATCTTTATTTAAATTTGTCTTGCGCGGTAAACACGTCCATCTTACTGAGCAGTTTCTGATCAGTGAGCGGTTTTGAAATACGCTACTTAAAATGGCGACCGCTACCACGGAGCGGCTAAGTGAGCGATCGCATTCAGCGACATTTCACTCAACAGTTGTACAACTGTTGTGTCGTCTGAATGCGCCCAATGACATGCTATAGGTAAACACCTGTTTCCCTTTCAGTGAAATTTAACAGTTTAGTAGTTCTCATTTTCAGTGAACTCCCTTATAGTATATTCTTTCTTATCAAATTCAAGAGCAAACAGTTCCACGATAGTGTTTCTGCATTTCTACTGGTAAAGGCTGAATAATTTTTCATTAAACTTACCCGTTCATTAAATATTAACACTGCTTTTCTTCATTTCATTTGAGTTTTAAAACATCTTATATTCATAGCTCCTATGTTATTAGTAATCCTTTTATCAATGCATTATGTAAATTACGTAATAATTGTCATATTTCTACTCACAGTCTTATTCTTACACATATATCATAGGTTTAAGACATCCTTAAATGTATATTCATACGATTCATAAACTATGTTTCTATGCTGTCTTAAATTTACAAATAATGAATAAATAAAGAACTCCTCCTGTATGTTTCCTCGAATGAACAACTAAGCTGCTTTTCTGAGTTTGCTTTATATGTATCCATAACTGCAATATAAATAAGGTATTTCCCTTTACATATTGAACTAAATTACATTTGTGTCTTGTTCTATAGTCACAAATAGAACAAATAAGGTGTTTCTTGTGTATACTTCCTCACATGCTCAACCAACCATCAATACTGTGCTGCTTTAAAATTGCAAATATGGCAAGAATACGTTTTTATCCAGTATGTTTCTTCATATGTGCAAGTAAATTACTTTTCTGTGTTGCTTTATACTCACAAATAACACAGCAATACGGTTTTTCTCCGGTATGTTTCTTCATATGGCAAACTAAATTGCTTTTCTGTGTTGTTTTATACTCACAAATAGAACAAGAATAAGGTTTTTCTCCGGTATGTTTCTTCATATGTCCAACTAAATTACCTTTCTGTGTTGTTTTATACTCACAAATAGAACAGGAATAAGGTTTTTCTCCGGTATGTTTCTTCATATGGCAAACTAAATTGCTTTTGTATGTTGCTTTATAGTCACAAATAGAACAAGAATAAGGTTTTTCTCCAGTATGTTTCTTCATATGTTCAACTAAATTACCTTTCTGTGTTGTTTTATACTCACAAATAGAACAGGAATAAGGTTTTTCTCCGGTATGTTTCTTCATATGTCTCACTAAATCACTTTTCTGTGTTGCCTTATACTCACAAATAGAACAGGAATAAGGTCTTTCTCCGGTATGTTTTTTCATATGTTTAACTAAACCACATTTGTATGTTGCTTTATACTCACAAATAGAACAGGCATAAGGTCGTTCTCCGGTATGTTTTTTCATATGTTTAACTAAATCACATTTCTGTGTTGCTTTAAACTCACAGACAGAACAATCATAAAGTTTTTCTCCAGTATGTAACTTCAAATGGTTAACTAAGATACTTTTCCTTGCTGCTTTAAACATACAGATAGAACATGAATAAGGTTTTTCTCCTGTATGTATCCTCATATGGTCAACTAATGTGTGTTTCTGTACTGCTTTATATTTACAAACAGAACATGTATACGGTTTTTCGCCTGCATGTATCATCATATGGATAACTAAAGAAAATTTCTCTGCTGTTTTATATTCGCAAATGGAACAGGAATAAGGTTTTTCACCTGTATGTGTCTTCAAATGGTTGACTAAATTACCTTTCTGTGTTGCTTTATACTCACAAATAGAACAGGAATAAGGTTTTTCTCCAGTATGTTTCTTCGTATGTCTAATTAAATCACTTTTCTGTGTTGCTTTATACTCACAAGTAGGACAAGAATAAGGCTTTTCTCCTGTATGCGTTCTCACATGTTCAACTAATCTCTTTTTCTCGACTGCTTTATACTCACAAACAGAACAAGAATAAGGTTTTTCTCCGGAATGTTTCTTCATATGTGCAACTAAATTACCTTTCTGTGTTGCTTTATACTCACAAGTAGGACAAGAATAAGGTTTTTCTCCTGTATGTGTTCTCATATGTTCAACTAATGTCTTTTTCTCGGTTGCTTTATACTTACAAACAGAACAAGAATAAGGTTTTTCTCCTGTGTGCGTACGCATATGTCTAACTAAAGTACTTCTTCTAGTTGTTTTATAATTGCAAATTGAACATGAATGAAATTCTTTTGTGAGTCTCATATTTCCCAGCAAACTACCATTGTCATCTTCATATTTGGAGACCTTGTAACGAATTGGATCATCTAAGCTTTTATTTGCTACACACGTAACAAATGAATCGTCTTCTGCATAAACTCCCTCCAGTTCTGCACACATAGCAAAAGATTCATCTTTTATATCAAGTTCACTGTGTGTTGCGCACATAACAAACGATTGGTCTTTTGTATCAACTTCTTCCTGTTTAATATTTAATTCGTCATAGGTGAAATTGTCGAAAGTGCCAATTTCTCGTCGTACAAGTAAGTTGCCTACCTCATCATTTTCTTTGACTTCCAGTGGTTGCTGCAATTTGTTGGCCATTGTACCTATAACACCAGTTCTTCACCTCAATATCTGAAAAGTAGATGCAATATTTAGCTTGATTGGATTAAGTTGTTCTGCTTATTCAATTAAATTATAATACTCCCACTTACACAGAATATAGTTTAGCGATGCGAAATTGTAGAGTTCTCATTCACTGAATAGCTAGCACCAAAAACCTAATATAAACAAATTGCATTAATAACATGGTTGGTTCACATATTTTGAATTCAAATGAACTACACTTCTCAAATTTACACTGTTCTCCACCATCGGATATCCATAGAGTAATCATAATCAATTATTCATTGCCATTATTAAAGATAAATTATTGTTTCTGTAATCATGTAGTACATCTTATTTAATTAATAATGTTTCGCTATGATTATTGCTCCCTATAAAAAGATAGTTGAAGAAGTTGGATTGTGGGGTTGATACCTGTGCATTATGATAGGGCGAGTTAAATCCAGACTAGCAGGGGTCTGGAGTGGAATTTTGTCGTATTATTTCTCGTAAATCGTGCGGTTTGTAGCTCATAACTTTAATCAGTTTTAAACTTGGCTATTTCGTTAAAAATCTGTAATTTGGTAGTGAGTCAATCCGGTGAGTGGCTACAACGTATCAAAATTATTGGTTTACTGTGAGGAGTATGGAGCAAAATTAATTATCGCCCATTAATTTATGTTTTTTTTTCCAAAAATTGTTCTTGTGTGTGCCACCATAGATTGTGCTTCCATTTACATGTGTTTACATTAGAAAGTGTGACATTTGTCTATAAGCAGGCAAATTAACGTTGACTCTTATGGAAAAGAGACACAAATCTAGCGAAAATACGTGGTCCTTCGGACTAAGCGGTTAGTCGGTGTTACGTGAGCTGCTTATTTGAGGTATAAATAGGCCGCGTCCTTGAAATATTTCTCAATTGTGTGTTTTAAGCTAAGCAGTGTTGTCTTGTCAGAAGTGCTCCTGGGTTCTTTGTTCTTCTTTTATAAATTCTCAGTAAGTGATTTATTCAATATTAAATGGGGTTTTACATCAAAATCGACATTAAGATTTCTTATGTAGATACCCCAAATATAGTAAGTGGGAGTCTTAAATTTAGAGGGCTGGTAGGGCTATTGTAAAATCGATGCGCTCTATAAATGCACATAGGTCAAATTTGCAAATTAGTTGAGCTATCTCACCCTCGTTTGGTTGATATTTAAAAAAAATCGGATTGTGTTTGTATAGATAAATATAGACCCCGTTATGGACACGTATAAGTTGCTAAATGAGATTTTGTGTTAATGAAATTATCTTCTCAATAATTCTTATGGTTATTACTTTGGTATTTACTTATTATTTGGTATTTTAGTGGTTAAATGATATTGGGTTGTGAGTTATAACTAGTTATACAGAAAAGAAGTGATGGACATGTTTAAAATGTAATATACCTACTCTCAAACATTGTTTTATTCTATTGTTCCCAGAGTTCGTCAAGATCGCAGAGGTGAAAACGCAGAAGTTTACGTGTAAATCCTGTAGTAAGCAGTTCACCCGAAGAGAGAACCTTCGTCGACATGAGGAGGTTTATTGCAAATCCGTACATTTGTGTCAGTTGTGTGAAATTTGTGGGGTTGAAGGGAATGGTTTCCATAAGAGTCGGAAGCTATCTAATTCTACACAAGTTCGTTTTGGTGGTGATAGTGGGATGGGGAGGATTTTACAATTTGGGAAATTAAGTGTTCCGAAAAAATACATGTTTCAACATCGTAGAAGTCTGGAACATAAAACCAAATGATGTGTGGTAGATGACTTTGTATAAACATGTGGCTGTAAAAGTTAATATTGATCTCTCTGGTCTTTTCGTCTTGGAATCGAAAAATTAAAAAGAAGTGAAATCATTTAGTACGAAATTTAAAGTTTTTAATATAGGGTGATTTTGTAAATGACATAGATAATAAAGTTAGTGAGTTCCAAGAAAGAAAGAGTGGACGAGTTTTAAAAAAACGTTTATTTATTGAATCTAATATTAACAAATATAACCCTATTAAAGCCTCATCGCATGTTCCGTTACCGCTAACAATTGAATATAAAACTTCTATAGTTAATGTTTTGACAGTAAGTGCTTTATATGGGGTGTTTTAGCAGCTCTTCATCCAACTGTTAAAAATGCGCAACGTGTTTCTAAGTATATAAAATATGAAAACGTTTTGAACGTCACAGACATTGAATATCCTGTTACACTTGTCAGGACATTTTTTAAATTCTATAAGTGTGCGACTGTTTGGAGTATTTTCGATTCAAAGATTCTGACCCTTCGTGTATATAGGTTTTTCGGTCATATTTCCACGTTTATTAGTTCATCAAATAGTGTGCAGGCAGCTAGCAGTTCACAATTTTCTGTAATGCACTCGTTTTGGGTAGCCTCTTTCATAGTTACTTTTTGTCTTATTTGGAATTTTAAGATTTGGCACGCAGCCTATTTCTAGAAAGTTCGTCGAGTCGAGCTAACGGCGGGCTTTTTCTCGCTTAGTGATTGGTTACGGGTGCTCAGCACATGCGGCAAACCGGTTTCCCTTGCACGCCGCGTTCCTAGCGCGTCTGGTGGGGGCAGCGATAGCTTGTTTTTAGGCAGTGAGTGGCTTACCGGCCGCTAGCGCAGGCAGTGGTTATAGTGTGACTTCTGTTGCCGTCCCGCGCCCGTCGCTTGTCGAGTTCTTTACGGGCCGTGACAGTGAAAGGTCGTGCTTCTTGGAGTGTTTTCGATGACCGCCGCTCTTCAATTTTCGAAATCCTGAATAGCAATTTGTTCCGCCACATGGTCGGGATCCCGTCTTTAGGGCCTACAATCTATAGGTCTCCCAGTTTTCGGTCATGTCCATAAGGGCTTCGCATCGGTCCTTGAATATAAGATGATCAGTGGACATCGTACAATACCCACGCTTCCAGTCTCAGCCCGACTGCTCCAGCGATAAACGCCCGACTTTAATCGACGCAGAAATTCGAAGCCGCCTAATTAAGGTAGTGTGTGTAGCGCTTAATTATAGCTAATAACTCATGCTAATTATCCATTCATGTCAATACCAGCCGATAGCGTAGGCTGTTTATAAGTAATAATTCCTGTTGCTAATTTGTGCGTAGCGTCTAACTATAATTAATAATTCTTGCTAAAAGCTAGCCGACAGCATGGGTTGTGTATAAGTAGTAATTCCTGTTGCTAATTTGTGTGTAGCGTCTAATTACCATCAATAATTTTCGTATCGATGTGTTACATGCCGGCAGCCAGCGTGGGTTGCTTGCAAACGATAATTCATGCGCTTAATCACCAGCCGTCCGCTGGGCTGTGCGCAAATACTAACAAACGCTCTTTAAGGCAAAGGCCAGCCACCCACGTTAGAGCAGTGTACCAATTGTTACAATCCCGCAATAATTTAGAGGTAAAGCGACCCCCCCCCCCAGCTGGGCTTTCTTTTTTTAGTTGTAGTGTTCATTTTTTGACTTTTATTCTCAGTGAAAGCTGAAAACGTCGGCGCTTTTGTATTGTGCTAGAGCAATAAATCGGTTTACTGTACGTTGCCTTATGAATTTTTCCTGTGCATGCTTGTTTTCAGGTATAATTATACACTGTGTCAGATTTATGTAAAGTGAAGACTGAGGTCAGTGCGCCCGTCGCTGCAATGTTGGGAGTCGTAAGACTGTGCACAAGTACTCTACTCCTTGGCTTTCGGAGTTCTGTCAAGCGTGAGATCCAAGTCTGAATTCCGCGGCGCCCATTTCTCTCGCAACACCCTATACATACCGTCACGCTTGCCCTTGGTGTACCGTATCTAGGACCACACCCATCTCCTTGAGCGTATCAAGCCGTGTCTTTTGGCCTGTAAGTCGACGTTTCCCGGACATGATAAAGCAAGTGGCACTCCTAGCCCTCTGAGTGGCGTTATAATCATTTGATACCGCAACAAACTGAAAGATATTTCTAAGTTCGAAGGATTAAACAATATTTCCGTTAATGTGCATGGCCTTGATTTCAATTATAAGGATGCAAAGATGAACTTAGAAGTTGTTGGCCACAGTTTACTACATTAAGACGTGCTAAGCATGTAAACATACTAATCAGCAATGATGAAGGGACATGGCACTACTGTCTCATTAAACATTTATCAATAGTTGTTAGGAGTCAGTTGTCGAAGGAAAAGTGTCAAAAGCTTGGCGTGATGGTTGCCTAGTAAATTTTACGAGCTCGGAACGTTTAACTGCACATCAAGAGAATGGCTGTCGACGTGTCCAGGTTATACTACCTACAACAAACCATCGAGTGGATAAATTAGAAAATACGATAGCGCAAAACATTTTAAAATTTGAGGCTTTTGAAAAGCAACTAAAGCACCCATTTTCTATCTATGGGGACTTTGAAACGATGCCGGATAGAACATTGTCAACAAAATGATAAAACTTCGTATACAGAAACAACCAAAATACATATACCCTACAGTTCCGGGTACCGCATAAAATGTTCGTACGTTGATTCTCTATCTAAATTCGAATTGTATCGATGTTCGGATTGTGTTGAAGTATTTTGTCAGCGAATAAAGACCGAATTAAACGAATTTACATTAACATTTAAAAATGTAGTACATATGAATAAATTGACAGAAATAGAAGAAGTGGTCCATAAGATGGCTGTAAATTAAAGTATATGTGAAAAACCGTTTAAAGAAAATGAGAAAAGAGTACATGATCATTGTCATTTAACAGGATAGAATCGCGGACCTGCATATGTTACTCGCAATTTAAATTATAAATACCTAATCAGATCCCGATATTCTTTCACAATCTATCTAATTACGATGCTCGCCTTTTCGTGAAAGCTTTAGGTTCAGATGAGGGGAAAATAGATGTGATAGCTGAAAACAAGGAGAAATATATATCGTTCACAAAAGGTTTACTTGTTGATAAAGTAAAGGATTCTAAAGGAGTTATGTTGAATAAATACGTTAATAGTTATTTAGACCACAAGTGCTAGAAATGCAACTTTTCTCACAAGTGTGGAGTTTAATAATCCACACCCGTGAAAAATAAACACGCTGACACGAACTGTCTATAAGATTTTTCAAAATATCATTAAATATTCAAATCCAACTTTATTTTGTATAGAATTTTATTTGCTTTTAGTTTAGTCAAGTGTGTTGGCAGTTCTGCTAACTAAAGAAACGTCTTTATTTATTGAAATATGTAATTTGTTCACGTCAAAATAAAACTAAAAATAATAATAAATGAGTAAATAATGTGTTTCTAAAATCGTTTATTTCTAAATTAAAAGCAAAGGGTTACTTTTTTCACTGAGTGAAAAGAGGTGACACTTCACACACTGAAATTAATTTTAAGGAGCCTACTTTTTTAAATGAAATTGAAAAAAATAGATTTTTAGACCCATTTAGATTTATGCCAATGAACTTAGACAAACTGGCGAAACATTTAAGTGATGTGCAGTGTGTAGAAATTTTAAAACGTTTTAGTGTGGGGGAAAAGTTTAATTTAATTAGACAGAAAGGTGTACCTTCTGATTCATACATTGATAATGTTTCAAAATTAGATGAAGAAGCGTTACCAACACTTAAATAATTTTATAATGATTTAACTAACAACAATATTGGAAGCAGAATATCAGCGTGCGCGAAAGAAATGGGAGGTTTTTGGATGCAAAATCTTGGGGAAGTATTCATATATTTACCTGAAGTCTGAGGCTTTGTTGCTGGCTGGTATTTTCAATAATTTTAGAAATGTTTGTATGGAGAAGTATAAGTTAGATCTATGTAATTTTTTTACCGCACCAGGTTTAAGTTGGAATAATATGTTAAAATATACTGAAATTGAGTTGGAATTATTAAGTGATATAGACATGTTGCATTTTTTTAAAACCGATACTTGTGGTAGATTGTGTCAATGCAGTAAACGAGTGGTTGATGCCAAAAACCCATACATGTCAACCGTTCATCCTGAAATACAAACATCCTATATTCTAACAAGATGCGACGAACCTTTATGGTCATCTTTATCTATGTCTATACCTACTGGGAGCTTTCATTGGTTATCTGAAAAACTTACTAGTAGGCTACCAAAGTAGCGTCTTGAAGCATGGTGGCCTCAAACCGGCATTAAAAGCCGCGACAAGCAAGCAAGGGGGCATGCATCCGCCCACACAAAGTTGAGCACAAAAGCACCGCCGCCCGCACAAGCGACAGTTAATATGTTTAAATGGTTGTAATTACAAATACCTTAGTCCCTAGACGGTCTATGAGAGTTGCGTGCAGTCAGTTGGTAGAAAGCGGCAGTCTGCGGCAGCTCAATCGCCAAAACACGGCATCTGGGGTAAACGGGCTGGAATCCGCCAAGGTGGCGGCGTTAGGACGCTCTCCTGAGAGCACACTTACGGCGGCAAAAAGACCTACTTCGTCCTGCCTAGAAAGATCCTCGAAAACAGCGAGTTGCAAAGGGAAAACCCCCTTTCTCACAAACGCAGAACTGGCCCCGTGAAGCCCTTCACACACCTACGCTTTGGCGTAAAGACTTGCCACTCGCACAATCACACGCGACCTCCTTCGATCAACGGCCAGAGCTGAACTGCCCAAGCAAGCAGTGTTACGACCCCTGCAGTGGCGTGAGCCAAAACGGTGTTGCCACCTGACTCTCGACAGCCAATGGCGATGCGCTCAATAAAACAAATAAGTTCCGGCAACAACGACAGCCAATGGCGAGGCGTCCAACAAAACATATAAGTGCCAGTGACAAAGATAGCACAAAGCCTCGCAGTCACCTCAACGGCGTGATTTCTAGAAGGTTCGGAATTCTTGCGAGCGATAACACCCGGCTGCCAAAGTACCAGCAAGGGGGTGCTCCAATTGACGAGAAATACTGCGTTTGGGGCCAAATATGTGCAAAATCATTATTATGGAATTAGGCGATGGAGCCAAATAAGTAACTAAAAGGGTTTAGCATACGGGCACGCTGCCCTAAAACCTAGGTGGCTAATTAAAATACCAAAATGACCTGACACTCCCCTTACTTGAAAGAGAGTTCCCCGAAGTCTCTTAAAATCAACGGGGCATTTTGGCTGCGACGCCACGAGAACTCAAACGACCGGAAACGCTGATACGATAGCTGTACCCCTAAAGGAATTACGCACACTGGCCACCAGATAAGGTACGACAGGAGGGAAGAGAGAAGAGGAAGAAGAAAGACTGGATACGCCAGTAGAAATACGAAAATTGGATAGGACCTGGCGGTTCGCTGATGGCTAGCACTCACTCCCCGGACCACGGAAGACGGGCGACAAGAAAACTAGCTGTCCCAAAGAAGTGGTACCCCGCCAGGGGTCCACAAAACGGTTTGTGTCTGGCTCCCTCGGGGAACCAAACGGGCTAAGACTAGGCAGACTGGGGACAGTCTTGCCGATCCGGCTCGACTGCCCCTCCCAAAATAGGAGTGCCACAACAACGGTTAACAAAACCACGTCGATAACCGACCACCAAAACGACAAAAAAAAAAGGTAACCGACCAGACGCGAAACGGGTGTGGCACGCACTGCGGCGACGGCCACGAAACGCCGAATGGACCTTAACACCGAGTCCATGACGGTCGCCTAACAGTGCGGTTTTGGAAGGTGGAAAAATAAAGAGAACAAAGGGGTTGGGTAGTTGTCGCCGGGACACGGTAGATAGTAATGATAAGGGGAAAAGAAACGTAAAAATAGAACATAGAGAAGAAGGGGTTAGGGTTCCAAATTGAAACCGTTAAAAAAAAACGCGCGGTTAGCGCTCGTCAAGATCGGGTCAATATAACGTCTTACTCCCATGCACACTTCCGACCAACCGTTCCAAAAGAACATGGGGAGAATTTGTCGGGAGGGGGGGGGTAAGGGATAAGTCCCTCGCAACCAGTCCTACAAGCCACATGAAGAGGGCACGTTGCGCGTCACTGGATCGGCGCATTGTGAGGTTCCCACAACAAGGAAGCTCGGGGAAAGGCAGGTACTACTGAAGATACGGCTCTAAGCCGGCGGTATGGCCGTCAAGGCCTACAAAAAAAAGGGGGGGTAAGGAAAACGGGCGCTAGTAGACTAAACGTCCGTGGGATTGGGTTTTAGGTCTTTCGCGTGCCAAGTGCCTTTCGGGGCATCGGTCTCGTCGGACAACTCGTAAGTGGCAAGCGAAACTTGCCGATTGATATAAAACGGCCCTACAAATTTCGGAGCCAACTTGGCGTTAAAATATTTCGCCGCATCGGAAAGTACGTAATTTCGTCGCCAGACGGTATCGCCAACGGCAAACTGAGCCGGGCGCCTTCGCAAATCGTATGTCGCCTTGAAGGCTTTGTACGCCACGTCTAGTCGTTTGACTATGTCTTCATATACCGACCTTAACGCGGGAGTCCGTCGTAACAAGTCTTCGCGACTCTCTACTCGTATTTGTTCCGGAACATCTACCTCCTCGGGGTTATTGGCGCGCGTCCCCTCTAACTGTATTTCTCTGCCGAAATTGGCAAAATATGGGGTCATGCCGGTGACTTGGTGCACCGCGGTACGCACCGCGCAAGCGACTTTCGACAAATATTTATCCCACTCCCGGTGGTTATCTTTCACGTACGACGCTAGCATAGTTTTTAATACTCGATTAACGCGTTCTACGGGGTTGGCCTGCGCATGGTAATGCGCGTTAAAGATAATTCTTGATTTACACGTATCGGTGAGCTGTCGGAATTCTCTACTGCGAAACTGTACGCCGTTGTCAACCAAGACGTACTGAGCTGCTCCAAAGAGCAAGAAAACGTCGTTCTCAATTGTCTGAGTCACCGCGGTCGCGGTGGCGGTACGCAACGGGAAGAAAAGGGTAAATTTAGTAAAGTAGTCAGCCACGGACAGAATATACACGTAGCCTTTCTTTGAACGGGGCAACGGCCCTACAATGTCGATAGATATCATTTGCCACGGTTTATCCACCACGGGGTGACGACACATCAAGCCGGCCGGGCGTTTTTGCTCGGGTTTCTGCGCTAGGCACGTCGCGCAACGGTTAACGTAACGGGTCACATCCGCCTTAAGTTTAGGCCAGTAATACTGCTGAGCGATACGGCCGTAAGTCTTATAAATGCCTAAATGGCCTGCGGTAGGTTCATCATGGTTTTTGCGAAAAATCTCGGCACGTTAAGGCTTCGGAACCACCTCTTTCCAACTCGAGCCTTCGTCCAATTCGGGGTATTTTACGTTAACATGTTTAAACAATTTCCCTCGCGATAGTTTCCACGCCGAATACTTGAACGGTTTTTCCACGACGCGCGTACACATGCGCCTATACCAACGGTCAGTCCGACTGTCACTCGGCGTCCGAACGCCGGCCTCGGGTTCTCCAGAATCGACGACTGAGACTACATCTATTTCGGGTATAGCACGGGATAGCGCATCCGGGACGACGTGGTCTTTTCCCTTCCGGTGTTTGATCGTAAAGTCGTATTGTTGGATACGAACAGCCCAACGGGCGAGTCTCCCGGTGGGTTCCTTAAGATTATTTAGCCAGATAAGTGAATGATGGTCAGTAATGACTGTGAAGTGAGTGCCTTCTAAATACGGACGGAACTTCTCTATGGCCCAAAGGACAGCCAAACATTCGCGTTCCGTAACCGAAAAATTACGCTCAGGCTTCGTAAGAGTCCGACTAATGTAACAGATGACCTGTTATTGGCCATCAACGGTCTGAACCACCACGGCGCCGATACCAACATTGGAAGCGTCCGTCTGTACGATAAACGGGAGAGAAAAATCGGGACACGACAAAATGGGTGCCGAAACTAGGCAATTTTTGATGGTTGTAAATGCGACTTCGCATGACTTGGTCCACTCAAATTTCTAAAACTTTTTCAATAACGACGTCAGCGGAGCAATAATGGCTGAAAAATTTGGTATGAAACGCCGGTACCACGATGCCATGCCGACTACTCGCCGTATCTCTGAAACGTTCCTAGGTCGCGGCAAGTTAAGAATCGCCGAAACTTTATCGGGGTCGACTAAAAGTCCTTGGGCGTTAACGACATAGCCCAGGTATCGTAATTCCGGTTGGCAAAAATGACATTTATCACGTCCCAGTGTTAAACCAGCGTCGTTTAGTCGCTGCAATACTTTGTCTAGGATCTCGACGTGTTTTTCGAAAGTCGGGGTACAAATAATCACGTCACCTAAATAGACAAAGACGTAAGGTTCCAATTCGGGACCCAACACATGGTCGACGAAACGTTGCCAAGTCGCTGACGCGTTATGGAGCCCAAAGGGCATGCGAGTAAATTGAAACAAACCGCGCCCGGGTACTGTAAAGGCCGTTAGTTCCTTAGATTTCTCTTCCATTTCAATTTGCCAGTACGCGGATTTGATATCAAGCGACGTCATGAACCGGGCATCGCGTAAGCGATCCAAAATCGAAGACACGTAAGGTGTCGGGTAGGCGTCCTTCTCGGTGACGCTATTTAATTTACGAAAGTCAACGCAGAAACGATAGGTTCCATCTTTCTTTTTAACTAGTAAAATCGGGCTCGACCAGGCTGAACGAGAACGTTCCACCACGCCTGATTTAAGCATACTGTCCAACTCAGCATCGATATGCGCCTGCATTGCGGGAGAGACCGGATAGTACCTTTGTTTAATCGGTGCCGCCTCAGTAGTGATTTTATGTTGAACGTACTTGGCGCAGCCGAGTTCGGGTTTAGCGATAGTAAAATGTCGGTTCACTAGAGTGTCTAATTGGGTTCGTTGATCCGAGTTCAGGTCGAACATAGACTGCAAATTACCGGTAGGAGTATCAATGGCCGCTAAGCCGGGTTTTGAGAATTCCCACTCCCCTCGAAACACGTCTGGGACTATTCCCACTGACTTCCAAAAGTCTATACCTAGGATTAGGGTGTGCGGAACCTCCGGAACTATTAAAATATCGACAGTTTCATTTCGTCATGTTTAGAATCGTTAAAGTGGACGCAAACTAAAAAGCTAGAAGACGGCAGCAACTGGACCAAGTGGCGTAGTCAAGTGGAACTAGTGCTTCGGTACCACAAGATTTTGCACCTTGTCTGCGAAAGGATGGCCCCGGAAGCACCACAGAAGCCGGCATCAGAGATAGTAAAACAAGCCTGCGAAGCCAGCAAAATGGCCTTCAACAAGGGCAACGCCCTGGCACAGTTAATACTAATTAGTAGCATGAATGATGCAAAGGTTGATTTAACAATTGCATGTGAAAGTGCCAAGGCATCGTGGGATAAGTTAATATCCGTCTACGGGGCTTTCGTCCAGCGTGTCGACAGGCTCATTGAGAGCTTTTTCAGTTGCGAAAAGGACAGTGCGGAAGACTAAACTAAAGAACCTGGCGAAGACAGAGTTACCAACGTTTCTGTTAATGAGTAGAATAATGTCTACGTTACGGAACGAGTACTTTGAATTAGAGTGAATGGGAGTCGGTGGCCTTGCAAGTCAAACTATTAATAAACTAATGAAAAAACTACGCTTAATAGAAAAGAGGTTGCCTGAAAAGCATAAATAAAAGTTGCAAAGGTTTGTCACATTGCGGAGAATTGTCTACGAAAGGTGGAAAATGGATCTAGTCGAGTGACAGTAATTATTCGCATCCCATGATAAATTCGAAAAAAGTGTGAAAAGCAACCGGTGACGCTTTTATTTATACCTGTGACGATTTGACTGAAGTTAATTGTTGGTTGGCTGATGGCGGTGCGTAAGCCCATATGACGCGTTGTAAGGAATATTTTATAACGTACGAACCATTTGAATTTCCGCGGGAAGTCCAAAGAGGTAATTGTGAGGTGATTAAGGCTTTCGGACGAGAAACACTAAACGTAGAAATGAAATTCGATGGTGCGTGGAAAGAAAATTATCTTACAAATGTGTGGTATGTGCCGAAAATCGAGCGTAATTCATTTTCTATAGGACAAACAATGGGTATTTATTTGGAAACAGATCGAAATAGGTGTGGGTTTTATAAAGACAGTATTGTTCGTTTAACCGGAAAAAGAACAGAAAAGAGGCTTTACGTACCTGATTTAATACATGCTTTAGCTGGTCCATGTAAAACATGCTTTATCTAACTGGCGCATGCCGACGGGCAGTTCACCAGGCAGTGGTAACTGAAATAGACCGAGTGGGCCCCTGCTAGTAGTATATTTCAGTAAGTACAGGTGGCAGTAGGTATGCGCGCGGAAAAAGGACAGCCTATTCTTTTGTTACGCACGTGATATTAGTTCAACTATTGCGCATGTTCGTTTTATGGGTCTTTCACACACGAAGCGTAATTTTGCGGTAATTCCCCGATTCTGCAAATTCAGCACATATTTGGCTTTGTTCGGCTCCATCTTTGAGTTTATTTGTTTGACTGGTTCCTGGACAAAATTCGTCGATAGCTCAAAGAAGAAACCGTGTTGTGTGCCGGGCTGCGATAATGGTGAAGTTCCGCGGCATGAAATATTCGAAATATTTGGTGGAGACGCATTTTCCTTTGTTCTGCAAAGATACAATGGGCAAATTTAGCAGGTATGTAATTCATTTTTAATATAATTTTCATAACTGGCGATCTAAAATATTCGAATTTGCAATAGATGTTGTTTTATGGTTAACGTTATGTGTATTGTAAATGCGATTTTCTCATTCCGATAATCAAACATGTTTCAGAATTTCACGAAGATGCAACTTCAGAAAATTGTTTTTGTTACTTCACTCAAGAAAAGCTTGGGACTCCTGAAAAAGTGAGAGGTATGCTTTTAAAAATATAAATGTTAATTGCTGCAATAATTAACATATAATGGTATTTGCAGAAATAATAGCAACGTTTAATGCATCTTTGCGATCAACTTTAAGCGCCACCGGTGAAGAGTTGAGTGTATTGCGGCATGATTTGCCAAAGAGATACAAGACAACAGCAAAGCAGAAAGTGCCGTACGTTGACATACACTGTAAGAGAACATATTAGATAAACATATATAACCTCTATATTGCTAATTTTTAAATTGAGTTGCAGGTGAGGTCACATCGGTGGGATGTGCTGCAAAGTTGACGAGAACAATGTCGACATTACCTGGTGCACCTCTGGAGATCACTGAAGAACCAAGATCAGGTACAATTTTACTTGGCTATTTTTCAAATTTCAATCCTGAATTTGGCAAGAGGAAATAATTGGCATAGAATATGAATACTTGTTGCCAGCAGGTGTTGAATTTGAGGTCAAAGTTTTTTGCTAGGGTCATATTACGACCTATTTAAGCACAGTTCTAGAATTTACTACTTTTTGTTTTAAGAAAAAGCTTAAAATCCACTTTAAAAAGGGTAGATTTCCAAGTTTACTTTTTTGTGGTGTTTTCTCTTTCCCATTTTTACCAAATAACTCTTAGTGTAACTGTATCTATCTCACTTTGAAGCATTACGGATTACGAGGAAAAACAAGACAGACATATTTGGCAATAGTAAACAGGGAAAATATTCAAATTTGTATTTTGTGCCATGAAGGAGCAGTTTTAATTTTCAAAAATTATATTTGAGCATTTCTACAAACTTTGTAGCATTTTGCTGGAATAGCTACACTTACAACAAAATTATAGGTTGCTTTTATGTTTTTAATGGTCGTCAATATTGTTTTAGGTTCACTAGTAGCCAGGAGAAGACTACCAGTAATTGTCAAAACACTACCAGCTAGTCGGACTTCATTAACATCTAATGAGAGTATGCTACGCAAAGAAGTGCTGAAGCTGAAAAAGGCAGCTGCTAAAATGAAGTCCAAGATGATTAATGCCGAAGCAAATGCAGTTACTTCGTAAGAGCAAAACTACCCTTTCTTGTCGCAACAACGTACACAGAAGCATAGAAGTATAGATATAGTTTTATTTAGATAATATAAATAGAATTAATAGCATATTACATAGCAAAGGTTTTGCAAGGAGTAAAGAAAAACCAAGATCCTCTTCAAGTTTTAGTTATTGTTAAATATTTTAAACGGCTTAAACGTAGAGAGCAGACTTTTGATTAATTTAGTATTTGTATATAATTTTAGTTAGATTTCAATAATTCTTTTAAGCAAAACTAGTTAACAGATTTACCATGTTCTGTTTTGGTAAAATAAATAATTCCATGGCTTTCTTCTTCAATTTAAAAATTAATTTTTATTGAAAAATAGCAAATATTTTTAAGTTAATTAATCTTATAAATTGGAGACAAGTTATAACAGAATTCGTACACTGAAAAGAAAACCACGTTACTTTTGCATTTTAATAAATGTAAAATTTAACGTATTGACGTTTCTCTACAATTTATTAAGTTAATTCTTCAATCAAAGATCATTCGTGCAAAACTCTTGTCTAGCCAGATTTTATTTTTTTTATTTAAAAAACCCTCACGTTAAGCGCTTGTCTTTTTGTCAATTTCTTCTTGTTTAATTTAAGTAACAAATTGTTTATAAAATTATAATCTTTAAAACAAGAGTTGAGCTCTCATGATTCTACGGTTGAAAAATACATATTAATATTATATATAACATTGACGTATTTCTACATTTGATCATTGAATGAAAAATCCTGACACATACGTATTAGGTATTGAGAAAAAGTAACTTACTGGAGTCTTAGTAGATAGCGAATGATCAATTTAAAAATTCAGTGAGTTACTACATTAAAGTAAAATGCTATAACATTTACTGTACAATCTTGCATTAAAATATTTATTGTGATTCTATCAAAAAAGTTGGTATAAGATTTAAATGAGTTACTTGTAGTACTAACTTCATTTTATTTAAATGCAATGCAAATGTCTAGACATTAAGTATTAAGTGTATGCCAATTGCAACTTTAAATTGTTTAGATATTAATAAAAGTACTAACCAGGGCCAGTTAATTTTATTTATTAAATAAGTAGCGACATTAGATCAACAAGGTTATAAACAAGGGTGTTAACGCCAACCATTCTTGAAAAAACTGGATTGTAAGTATGTTTGCCCTACAGTTTCCCAGAGACGTTCGTTTTCAATATAAAATGCTGATGAAATTGCTATGAAACTTCACTTATAATTTGAATTTAAATTTGTTTGCATGTCCTGCCAAATCAGCTTAGTATACTTGCAGTTGCTTAATTTTGTCAATAAAAATGCAAATACAAAATTCAAATGAAAATATTCCTATAAGTAGTTTCACTAGTTATTATAAGGAAATACAGTTACGACCAAGAAAAACTGGACACTTTTTTTGACCTAACTCTCAAAATGCGAAAACTGGCTGACAAAAGACAATTCTAATTAATAAATGTCATCAAAAGTCATTATTCAGATCTAAACAATGATTTCTGATAATTGTTATTTAGAATTGTCAGTTTTCGCATTTTGAAAATTGGGTCAAAAAAAGTGTTCCGGTTTCTTTGGCCGCCACTGTATCACACAAATTTGAATTTAAATTGCCCGCCAATTTCCGCGTAGTGTAGCGACAAAATTACAGTGATCTATAAAGTTTGGTATTTTGTTTTGTCATAAGTCTTGTCAGTAACGCCAGGTGTCGCGCAAGTTCCTGGCCCTACTTCTGAGTAAGGGAGTGAGGTATCTATTTCCTTTCTTGTCTGTGCAGTTCACGTCGGAGCACAGAATCAGCTTGACGTATCTGTAATGCTTGTTGTTAATAAATACTAGTGTTATTGGAGCACTTCATTCATTACAAACGTAACACCTGACATCCGAGTATGTATACTAGAAATTGCGGCAGAAGTGTTTACTGCGTCTTTTGCAAACAATTTTCAATTGTGGCAGAAGCGGTTGTGCCACCAAAACAAAAATCATGTAAAGAAGCTGCTGGCCGATTGTGGCATCGACGTACAGCTTGATGAAGAGTTCTGCGATGGCTGTGTTTTTGCAAACAGCACAGGCGAAGTTTCAGTGCACAAACGAGCAAGCCAGCCGTAGTTGGAGAACAGATATATGCAGACGTTTGTCGTTTGTGGCTCCATGCAAGAGGAATCTGTAGGAGGTGCTAAGTATTTTGTTTGCTTTAAAGACGATTTTCCAAAATATCGTAGAGTATTCTATATAAGGTCAAGAGCCGAAGCCACAGAATGATTAAAAACGTTTATAAATAAAGTTCGGTACAGCGGGCCGTACAATTAAAGAACTTGTACCTGACGGTGAAAAGAAGGAAGCGAATCAAGCAATTGAATGGGATCAACTTTCGGGTGGTAATGCCCTATACATCTAAAGAGAATGGAGTTGTCGACCGTGAAAAAAGGATACTGATTGAATGTGCACGGTCAATGATTCACCCCAAAAAGCTGCCAATCAAACTTTGGACTGCAGCGTACTATTACGGATCATAGTTGCCAGAAACATATTGTGTAGGCAACGATCCTAAAACAAAAGTTTATGAGTTCATTATATTGGTTCATAAAGCAAACACGCGTTTTATTTCAACCAGTATATATGAGCATATTTATGTAAGATATAACGCCCCAAAGGCTATATTCTTACAATTGGTGACCCCGACGTAATAATTATTATTATATTAAATGTATAGTATTGAATAAATGTATTCTCTGTCACTTCTTGTTCTTTGAATCAGTCAAAGTAAAAATAAATCGACCCCAGGCCCAGTTATAAGCTACCATTCATAATAGCACAATTAATTAATGCTACAGATTAAATAAATAAAGCCAGAATACCATTAGAAAACCAGGTAGCACTACAAAGGTTGGCAGATCTGCACTTAAATTTATTTAAAGTCATATTTTTAAAAATCGTGGAAGGCAAGCAGAATAAAATAATATTGTCGCAGAATCGAGACTAAATGCATAGAAAATGGAAGAAGAGGAGCTTATTCGCATTTTGTGCAAGATGCAAGCGGATTTACACCTTGGAGAATTAGAAAAACAAAATACTAAAACGAAAGCAGAGAGAATGATAATGGAAATAAAAAATCTAAAGGCGGCAATAAAGTCAAGAGGAGAGAAAAGAGATAGGGAGAGAAAATTACTTCGCCAAAAATTAGAGACGCTAAACAGCAAGTTACAGAAACTAACGACACCTTATATAAAACCTAAAATAAATTACTCCCCAGGAGAACACATGCGGCTGGTAGTAGAGGAAAAAGGAGAAACGAAGGTAGAGAAGTGGAAAGTAAAAGCAGAAAAGCTAGGCATTGCATCAGACAAAATAAAAAAAACTAAAAAAAGAATTATCCAAAGAAAGGAAAGCAATAAAAGTACCTATGGAACATACAAATAAAAAGACAATAAAGATAGGACAATGGAATGTTAGAACACTACATTAGCAGTGAACCTAAAACAAGCAAAAAGGGAAATGAAAAGATACAACCTAGAAATTTTAGGAATAAGAGAGGCAAGATGGAAAAGCAGTGGAGAAATAACAAGCAAAGATTACCACTTCATATACTCAGGGTTAATAGAAGAAAATGGTAATCACGAATACAGAGTAGGTATATTGATTAGTAAAACGTTCAAAGAAATGATGACGGAATGAAATCCAGTACCCGAAAGAATTGTAACTGCCTGGTTACAAGTAGAAAATAAGAATATCTCAGTAGTTCAATGCTATGCTCCTACAGAAGTAGCAGAATACGAAGAAAAAGACAAATTTTATCACTCAGTAAATGAAACCCTAAGGAAAGTAAATAGAACAAGCGCAATATTTTTGGTGGGAGACTTTAATGCTAGAGTAGGAACCGAAAATAAGGGCGTAGAACGTATAATTGGTAAACAAGGGGTAGGTGAAATAAACGAAAATAGGGAACTCATGCTAAAATTGTGTGGAATGTACGATCTAGAAATCGAAGAAACTACCTTTGAACACAAAAGATGGCACAAAATAATGTGAATCTCGCCAGATAAAAATTCGAAAGTCAAATTGATCATTTCTGCATAAGTAGAAAAGAAAGAAACATGCTGCAGGACGTGAGAAATAGAAGACATAGGAGCAGATCATTACTTGCTAGGGGAAACCGAGACAAAAGAAAAAGTAATAGGACTAAACAGCTTAATCTGGGAAATGCACTTACAGACCACCGAGAAAAAGAAAAATGCATCACAAAATTAAAACAAGGCCGACAAGCAATCGACATCAAAACTGCATCAATAGAGGACATATGGCTAAACAGCAAAAAAACCTACATCAACGCAGGTAAAGAAGTTACGGACAGAATAGGAAAACAACAAGTTGACTGAATGAGTAACGATATCTGGGAGAAGATAAAAGAAAGAAGGTAACAGAAGATACGAGGTCTCCAAGCACATGATGAAGTAGAAAAAGTTGACATTCAGAGACTTTATCAAATAAAAAATACACAAATTAAAAGAAGCATTAGAGTGGACAAACGTAATCAACTAGAAAACTTAGCAAACGAGGAACAAGTAGCAGCAAGTAAAGGGCACAATAAAGAGTTATATAAGATCATAAACAAACTATCAGGTAAAACGAAAAGCAAGGTAGATATACCAGTGATAAATAGAAACGGGTAAATTCTGACTACAGCTCAAACTCAGCTAGAAAGATGGCACGACTATAGTCTACACATTACCCTTTTGCTGTGACGTAACAATTTTCTCTATTTATTTAACTATAAGGAACTGCAGTTTTTGGTTAGGTCCGCTTTAAGTATAGCTTATTTTATAGTACTGGCAATGTGACATTTGTCCAAAATGGCAGTAAAGTAACGCGCAATAACAAGCAAGCGATCAAGCCCAAAATCTTATTTTAAGCTTTCGAGACTTCTTCAAAGAGGAGAAACGTCGGATTCCATAGGTCAAGAATGTCTTGGTTTAAATAATGTGCTATTTAGAACATCCCTTACATTTAAGGTTAGGTATATGTCAAATTGTGTTTAAAGTCTACTACCTGCGATCTAAATGATCTTTTTGAATTTCAATGCAATATAAGACATACTTTTAAACGCTATGTTTTGTTATTTCTGACGTCACAGCAAAAGGGTAATGTGTAGACTTTGCTTTAACGAATTAATGAATATTAACCCTAGAATACTAAACCGTCGTAAAATTTACGACCGCACCCTACCGATTTTGCAGGTTCAGCTATTTCCGGTGAAGCGACGACAATGCCATGCACAGTACCTTCGTAAAACAGTACTAGCTGGACATTTATGCAGTTGAGTTGCTTGTGTTGTGAATTTTTAGCGTGTTTTTTATAGCCGCGTCGTAAAGTTTACGAGTGATTAGTAGCCGACTTCGTCGAATGACAACCAATTATTGTGTTAAATGCAAGCGACCTATCTGTGGTGAACATCGATCGCATTGTTGTTTGGACTGTGCAAATTAATTTAATTATTATGTTTATACTATGGCTATATGCGTAGTTTACTTGTAATATTATGTACTATTAAGGATTTCTTTCAGTTTAATCAAAATAAACTTAAAAACAAACCAATAATGCTTTCTTTAAATCGTAGTAAAATTTACGAGGGTTTAGTAAACATGTAACACCAAAACAAGTTTAGTATTCTAGGGTTAAGAGGGCAACAGGCCAAAACCCGCAAGGAACACGAGCAGAAGAAATGATAATAAAGATTGATATTCCCACGAAAGATGAAATTCAAAAGACTATCCACCAGATGAAACCAGGAAAAGCACCAGGCGTTGATCAGATCACGATAGATATGATAAAAATGCATTTGCCAACAACCCTGAATAATTTAGAACCACTATTCGAGAAAATTTGAATTGAGGAAACCTTCACTGGAAAGAAGGAACAATAATAAAAATCCCTAAAAAAAAAGATTTAAGAAAATGCTCAAACTGAAGAGGAATAAGTTTACTTAGTGTAGCCAGCAAAATATTTTAGAAAATTATAAGTACCTACTGAATCGGATAATAAGTACAGTTGACAGGAGGATTCGTAAAGAGCAAGCAGGGTTTAGAGCAAACCACTCATGCATAGACCAGATTACCACGTTAAGGATCTTAATAGAGCAGTCCCCAGAATTTCAATCGCCATTACATATGTTGTTTATAGATTTCGAAAAAGTCTTCGACTCCATAAACAGAGAGTGTATATGGGCAACACTTAGAAAGAGAGGCTTACCTGAAAAATAATCCGTCTAATTCAGGCTGGGTATACAGTGTTTCAATGCAGGGTCATACACAAGGGTAAACTTACAGAAAGTTTCCTATGTGACACAGGAGTCTGACAGGGGTGTATCTTATCACCCCTACTGTTTACTGTTGCGTTAGATAAAGTGTCAGTAATACATTTAAAGGAAAAAGAAGAGGACAACGCTTGCATTTAACAAATACTTTAGAAAGCCTAGAATACGCCGACGATTTATGCCTACTGTACCAAAACCGAAAATCCATGCAGGAAAAATTTAATACATTACAACATGAAGCGAACAGGGCGGGGTTAAAAATAAACATGAAAAAAAATTAAATGTCTGCAAACACTGAAGGAGACAATAACATCTACTACTTAGATGCCAGCATGGTGAAAAGAACCGAAAAATGTACATACTTAGGTAGCATAATCACGAGTGATAGTGACGCAGATCAAGACATTGAAGCAGTATTGTTATATGGGTGTGAATCGTGGGGAAATACCAGTGCGACTACAGCAAAATTACAAGTTCAAACCATGAACTGATGGATAGAACTGGTCAGCCGGATGTATACTCAGAAATACAAAAAAAGGAAATAGGTACGGATGGATTGGACACACCCTAAGAAAAAGCAAAGAAGAAGTCTGTATAACATAACCCTAGAGTGAAATCCACAAGGACGAAGGAAAATAGAAGGACATCATGGCGACGCACCATACAAAAGGAAACAAAAAAGAAGATCCAACAGCTGAGGAAGTTGGCAGTGGACAGAGACAAATGGAGAAATTTTGTCAGCACCTTATATCCCGTAAAGGAATAATGGGACTTGTATGTATGTATGTATCGCTCATCAACGAAGAAAGGCTGGAAGGAAAATTGATGGTAAAAATTGTAAAGGCTGCCCTCAAAGAAACTACAGTTGAGGAGGGAAGCCGCACGCACTTCGACTTTGGATGAACGAGACGATGAAACATTGCGACGACGAGAATTAAGAAGACCTTCCTATTTAAAAGATTATGTTTTGCTTGCTGAACAAGTGACCCCACACTCTTATTTTTTAGCTATGAAAACTAATGCAGCAAAACCTACTGGAAAATCAAACCTGGAATTTAATGGATCTTCCTCAATACAACAAAACCATAGGAAATCGATGGGTGCTGCGCATCAAATCGAAGGCTGATGGATCTGTGGATCGCTTTAAGGCAAGACCGGTTAGCGAAAAGCTATTTGCAAGTTGCTGATGATAAAACGTTCAGTCCTGTGGCACGTTTTAACATCATCAGAGCTGTGTGCACTATTGCAGCATCGGAAAACTTAGAACTGCTAGAAAAGTTAGAATTTCAGTGCAGTATTTTAGAGTAGTAGAAGTAATCTTATAAGGACCCGGAGCAGATTACAGGAACAATTTAGATACTAATTGTTGTCTCACTAATGATTCTTCTGTGAGCTCAACAGAATGTAAGAAAGAATTATTGAAGTAACATCTTAAAATAGGAATTGGGCCATCCAGTTTAAAGGTCTACAAACTGTGAAGCTAGCACGTTGATGGATTTCAAGTTACTAGTACACAGCGAACCATCACTTTTGCGTAGTAGGGGTGTCAAAACTTTTGACTCAATTGTTCTGCATACGTGTTTATAAGCAGCTTTAGGACCCTTTGCAATAAGACCGTTTTCATAGTCCTTTCTGTCTTGGGTAATGTCATGTGATAACTGGTTGGAATACTCTCTATGAACTAAGAAATCGGTTATAGTTGGTTCGTTTGAATGTTTTCCATAAGATTTTAAATTTTGCTTAACATATTAAATTGTAGTTAATCCATGCGTTTAAAGAATTATGTTTAATCGTAAATTATTTGCTAAAGCACTTTCTTAAGTGCTTGATAGTTCAACTTGATTATTACCTTTGAAGTGTATTTAGGACAACAATAATTTATTATTTATAAGGTTGATATAATAGGGCTGTGATCTGAACCGCCAAATGGAAGGAGATATGAAATCTTAAGACACAAAATTATCATCGTTGGTCAATATTAAATGAACCTGGCTTCCAGACTACATCTCAGGGTCTTTCTTTGGTATTCCATTTACAAACCATTGTGACCTCCCCCGTATCACAATATAATCACTGAGGTGAAATATTAAATAAATAAATAAATTCAATCTACTACAGACAACTTAAAGTTCACAGATGTATATTTAAAAAAGTGATAGAAATAAATTTTCAATAATCTATTAATACTACTGTGATTTAAAAAAATAAGAAATACCTTGCAAGTGTGCACTACTATATAAAAAATTTACACACATTCAAAACATTGTACAATAAATATGGAACATTATATAATTATTTACAATAAACAATTTTAACTTTACATTAACTTTTCACATAGTATAAACGAAAACATTTTGAGAAGGAAATGCCTAGGTAAGTCTATAATTGTTACAATTTTACTGTATTTTTGATTTACCTTATTTTAATTTTCAGAAGAATATCTGAATGGTGTTCTTCCACCGTGATAAAACATAAAAAATAAATACTTAAGTGAACTATTATACAATTAAAAAGTATTAATCATCAGCTAAACCGAAACACTTTGTTAGGGTGATACCACCCTTTTGCCTGTGAATGACATGCTATAGGTAAACACCTGTTTCCCTTTCAGTGAAATTTAACAGTTTAGTAGTTCTAATTTTCAGTGAACTCCCTTATACAGGGTGTATACGAATTCCACCGGCAAACTTTGAGTGTATATTCCTCTCATTAAACAGAGCCTAAAAGATTAGACAACCTTGACCCTTATCTGCAAAATAAAGTCTGCATAGGTCAAAACACTTCCAACAAAACATTGTGAATTTATCAAGATTCGTTTTATTAAATAATATAAAAATTATAGGAAATACATTAGCTTCAACATTAACAATAAAATTTATTATCAGCTATGGCCTAGCTATCTTCTTTAAAGAATTCTGGACTTCCAAAAACCATTCAAAATTAGTGTTCCTACACATTACACGCATTCAAATCTCCAAACTTGAATATTTTATTTCCACTGCTAGTGTAATTAATTATAAATGTCATGTTTCATATGTACCTAATGTAATTAATTAATTAATAATTTACACGAACATTAAAAAAATTAATTTTAATAAAATTTCTAAAATGATGAAAGCATACTTTAAAAGTGTAGTGACTGATTTTTTATAGAGCCTACTATAGTTCGATTTTTGAGTAAAATTTCATTCAGTGATATCAATGCTAGATTAAAATAAAAGTCACAAAAGAGGTTTTAACTTTGAAATGAAAGAAGATACGTAATAAGTATAGGAACAATTTAGGTACATCTTTAGGCAGTAAATACACCTTCAAAGTTTGTCGGTCGAATTCGTATACACCCTGTATATTCTTTCTTATCAAATTCAAGAGCAAACAGTTACATAATAAAGTGTTTCTGCATTTCTACTGGTAAAGGCTGAATAATTTTTCATTAAACTTACACGTTCATTAAATATTAACACTGCTTTTCTTCATTTCATTTGAGTTTTAAAACATCTTATATTCGTAGCTCCTATGTTATTAGTAATCCTTTTATCAATGCATTATGTAAATTCCGTAATAATTGTCATTTTTCTACTCACAGTCTTATTCTTACACATATATCACAGGTTTAAGACATTCTTAAATGTATAGTCATACGATTCATAAACTATGTTTCTATGCTGTCTTAAATATACAAATAATGAATATATAAAGAACCCCTCCTGTATGTTTCCTCAAATGAAAAACTAAGCTGCTTTTCTGAGTTTGCTTTATATGTAGGTATCCATAACTGCAATATAAATAAGGTATTTCCCATAGATATAGCTTTACATAATGAACTAAATTACATTTGTGTCCTGTTCTATAGTCGCAAATAGAACAAATAAGGTTTTTCTTGTTATACTTCCACAAATGCTCAACCAACCATCAATACTGTGCTGCTTTAAAATTGCAAATATGGCAAGAATACGTTTTTATCCAGTATGTTTCTTCATATGTGCAACTAAATTACTTTTCTGTGTTGCTTTATACTCACAAATAAAACAGCAATACGGTTTTTCTCCGGTATGATTCTTCATATGGCAAACTAAATTGCTTTTCTGTGTTGTTTTATACTCACAAATAGAACAAGAATAAGGTTTTTCTCCGGTATGTTTCTTCATATGTCCAACTAAATTACCTTTCTGTGTTGTTTTATACTCACAAATAGAACAGGAATAAGGTTTTTCTCCGGTATGTTTCTTCATATGGCAAACTAAATAGCTTTTGTATGTTGCGTTATAGTCACAAATAGAACAAGAATAAGGTTTTTCTCCGGTATGTTTCTTCATATGTCCAACTAAATTACCTTTCTGTGTTGTTTTATACTCACAAATAGAACAGGAATAAGGTTTTTCTCCGGTATGTTTCTTCATATGTCCAACTAAATTACCTTTCTGTGGTGTTTTATACTCACAAATAGAACAGGAATAAGGTTTTTCTCCGGTATGTTTCTTCATATGTCTAACTAAATCACTTTTCTGTGTTGCCTTATACTCACAAACAGAACAAGAATAAGGTTTTTCTCCGGCATGTTTCTTCATATGTGCAACTAAATTACCTTTCTGTGTTGCTTTATACTCACAAGTAGGACAAGAATAAGGTTTTTCTCCTGTATGTGTTCTCATATGTTCAACTAATGTCTTTTTCTCGGTTGCTTTATACTTACAAACAGAACAAGAATACGGTTTTTCTCCTGTGTGCCTACGCATATGTCTAACTAAAGTACTTCTTCTAGTTGTTCTATAATTACAAATTGAACATGAATGAAATTCTTTTCTGAGTGTCATATTTTCCAGCGAACTACCATTGTCATCTTCCTATTTGGAGACCTTGTACGCAATTGGATCTTCTAAGCTTTTATTTGCTACACACGTAACAAATGAATCGTCTTCTGCATAAACTTCCTCCAGTTCTGCACACGTAGCAAAAAATTCATCTTTTATATCAAGTTCACTGTGTGTTGCGCACATAACAAACGATTGGTCTTTTGTATCAACTTTTTCCTGTTTAATATTTAATTCGTCATAGGTGAAATTGTCGAAAGTGCCAATTTCTCGTCGTACAAGTAAGTTGCCTGCTACATCATTTTCTTCGACTTCCAGTGGTTGCTGCAATTTGTTGGCCATTGCACCTATTATACCAGTTCTTCGCGTCAATATTTGTTAGATAAAATATCTGAAAACTAGATGCAATAATTAACTTGATTAGGTTAAGTTGTTCTGCTTATTCAATTAAATTATAATACTCCCACTTACACAGAATATAGTTTAGCGATGCGAAATTGTAGAGTATCTCATTCACTGAATAGCTAGCACCAAAAACCTAATATAAACAAATTGCATTAATAACATGGTTCGTTCACAGAATTTGAATTCAAATGAACTACACTACTCAAATGTACACTGTTCTCCACAATCGGATATCCATAGAGTAATCATTATCAATTATTCATTGCCATTATTTAAGATAAAATGTTTCTGTAAATCATGTAGTACTAGATCTTATTTAATTAATAATGTTTCGCTGTGATTATTGCTCCCTATACAGGGATAGTTTAAGAAGTTTGCTTTTGGGGTTGATACCTGTGTATTATGATAGGGCGAGTTAAATCCAGACTAGCAGGAGTCTGGAGTGGAATTTTGTCGTATTTTTTCTCGTAAATCGTGCGGTTTGTAGCTCATAACTTTAATAAGTTTTAAACTTGGCTATTTCGTTAAAAATCTGTAATTTACTAGTGAGTAAATCCGGTGGGTGGCTACAACGTATCAAAATTACTGGTTTAGTGTGAGGAGTATGGAGCAAAAATAATTATCGCCCATTAATTTATGTTTTTTTTTCCAAAAATTGTTCTTGTGTGTACCACCATAGGTTGTGCTTCCATTTACATGTGTTTATATTAGAAAGTGTGACATTTGTCTGTAAGCAGACAAATTAACATTGACTCTTATGGAAAAGAGGCACAAATCTAGCGAAAATACGTGGTCCTTCGGACTAAGCGTGAGCTGCTTATTTGAGGAATAAATAGACCGCGTCCTTGAAATATTTCTCAATTGTGTGTTTTAAGATAAGCAGTATGGTCTTGTCATAAGTGCTCCTGGGTTCTTTGTTCTTCTTTTATAAATTCTCAGTAAGTGATTTATTCAATATTAAATGGGGTTTTACATCAAAATCGACATTAAGATTTCTTATGTAGATACCCCAAATATAGGGAGTGGGAGTCTTAAATTTAGAGGGTTGGTAAGGCTATTGTAAAATCGATGCGCTCTATAAATGCACATAGGTCAAATTTGCAAATTAGTTGAGCTATCTCACCCTCGTTTGGTTGATATTTAAAAAAAATCGGATTGTGTTTGTATAGATAAATATAGACCCCGTTATGGACAAGTTGCTAAATGAGATTTTGTGTTAATGAAATTATCTTCTCAATAATTCTTATGGTTATTACTTTGGTAGTTACTTATTATTTGGTATTTTAGTGTTTAAATGATATTGGGTTATAACTTATAACTAGTTATACAGAAAAGAAGTGATGGACATGTTTAAAATGTAATATACCTACTCTCAAATATTGCATTGTTTTATTCTATTGTTCCCAGAGTTCGTGAAGATCGCAGAGGTGAAAACGAAGAAGTTTACGTGTAAATCCTGTAGTAAGCAGTTCACCCGAAGAGAGAACCTTCGTCGACATGAGGAGGTTTATTGCAAATCCGTACATATGTGTCAGTTGTGTGAAGTTTATGGGGTTGAAGGGAATGGTTTCCATAAGAGTCGGAAGCTATCTAATTCTACACAAGTTCGTTTTGGTGGTGATAGTGGGATGGGGAGGATTTTACAATTTGTGAAATTAAGTGTTCCGAAAAAATACATGTTTCAACATCGTAGAAGTCTGGAACATAAAACCAAATGATGTGTGGTAGATGACTTTGTATAAACATGTTGCTGTAAAAGATAATATTGATCTTTCTGGTCTTTTCGTATTGGAATCGAAAAATCAAAAAGAAGTGAAATCATTTAGTACGAAATTTAAAGTTTTTGATATAGGGTGATTTTGTAAATGACATAGATAATAAAGTTAGTGAGTTCCAAGAAAGAAAGAGTGGACGAGTTTTAAAAAACGTTTATTTATTGAATCAAATATCAACAAATATAACCCTATTAAAGCCTCATCGTATGTTCCGTTACCGCTAACAATTGAATGTAAAAAGTCTATAGTTAATGTACAGCGTTTTGACAGTAAGTGCTTTATATGGAGTGTTTTAGCAGCTCTTCATCCAACTGTTAAAAATGCGCAACGTGTTAATAAGTATATAAAATATGAAAACGTTTTGAACGTCACAGACATTGAATATCCTGTTACACTTGTCTGGAAATTTTTTAAATTCTATAAGTGTGCGACTGTTTGGAGTATTTTCGATTCAAAGATTCTGACCCTGCGTTTATATAGGTTTTTCGCTCATATTTCCACGTTTATTAGTTCATCAAATAGTGTGCAGGCAGCTAGCAGTTCACAATTTGGCACGCAGCCTATTTCTAGAAAGTTCGTCGAGTGGAGCTAACGGCGGGCTTTTTCTCGCTTATAGTGATTAGTTACGGGTGCTCAGCACATGCGGCAAACCGGTTCCCCTTGCACGTCGCGTTCCTAGCGCGTCTGGTGGGGACAGCGATAGCTTGTTTTTGGGCAGTGAGTGGATTACCGGCCGCTAGCGCAGGCAGTGGTTATAGTGTGGCTGCTGTTGCCGTCCCGCGCCCGTCGCTTGTCGAGTTCTTTACTGGCCGTGACAGTGAAAAGTCGTGCTTCTTGGAGTGTTTTAGTGCGTGTCCGTTTTCGACGACCGCCGCTCTTCAATTTTCGAAATCCTGAATGGAAATTTGTTCCGCCACATGGTCGGGATCCCGACTTTAGAGCCTGCAATCTATAGGTCTCCCAGTTTTCGTTCATGTCCATAAGGGCTTCGCATCGGTCCTTGAATATAAGATGATCAGTGGACATCGTACAATACCCACGCTTCCAGTCTCAGCCCGACTGCTCCAGCGATAAACGCCCGACTTTAATCGACGCAGAAATTCGAAGCCGCCTAATTAAGGTAGTGTGTGTAGCGCTTAATTATAGCTAATAACTCATGCTAATTATCCATTCATGTCAATACCAGCCGATAGCGTAGGCTATTTATAAGTAATAATTCCTGTTGCTAATTTGTGCGTAGCGTCTAACTATAATTAATAATTCATGCTAAAAGCTGGCCGATAGCATGGGTTGTGTATAAGTAGTAATTCCTGTTGCTAATTTGTGTGTAGCGTCTAATTACCATCAATAATTTTCGTATCGATGTGTTACATACCGGCAGCCAGCGTGGGTTGCTTGCAAACGATAATTCATGCGCTTAATCACCAGCCAACAAACGCTCTTTAAGGCAAAAGCCAGCCACCCACATTAGAGCAGTGTACCAATTGTTACAATCCCGCAATAATTTAAAGGTAAAGCGACCCCTCCCCCCCCCCCCAGCTGGGCTTTCTTTTTTTAGTTGTAGTGTTCATTTTTTGACTTTTATTCTCAGTGAACGCTTAAAACGTCGGCGCTTTTGTATTGTGCTAGACCAATAGATCGGTTTACTGTACGTTGCCTTATGATTTTTTCCACAGGCCTGTGCATGCTTGTTTTCAGGTATAATTATACACTGTGTCAGATTTATGTAAAGTGAAGACTGAGGTCAGTGCGCCCGTCGCTGCAATGTTGGGAGTCGTAAGACTGTACACAAGTACTCTACTCCTTGGCTTTCGGAGTTCTGTCAAGCGTGAGATCCAAGTCTGAATTCCGCGGCTCCCATTTCTCTCGCAACACCCTATACATACCGTCACGCTTGCCCTTGGTGTACCGTATCTAGTACCACACCCATCTCCTTGAGGGTATCAAGCCGTGTCTTTTGGCCTGTAAGTCGACGTTTCCCGGACATGATAAAGCAAGTGGCACTCCTAGCCCTCTGAGTGGCGTTATAATCATTTGATACCGCAAGAAACTGAAAGATATTTCTAAGTTTGAAGGATTAAACAATATTTCCGTTAATGTGCATGGCCCTGATTTCAATATAAGGATGGAAAGATGAACTTAGAAGTTGTTGGCCACATTTTACTACATTAAGACGTGCTAAGCATGTAAACATACTGCTAATCAGCAATGATGAAGGGACATGGCACTACTGTCTCATTAAACATTTATCAATAGTTGTTAGGAGTCAGTTGTCGAAGGAAAAGTGTCAAAAGTTTGGCGTGATGGTTGCTTAGTAATTTTACGAGCTCGGAACGTTTAACTGCACATCAAGAGAATGACTGTCGACATGTCCGGGTTATACTACCTACAACAAAACATCGAGTGGATAAATTAGAAAATACGATAGCGCAAAACATTTTAAATTTGAGGCTTTTGAAAAGCAACTAAAGCACCCATTTTCTATCTATGGGACTTTGAAACGATGCCGGATAGAACATTGTCAACAAAATGATAAAACTTCGTATACAGAAACAACCAAAATACATATACCCTACAGTTCCGGGTACCGCATAAAATGTTCGTACGTTGATTCTCTATCTAAATTCGAATTGTATCGATGTTTAGATTGTGTTGAAGTATTTTGTCAGCGAATAAAGGCCGAATTAAACGAATTTACATTAACATTTAAAAATGTAATACATATGAATAAATTGACAGAAATAGAGGAAGTGGTCCATAAGATGGCTGTAAATTAAAGTATATGTGAAAAACCGTTTAAAGAAAATGAGGAAAGAGTACATGATCATTGTCATTTAACAGGATAGAATCCGGACCTGCATATGTTACTCGCAATTTAAATTATAAATACCTAATCAGATCCTGATATTCTTTCACAATCTATCTAATTACGATGCTCGCCTTTTCGTGAAAGGTTTAGGTTCAGATGAGGGAAAAATAGATGTGATAGCTGAAAACAAGGAGGAATATATATCGTTCACAAAAGGTTTACTTGTTGATAAAGTAAAAGATTCTAAAGGAGTTATGTTGAATAAATACGTTAATAATTATTTAGACCACAAGTGCTAGAAATGCAACTTTTCTCACAAGTGTGGAGTTTAATAATCCACACCCGTGAAATATAAACACGCTGACACGAACTGTCTATAAGATTTTTCAAAATGTCATTAAATATTCAAATCCAACTTTATTTTGTATAAAATTTTATTTGCTTTCAGTTTAGTCAAGTGTGTTGGCAGTTCTGCTAACTAAAGAAACGTTTTTATTTATTGAAATCTGTAATTTGTTTACGTCAAAATAAAACTAAAAATAATAATAAATGAGTAAATAATTTGTTTCTAAAATCGTTTATTCCTAAATTAAAAGCAAAGGGTTACTTTTTTCACTGAGTGAAAAGAGGTGACACTTCACACACTGAAATTAAAAAACCGACCCCTGAGGGCCACCTTGGAGAGGGGCCGAGTCCCTAGGGCCCTTTTGGAGAAGGGCGGAGCCTGATAGACTACTTGAAGAGGGCGGAGCCCCGAGGGCACCCTTGCAGAGGGGTGGAGTTCCAAGAGCCCCCTTGGAGAGGGGCCGAGCCCTGAGGGCCCCCTTGGAGAGGGGTGGAGCCCAAAGGGCTGCTTTGGAGAGGGGCGAAGCCCCGAGGGCATTTAAGTTAACAAACTCCTCGGCTGTAGAAAAATATTGAAACCAACTCGTGTTTTACAGTTTAAAAATCTCGGTCGATCATAAAATAATCGCTTCGCTCGAATTTTAACATGATCGACCTCGATTTTTAAACCCTCTGTAAAACACTAGTTGCCTTAATAGCTAGTAGTAATTTGTACTTCGAAAATGTAACATCTATATTACATAAAAAATTTCTAAAATTCAACGATGGTTTTGGTTGTAATCTCGGTTTAATGAAATCGAATCTGAAGTGATTGCGATCACAGCACAGGTTAATGAATTTGAAAAACATTCTATAAGCTAATGAATAATTCTGTATTCAGTAAAACGATGGCTGTACAGATGGAAAAATTACATGTTCGAAATGATAAGCTTATTTATATTGGGTTCTATGTTTTAGATTTGGTTAAACCACTGCCTTCTACACTTCAAGCCATGCTGTTGGAGTTTTCGCAACGCTGCTGGTAAGCGAAGTTTTGTACTGTTTATTTATAAATGTCCGTTTAAATGCGGCGTGTGATTAAATATTAATATGTTGGACTGCTCTAAGTTTGAAGAAATAAATTTATTATATTACTGTCCTTTTCGTGATAAGTGAAAGTAAAATTTCTGCTAGTATTTATGGGTTTTTATTAAGTATTCTTTGAAATACAACCAAGGCAGCAACATTTTTAACGCATTTCTTCTAACTTTTAATTTATATGTAAAATGCCACGAAGGCGTTGTGTACCAACTACGACAGTACCTTAAAAGAAAATCGTATGCAAACTATAACAACATTTTCTTCTCCAGTTGACGAGATCCGAAAGCAAGCATGGCTTCGTGTAATACTACTAGAATATTAAACCCCAACAGAAAGTACTGTCGTGTGTAAAATACATTTTAACTGAAAAGATATTTGAAAGCGTTAGAAATAAAACTGGGGAACTGCAGAAGCTGATACTGCATTACCCTCGATTAGCTGACAATGCTGTCCCAAGCGTATTTCCAAATTTACCAGCATATTTGTCGTCAAACGCGCCTCAAGAAAGGACAAATCCTGAATGTAGAAGAAAACAAACATTGGAAAGACATGCACAAAAGTGAAAGTGTTTTAAATAATGGCATCAGCAGTTTTTCGAAAATTATGGAACAATTTACTTTATACAAATTTTCCGAGCAGATAAGTTTATTACGTTCAAATAAGATTATTTAAATAGTTTTTACAAATACACTCATATACTCTCAATCAGCAGTGGTGTATAGAAAATTACAAAACTTTAAAATAATTAGGTGTTACAGATATTATATTTATCCATGGGTTACATAGGTTAAGTTATTTTTATAAATATACTGTTAGGTAAATGTTTGTAATACTTGAGTATGTAAATAAATGCCATAATTACATAAGCTATTTTTAGTTAATTATAGAGTAAAATATGATAAAGAGTAAAACTGTGCTATTTCAAGCAAAATTTCAAATTGGAGTACTATAATTTAGAACCACCAACTATTAGAGATGCAATGTTGTCAAGTCTAACAGCATGCTTTGTAAGTGTAGGAAGCAGTTGCTGGCAGCTCAAAATTAATAGTTGTATACAATTAACACTTCTAGATTTTTTAAACACCAATGCTTGTTAATTGAATAATGGATCGGTGCTCCAACTGTTAAGAACTGAGCTATGATTTAACTGTACTATTTTGTTTAACTTTGTATGAATAATAGAAGAAAAAGAAAAAGAAGATGATTAATAGTGTTATTGTGTAAGGTGCATTTACAGAATGCTTATTAACGGTCGTGTGCTCTCGATTTTTATTTTATTTTCATTCTATAACTTGTCGGGAGCAGATCAATACTAGTAAGCAGATAAAAATGTTAAAGAAACTGATAAACATCCGTAAATATTAAGAATACGAATCAAAGTTTTACATAAAGCTAAATACCTCAGACGCTCTCCGCTGCATTGCGAGAGTTGGGTCAGCGGCCTTTCTCCAAACCTGTTAGCGCATTAGCTAGCTGATTCGGAATTTTAAAAATTTAGTACTTGTCGAGCGTTACGTGTGGACAGCGAAATCTGCAAGTGCTTACTTTTAAACACATAAGAGTGTTATTTGACAGTGCTAATCGGTTGTGTTTGTGCAAATAAGATGATAGGAGTGCATCGTAAGTACATCCCGCCATTGAAATAATTCACGAATGTGAAAGCGTAATCCGAATAATTATGTTTTTGACTGTCCTGTGTAGTTTAACGAAGACTGAATTAACATAACTGTTTCCTTTATTCAACTGGGTACCTACAGCTTATTGAACCCAGCAATTATTTTGTGAAACATTTCTACAACAAACTAGTAAAACTAGGTAACCTATAAGCTTCGGGATTATTAGCTCTTTAGGAGACAACTGATCCTGGTAAATTTAAATGTACAGTTAGTAGCTGGATTTAGCTGTAAAATTGTCCGGCTTTATATTTTTACACTAGATAGACAGTGATTTTTCAAATTGACGCCCAAATCTAGTAACTTATTTAAATCTAGGGATTTTTTTGTTAATGACACGACCACGCATCCACTTATTTAAATCTAAGGCTATTTCTAGTTATATGAACTTTCCGCAGACGCAGGCACGCCGGAATCTAGTAACTTTTTAAATCTAAGGACTTCATCTAGTTACATGTACTTTCTTATGTAACACTCTGTATGTTGGTAACAGTGCTCTGTAGACAGGAATAGTTATATACCTTACCATGTGTTAGAGAGATAGAGAGACTATCCTCAAGGCTGAGAGGTAGTGTTGAGGAGGTGAGGTGCCAGAATCCTCCTTCTCCCCCTACTTACAACATTGTAATACTAGATTCGGTTATCTGTTCGCAATAGTAGTAACTTGATTGAATTGAAACACAAAAAATAGTTTTCTTGTATACTTTCGAAATGTAAAGATAAAAATAGAAATAATAGACAATCGGATGAAAACGTAATTTAAAAAACAGGCCATAATTACCTACTTGCTTCGCTCCCGCGCTTACTGCACCACTGCGAGTTAAAGCTTGATCATAAGCGTTTTTGAAGTAATGTAGCATTAACTATCTCGTCTAGCAATCAGTTCCAAGCTCGAAAAACTCTTGGTTGGTCGGAATTTCTGTTTCGATGGCTTGAACTAGTGTCCCCTCAAACGCTCGTCATGGTTATAGTTTGTATTGGTATCTCTAGGCAATACATATATAAATAATATGGGAATATTACGCAAATAAAATTAGTTTTAATAAGAATTCAAGGTTGTATCTCAGGACTTATTAAAAATTGTTGTATTAACTACTGCAAAATAAATGGTTTATTGCCTTTCCTATTTTATTTATTGGCAACCAAATGTAAAATATATTCTCCGACTTTTCATAAGAAAATTCAAAATCTGCGAGGGTGGGGTTGTAACATCCAGTATAACATTTACTGTTGAGTATGATTTTTACACAAGTGTAACAAAAGTCCAACTTTTCTGGTCTGACAGTCTAACCTCTAAATTGACGGAAAAACAAAGATGATTGAACGTACAAAAATCCAACGTAAATGAATGCAAATTTTACCAACAAGCAACAAATTTCACTTCAGGCAATTATTAGCAACGCAATTTATGAGTCAAGTAGTTGGCTAACCTGGTTTGTTTCTTTCCTGACGTTAATAAAGTGACGCTTACATTGGCAAATGTGTCACTTCCTGCTTCAGGATCCAAATCTGTCGCAAATTCAAAGGATGCGAAACTTGTGATTACCCGCTTGAAGGACCCTGGCGGCTGGAAACACTCTTTGGACCTCTTACAGTGTCTGCTCTAGCTGCTGCACGATGCTGAAACTCCTCGGAACCCAATTCCTGTTCAAATTTACCTCGAAATGTGGACATGGTTCCTGCAATTGCACTTTGAAGTAACGCCAAGTATCTCATTCATCTTAGGAATATACCTGGCATTTGCTTTCTGGAGGTAGGCATCAAGGAAAGTCTCCTCTACACAATGCACACAAATTTCCTCTTGCCGAAGCCTCTAAACTGGTTGAAAACAACCCCCAAAGTTGGACTCAAGTGGGCGTAACTTTAGGATTACTTCCATCATAAATGACACTTTATAACTCGATGAATATTTGTCCAAAAAAAAACTCTGCCGACTGGAGATTAATAAAATCAACTCTTGGACTCAAATAATTAACTAACCTTACTTCTTTGCTTTTTTCACTTAGGTTTTAAATAGCACTGGTTACACGAGTTTAAATTAGCACTGCATTATTGTTTTTCTTCTATAGTAGGTGGCCTTTTATGTTCTTTGCATTCTATGCTTTCTTTACACTGCTTCTTATCTATCAGTTCCATAAATTAGGTGCATCTGCCATAACGAGCACAATTATTGGAAATTAAGTTAAACGTAACCCCTCCGATACTGTTTCATCTAATGCTAACCTCTATTAATCAAATTATTGTTACTGCTAATCATATCTTGTGTACTTATTAGTGTATAGCAATTACTAATGTTGCAATAAACAAAATACCAATTCTGGGCCTATTTAAATCTTTCTTTCATTTTCGTGTCTTAGTTATGCAACTAGAATTGCTGTAGGCAATGTACCATCACATGTTTCCTCCAATTTTTGAGAATTAAAATTAGACTACTTTGCATAAATATTAATTCTTTACATACGTTGGTTTGCATGCGTAGTCTTTTAATTATTACAAATTTAATCTTTGACTTCAATCTCCTTTTAATTATCCTGATCTGGCAACTTAAATTCTATTAAAACTTAACATTAACTAACAGACCTATTCTAAACAAGACGATTGTTCCAACATTTGTTAACTAACCTTACTAAGCATCACTTATGTAGGAATAATTGCTTAGACATGAAACGTCCTCTGATTTTATTGTCTTGCTCATTTATTAGCTCATACGTATTGCCATTACTTAGTATCTGGCTTGTTTTATACGGTCCTTCATAGTGTTAAGAAATTTCGCACAGATTTTCTCTCGTTCTGTCTGCCACCCTTAGCTTCTTTATTATGACTAAATCTACTATTCTGAAATGTGTTCTTTTTTTGATTTTCTTATTTTGCTTTTCTTCGTAACTATCTCGGATTTTCTTCACTCGCTGCTTAATCTTTTCAGACAATTCTACAATTTCTGTTGCATTTTCTTCCCTTCGTCACGGTGTTGCTGGTATGATATTTTTGCATAATGTTACTGGACTAACTTCTGTGTTAAATTGGGCACATTGTTGATAAAATCCTCTACTTTCGGTAGGCATTGAACCCATCTGTTGTGATGTCCGTGAGTAATTATCCTTAAGTATTTAATTGTTATCTTAATGTAACGTTCTGCTACATTAGATTGAGGACCTCGTATACTACAGAAATACGTTTTAATTCCCTTCTGATCTAAATTATTAATCAACCTGGCACTCTTAGGGCCGGTTGCAGAAAGCAATGTTAAGTCTGGTGGTTAGCTAACTTCGCGTCAAAGTGAACAAAATCGCATCAAATTTTGTTTACTAATGTATTAGTTACTATAAGCATTTGAGATTTGATTCGTTTTTGTTCACTTTGACGCGATGTTAGCTAACACCAGACTTAACATTGCCTTTCTTGCAACCGGCCCTTAAAGTAGCTTGCATTGTCGGCCAATATCTTCTTTGGTTACCCACGTCTTCTTGAAAATTTTCTACGGATCTTATCATGTTCTGTGTTGCTATTCTTCGCCGGATATAATTTTATGTACTTGGAAAATACATCCAACCATAATCAAAATATTCCTGTACCCATGTTGTCCTGGAACTAAATTTCCCAAATAAATAGATTTCAACCAATTCTAAAGGCTCATTGGCTTGTAAGCTTTTAATTAAATGTTGATTTGTATGATTTTTCTCTTTCACAAACTGACAAACTTTGCAACAGTTTGTAAAGTGTTTAATTAATTTGGTATCGTTCTTCGTATAAAAACACTCTCGATACATTAACCATGTTTTTTCCCACAGTGTCCAAATGTGTGGTGTATTTCTTAATTTTCTGTGATTTTGTAGCCTCTGTATTGTGCTCTTGACTTTCTTAAGCTAAATTTCTTTTTTGTTAAATTTCTACATTTTCCTGTTTGTTAATAGATCTTCCTTTGAAAATCTGCCCCGTTGATAAATTTTCTCTATCCCGATTAATAATTGTTTTTGCTTTCGAATACTTGCTACACCTTTGCTACTTACAAAGTCAGTTACCACGTTCATGTTTCCTGATCTGTGCCGTTTTCAAATTCCTATTGTTGTGAATACAATGTCTACATACTAATGAAGTACCTACTTTTGTGGTAACACGAAGATAAAAAATACTTTTTACTCGGGTAAAGTACCTTTTTTGTTCTAAATACGTCAAAATGTCATCAAAGAAAGTTATTCAAAATGTAAAATTGTGGTCCCATGTAAAATTTCAGAAGTATCGAGCTACTTTTATGAAACCGTGTTACCACAAAAGTAGGTATATTTCATCTAGTACACACGGTTTCATAAAGTAAACCGATATTTCTTAAATTTTGTATGCGATTTTGAACAACTTTGCTTGACGATAATTTCACATATTTAGAACAAAAAAGGTACTTTACCTGAAAAAATTGTTTTTTATCTACCACTGGTGAGGGTTTATAAAGACCAATCCAATATTTTAGTATTAAGGTTTTCGACTCAAAATTGTACAAGTAATATCGCTATCTGGAGCTTTTTGCGCCAATCTGTGTACACCCTGCATTGTACCATTTCTCCAGTTGGTGAAAATCTTCTGTTATTGCTGGTATTGGCTGATAGGATTGGCAAAAGCTTTTGTAGCGTCAGCAAACATTACAGTACTGGACTATATTAAATATAGTGTCTCATACATAAATTAAGAAAGTAATCGGTCCAAGGACCGATCCTTAAAGCATTCCAGAGGTAACTTCAAACAGAAAAACAAGGAATTTCCTACTTCAACTAGAAACGAACGTGAACTCAGAAAAGCCACAAACCAATGTAGTAGATAGTCATGAATACCAACATGTAGTTTTGATAGAAAACGCACTTGTCAGACTTTGGAGAAGTCTAAGAATATTACGTCTATAATAGTATATTACACAACGAGAGCTGTAGGAAGCATATTACACGCGAGTTGAAAAGTTACGCACAAGCCGCGTAGCGGCGCGTGTGTAATTCCACGAGCGTGTAATTGCTCTATAGCTCGAGTTGCGTACTATACTTTTTCTACGATCACACTCATTTCGTTAAACGAAAAAGAAATATTTTATTAACTGTCAAACTATATGTCACACCATCTTAAAAATTAGGCGGCTGCAGTCACATCCCTACACCGCTTCGTACAAACAACAGAAGCTAACTGTAACGTAATAAAAAAAATTACGTGTTAGTCATTACGTAACACTGTTTGTTACAACGAATTTACTAATCAAGTAAACAGTGCTTAATGAGCAATTTACTAATAAAGGAGTAGAAAAAGCAGTTTTTGTAACAGTCGAGTATAAACCCGGACTGACTAGAAGGTAAACAGTTATTATTGATTAGAAACTGTACAAGTTTGTTGTCTACGATACGCTCCATGACTTTTGAATATACAGACGTTAAGCTAATAGTTCGATAATTTGTTGCGTCCAGTTGTCGCGTTTTTTAAAATGGGTCTTACAAGTGCTGTAAGCCAAGCTCTAGGTAATTCGCCATTATCCAGTGAATATTTCATTATGAGTTAGTGGAAAAGCTAAAACTTGAGCGCAGTATTTTAGAGTAGCAGAAGTAGGTAATCTTATCAGGACCCGAGCAGATTGCAGACACAATTTAGATAATTGTTGTCTCACTCATAATTCTTCTGCGAACTCAAAGAACGTAAGAAAGAATTATTGGTGTTAAATTATTCTAAAGTAGGAATTGGGCCATGCAGTTCAATGATGTTGGTTCCTACAAACTGTGAAGCAAGCATGTTAGCCGGTTGAAGTTGCTAGTAGACAGCGAACCATCACTTTTGCGTAGTAGGGTTGTCAAAACTTTTGACTCACTTGTTCTGCATACGTGTTTATAAGTAGCTTTAGGACCCTTTGCAATAAGACCGTTTTCATGGTTCTTTTTGTCTTCGGTAATGTCACGTGACAACTGCTTGGAATACTCTCTATGAGCTAAGTGCTAAGAAATTAGCTATGGTTGGCTTGTTTGAATGTTTTCCATAATGAGTGTTTACATTTTGCTTGACGTATTAAATTGTAGTTAATCCATGGTTTTTTAGATTTATGTTTAATTGTCAATGTATTAAAATTGTTTGCTAAAGCACTTTCTTAAGTGCTTGGTTGTTATACTTGATTATTACCTTAGATTTGTATTTAGGACAATGGTAATTTATTATTTGTAAGGTTGATATAATAGGGCTGTGATTTGAACAGGCAATTGGAAGGAGATATGAAATGTTAGATACCAAATTATCATCGTTGTTCAGTATTATAGTGGAGTACTTGAAATCTGAGAATGGCTTGGTAACGATTCCGGCCATTATTTTTTTAAATATTTTTTTATATAAGCTGCTTTCCTTTCGCGTGCATCAAACCCCGAAGGCTAGAAGCCCGAGTCACTCGGTGCTGCTCGTGAATGGAACGCGATTCAGCGGCTTAGTGCACATCTAGCGCGCGCCAAAAGTTTCAAACAGTCACATAACTTTAAAACGTTATTTTGAGAAATTTTTGTTTGGTGCTGAACAGTAACAAAAACTCGCTGAAATTAATTTTCATTTTTTATTATAACCAAAAATATTGCAACATTTTATAGTATACTGAAAAACTAAATCTATACACCCACTATTTTACTACAATAACACAAGTGAATTGTCTTCTTCTATCAGTCTTTGTTTTCCTAATAGCAACTGCTTTAGAAAATGAAACAAATTTAGATGTAGGAATGGTAAGCATTTAATAAAATGTTTAATTAATAACTAACTTAGTTATATAAAATTTAACAAATTCAAAATCCTAACAATTACAAAAAAAAATAACATTCCTATACCTAAAAGTTATGTTCATGCGCAAAGAAGAAGACTTTATTTCAACCATGACATTTTTTCTTCAAAAAATTTAGCACAAGCACCTAAAACCAGGGAGAAGTTGCACCTAACCTCAAATGATTTCGCCTTTGTGCCTTTAAAAAATAAAAGTATGCCATGGTGGCTGGCTGTGGTTTCGCGCCCCGGCCAACGAGCTGGTCCTTGAGAGGAAAGGGGAAATAAGCCGAGAGGACTCCGAGGTTGCTCCCATGGATGAAAGAAAAGCGCCTATATACTTCGGGTCTGTATTTATGTCTGGAGGTAAATATGACCGCACTATTCAATGGAGGAGGGGATAAATTGGCCCGAAAAATGTGCAAAAATGGGTTTTTCACGGATGCCTTCGACAATTCAATTCGAAATAAAAAAAACGTTCGAATAAAAAATTGAGCTATTCTGAATACAAACAATTTGAGCTTGGATTTACAAAAATCGGTTAACCGGTGCGAAAGTTACAGCCCTTTGACCGACCTCGCCCGTTGGAATTGTTTCTCAGGGATTTCCTACTCAGGGCGGTCGGTCGGATCCTGTTTTTGGGGGGATGGCATGCAATTAGAGCGTCCGTTTTTTTTTAGTTTATAGATTCACGGGCATACGAGAAGATGTACCACGGGTAAGGTGCTTGGTCTAAAGGAGGCAGAGGGGGAGGGGGGGCCCCAAAAACCTATTCAAACCCGCCTCATTGCCTCTGTAATTGGCCTATTTCAAAAATCTTAACGCCAAAAAATCCCGCGCTGTGTCTCCTTTACCCAACACAAAGTATTTTAAAAACGCACGGTAAATAAAAAAATTATAGCAAAAACAGCTTTTTTATAATTTTTTTATTTATTAAAATTGACTTTTTGGAAGTAAGAAAAAGCGAAGGGTGTAAAAAACTACATGATGGGACGCAGTTTTTTTCCCCACAATCTGGACACATTTTTGTCCGGTGGTTAGGAGGCGAGGGGCTGGGGGTCAAAGTTCGCGGCCCCTAGCAGAGAGACGGAAAGGATTACAGTGTTTACACTTGGTTCATAGTGAAGATCTATCGTTCCTCTTCATAATATATTTGTCTCAATTTCCTACGTTAATTAGGGCCTGCAGGAGCCCGAGATACAAATTAGAATCTGCAATGCATTTTATGCCGCGTAGCAGCGGGATGCCGGGGGCGTGGCTTACGCTCCCACTCCCGACTTTTGTACACTGCTCTACCTCACTAACGCATTGAAATACTTTTAGTGTCTGTGTGTGTAGGAGTACGGTAAATTACGATTCAAATTTTTCCACCTTATTTTGGCCACATCTTCCTCAATTTTTGTCGGAATCGCTTACTTTTTTTTGTTATTATTCGCGTATTTCCCGAGTATGCTCTTGCCACACACAGCGGAAAATAAAAAACGGGGCGACTGTAATAGCTTTGTTTTGTTATTGTTATACTGACAAGTACTGGGTTTTCTAATGCCAGGGTCAATCTTGAATCAAATGTGTCTGTCGATTACCTATCAAATCAACGCTACAATATATTATATGTATGAAGCATATAGTATAGTATAATAGTCTCGCGTATCGAGAACATTCAGAAGCATCCCGTGGAAAATTGTAGATACACTTACCGCTGCTTGTAGCGTAATGAAGTCCGAATCAACAAAACTTCAACAATATTTATTCTTACTGTACACAGAATAAAATGTCGCAGAAACCATGTGCAACCAATAAGACAGTAGAACAATGAGCGTAAGCCACGCCCCCGGCATCCCGCTGCTACTCGGCATAAAATGCATTGCAGATTCTAAACTGTATCTCGGGCTTCTGCAGGCCCTAATTAACGAAGGAAATTGAGACAAATATATTATGAAGAGGAACGATAGATCTTCACTATGAACCAAGTGTAAACACTGTAATCCTTTCCGTCTCTCTGCTAGGGGCCGCGAACTTTGACCCCCAGCCCCTCGCCTCCTAACCACCGGACAAAAATGTGTCCAGATTGTGGCGAAAAAAAACTGGGTCCCATCACGTAGTTTTTTTACACCCTTCGCTTTTTCTTACCCCCAAAAAATCAATTTAAATTAAAAAAAAATTAATAAAAAAGGCTTTTTTTGCTATAATTTTTTTATTTACCGCGCGTTTTTAAAATCCTTTGTGTTGGTTAAAGGAGGCACAGCGCGAGATTTTTTGGCGTTAAGATTTTTGAAATGGGCCAATTACAATTCTCGTATGCCCGTGAATCTATAAATTTAAAAAAACGGACGCTCTAATTGCTTGCCATTCCCCCAAAAACAGGATCCGACCAACCGCCCTGAGTAGGAAATCCCTGAGAAACAATTCCAACGGGCGAGGTCGGTCAAAGGGCTGTAACTTTCGCACCGGTTAACCGATTTTCGTAAATCCAAGCTCAAATTGTTTGTATTCAGAATAGCTCCATTTTTTATTCGAAGGTTTTTTTATTTCGAATTGAATTGTCGAAGGCATCCGTGAAAAACCCATTTTTGCAAATTTTTCGGGCCAATTTATCCCCCCGTCCATTAAATAGTGCGGTCACATTCACCTCCAGACATAAATACAGACCCGAAGTATATATAAAAAAAATTTAAAAAAAATCATGGACGAAATCGTGGGCCTTTTTTCCAGTACTCCACTATTAAATAAACCTGGCCTCCATTTGGCCAGACCAAATCTCAGGGTCTCTCTTTGGTATTCCATTTACAAACCATCGTGGCCTACCCCGTTATCACAACGTGATCTCTGAGGTGAAATATTAAATAAATAAACAAATTCTGCCTGAATTTAATACAAATTCTTTATTTTTCCTATTAGGATTATCAAATTAAAATTCATTACCAACTTTCAACTATTTAAATTTATTTGATATATTACCAGAAAGTGTTGCTTTTATTTTAGAACTTACTAACTACTACAGACAATTTAAAGTTCAAAGATGTATAACTTATGTTTAAGAAACTGTAATGTTGTTTTACAGACTATTCAACTCACCCCCTTCAAGTTAACTATTCACCAATCATAATTTAGTATTTATGTCATTTGCCACCAATCAGCGTAAAATTGTGCAACAATTCCGCTAGCGGAGTTTTAATGACAATTTTTTTCTCTTCCTGTGACATTTATTTAACTTCCTGTAAAATTAATCAAATATGATATTAGAAATGTCAAATTTGACAAACAATTTATTTTACGTCAACAGATTTTTATTTTCAAAGAGGACGTGATAAAATTGATTAATTACTAAGAAACGTCAATTTTGTTCGTTGAATAGTCCTTCAAATGCCGCTTGCGGCCGACGAATTGCATGAATTTTTGTCAAAGTGTTTATTCGTGTTTATTGCTTCAAAATTGGTCTCGTGCTGTCGCACTCGACCAATTTATATGGAAGCAATAAACACTCATACACTTTGACAGAAATTTTCGGCAATTCGTCGACCGCTCGCGGTATTGTATATGAATACCTACCTAGACAACTACTAATCATTTACGTGATACAAGTAAATTTTCAATTATCTATTAATACACAACTTGTGATTTAAAAAAATAAGAAATACCTTGCAAATGTACACACATTTAAAACATTGTAAAATCAATATGGGACATTATATAATTATTTACAAGAATAAAGAAGTTTAATTTTACACTAACTTTTCACACAGTATAAACCAAAACATTTTAAGAAGAGATGTCTAAGTCATATAATTATTACAATTTCAGTTTTTTTCATATAACTTATTTTAATTTTCAGAAAAGAATAACCAAATGGCAAACAGTAATAAAACATAAAAAATATTTAAGTGAACTATTATACGATAAAAAGGTATTAAACATCAACTGAACAGAAACACTTTGTTAGGGTGATACAACCCCATTAGAAATTGGAGAACGATGGGCACTCTTTTGCCTATGAATGACATGCTATAGGTGAACATATGTTGCCCTTCTAATGAAATTTTAGTAGTTCTCATTTTTAGTGAACTCCCAGAGGATAGCTTCCTTATACATTATTTCTTATCAAATTCAAAAGAAATCAGCTCCATATAATAATGTTTCTGCATTTTTATTGGTAGGGGCTAAATAATTTTTCAATGAACTTATGTGTTTATTAAATATTGACACAGCTTTTCTTCATTTCATTTGAGAGTTTTAAAATATCTTACATTCATAGCTTCTATGTTATTAGCAGTTCTTTTAATTAATGCATTCTTATGTAAGTGAGATTCAACAAATTATGTTTCTATGCCGTCTTAAATTTAGAAATAATATTTGAATAAGGAACTTCTGTATGTTTCCTCATATGAAAAACTAAGCTGCTTTTCTGAATTGCTTTATATTCATAAGTGCAATATAAATAAGTTATTTCCCATAGATAGGTATAGCTTCACAGAACGAACTAAATTACATTGGTGTTCTGTTTTATAGTCGCAAATAGAACAAATAAGGTTTTTCTTGTGTATGATTTCTCGCATGCTCAAACAACCATCCATAATGTGCTGCTTTAAAATTGCAAATATAGCAAGAATACGTTTTTATCCAATATGTTTCTTCATATGTCTAAGTAAATCACTTTTCTGTATTGCTTTATATGCACAAATAGAACAGGAATTAGGTCGTTCTCCGGTATGTTTATTCATATGTTTAACTAAACCACATTTGTATGTTGCTTTATACTTACAAATAGAACATGCATAAGGTTTTTCTCCAGCATGTTTCTTCATATGTCCAACTAAATTGCGTTTGTATGTTGCTTTATGCTCACAGATAGAACAAGAATAAGGTTTTTCTTGTGTATGTTTCCTCACATGCTCAACCAACCATCAATATTGTGCTGCTTTAAAATTGCAAATATAGCAAGAATACGTTTTTATCCAATATGTTTCCACGCTATCCAACTTGATTTGAACCGCCTGTATAAATACTGCAACGATAATAAATTGTACCTCAATTTTGATAAGTGTTTTCACATCACTTTTACTCGTAAGGCCTCACGAATATCAAAACTATACGTTTTTGGTAAAAATATTATTAAAACAGTCGACAAAATAAAAGACTTAGGGGTAACTTTTGATAGCAAGTTAATCTATGAGGATCATATTAACAACATTTGTGAGAAAGCTTATAAAATGTTAGGATTTCTTATGAGAACTTCTTATGATTTTAAAAATGTAGCATCTGTCAAGGTTCTGTATTTCGCGTACGTAAATAGTAATCTGAATTATTGTAGTGTCATCTGGAATCCACAATACGCTGTCTATAAAAACCGTATTGAATCAATTCAACGCAGATTTATGAAATATGTAAATTCAAAATTTAAATTAAATATTTCAGAAGACAATTTAAACTCTGGTTTGAATCTTATTACTCTCGAAAAACGCCGAATTTTGACTGATGCACTTTTTCTTTATAAATTGCTTCATAATTCCATTGATAGCTCATATATACTACAATTAATAAATTTAAATGTGCCGCCTGTTAACACCCGCATGCACTTGGTTTTTAAAGTCGATTCTGTCAAAACTTTATCCATGCAAAATTTCACTATGCCTCGACTAATGAACTCTTACAACAAGCACTTTCCTAGTATAGATTTATTTTCATTAACAAAACATCAATTTCGAAAAAAAATTTATTTACAGTTGCTGACATAGGCCAGTGCCCGTGTCAATGAAATTACACTTTGCTTTTTGTCGATAAATTTATAACATTTTCTAGGTATAAATTAACGTATATAGTTTATTTAGTTTAGTATAGCACACTAGTATTTGTTTATTGTATTACCTAAATCAAATGTATTAATTTTTTTGTAATTTTTTCCATATTTTATGTCACTTTGTGGAACTTTTTTTGGGGCATTTGCCCTGTCTAGTTCCCTAACTTTCAAATAAATAAATAAATATGTCTAAGTAAATCACTTTTCTGTATTGCTTTATATGCACAAATAGAACAGGAATTAGGTCGTTCTCCGGTATGTTTTTTCATATGTGCAACTAAACAACATTTGTATGTTGCTTTATACTCACAAATAGAACATGCATAAGGTTTTTCTCCAGTATGTTTCTTCATATGACTAACTAAATTGCTTTTGTATGTTGCTTTATGCTCACAAATTTGACAAGAATAAGGTTTTTCTCCAGTATGTTTCTTCATATGTCCAACTAAGTTACCTTTATGTGTTGTTTTATACTCACAAATAGAACAGGAATAAGGTATTTCTCCGATATGTTTCTTCATATGTGTAACTAAATCACTTTTCTGTATTGCTTTATACTCACAAATATTACAGGAATGAGGTCGTTCTCTGATATGTTTTTTCATATGTTTAACTAAACCATATTTGTATGTTGCTTTATACTCACAAATAAAACATTCATAAGGTTTTCTTCAGTATGTTTCCTCATATGATTAGACAACTGGCCTTTCTCTTTTGCTTTATACTCACAGGTAGGACAAGAATAAGGTCTTTCTCCAGTATGCGTTCTCATATGTTCAATTAATCTCTTTTTCTCAGCTGCTTTATACTCACAAATAGAACAAGAATAAGGTTTTTCTCCTGTATGCATACGCATGTCTAACTAAATTACTTCTTCTAGTTGTTTTATATTCACAAGTAGGACAAGAATAAGGTTTTTCTCCTGTATGAGTTCTCATATGTTCAACTAATCCCATTTTCCTGACTGCTTTATACTTACAAACAGAACAAGAATAAGGTTTTTCTCCTGTATGTTTCTTCATATGTCCAACGAAGTTACCTTTATGTGTTGTTTTATACTCACAAATAGAACAGGAATAAGGTACTTCTCCGATATGTTTCTTCATATGCGTAACTAAATCACTTTTCTGTATTGCTTTATACTCACAAATATTACAGGAATGAGGTCGTTCTCTGATATGTTTTTTCATATGTTTAACTAAACCATATTTGTATTTTGCTTTATACTCACAAATAAAACATTCATAAGGTTTTTCTTCAGTATGTTTCCTCATATGATTAGACAACTGGCCTTTCTCTTTTGCTTTATACTCACAAGTAGGACAACAATAAGGTCTTTCTCCAGTATGCGTTCTCATATGTTCAATTAATCTCTTTTTCTCAGCTGCTTTATACTCACAAATAAAACAAGAATAAGGTTTTTCTCCTGTATGCATACGCATATGTCTAACTAAACTACTTCTTCTAGTTGTTTTATATTCACAAATAGGACAAGAATAAGGTTTTTCTCCTGTATGCGTTCTCATATGTTGAACTAATCTCTTTTGCTCGGTTGCTTTATACTTACAAACAGAACAAGAATAAGGTTTTTCTCCTGTATGCGTACGCATATGTTTAACTAAAGTACTTTTTCTAGTTGTTTTATAATCACAAATAGAACATGAATGAAATTCTTCTGTAAGTCTCATATTTTTCAATAAACTACTTTTGCCTTCTTCATATTGGGAGACCTTGTAGGCAATTGGATCTTCTAAGCTTTTATTTGCTACACACGTAACAAATGAATCGTCTTTTGCATAAACTTCCGCCGGTTCTGCACACATAGCAAAAGATTCATCTTTTATATTAATTTCAGTGTGTGGTGCGCACATAACAAACGATTGGTCTTTTGTATCAACTTCTTCCTGTTTCAATTCGTCATAGGTGAAATTGTCGAAAGTGCCAATTGCTCGTTGTACAAGTAAGTTGCCTACTACATCCTTTTCTTTGACTTCCAGTGGTTGCTGCAACTTGTTCGCCATTGTATTACACGAGTTCTTCACGTCAATATTTGTTAGATGAAATATCTGAAAAATAGATGCAATAATTAACTTCATTGGGTTAAGTTGTTCTGCTCATTCTAAAGTACTGAACAAATGTAATTATAATACTTCCACTTACACAGAATATAGTTTAGTGACGCGAAATTGTAAAGAGTAATTCATTCACTGAATAGCTAGCACCAAAAGCATTTAATAAACAAACTGTCATTAATAACATGGTAGGTTCACCAGAAGAAGTTGAATTCAAATGACCTACACTACCCAAATGTACAAGAATCCCCACAAACGCATATCCATAGAGTCATCAATTATTCATTGCGATTATTTAAGATAAAAACGTTTCTGTAATCATGCAGTGGATCTTATTTAATTAATAAAGTCGTAATAGTATCTAATAAATAACACATTGTTGTCATGATAAGCATCAGACAGCAATTATTTAATGGCAATGACTAGATTTATTTGTGTTGTTTGGTATTTGTTTTGATACGAGTAAGGCTCTTCGACCACTGACCCGACATCCGATGCGACTGCGATGCGATTACGATGCAATTACGACATACATACTCGTACGATGCGATCGCTACGGCAACTCGTGTTGTACACATTAAAGCAACTATTGTTCTCAGTCTGACGCAAAACATTTTCAAGTGACGATGACGATGATGTGGTTGTAGCTTCCTGGTACATACGAAATAAAAATAGGAAACAGAAAAAGAAAATTTGGGTACTTTCCTATATCAAAAACAATAAAGAGTGCAATACTTTTATGGCAGCGAGAGAACCCTCCCAACATGAGCAAAAATATCAGTTATTCTACCGAATATCAATAAATAGCTTTAATGTATTAGTAGATAAAGTTAAGCCGTTGATTGAAAAACGCGATACTTATTTCAGAAGATGTATAAGTGTAGAAGAACGAATATTAATAACATTAAAGTAAGTACTATTAACACAATTTTATTTATTATTAATAAGTACAAATTATTCATAGGTTCAAAGCTATAAACAATACAAAAATGCCTAACTCGTTTCTTTCAAAACTAGGTAGTTAATTTGTGTCGGTCAGTCGGTGAGTTGAATGTTGAAGAGAGAAGACGGTTGAGATGACGGAATACTTAAAGCCGGCGGACATAGAACCGTGTAGTTAGCAGACGAATAATTAATGGTATTTGAAAAAAAGAGTTGCAGCAATCATGATTTCATCAATAAGCGGAAATACTTTTCGCTTAAACTCGCGCATTTGGAGTTCTGTAAAGTCATTGACTTCCGGTAAAAAGCTGAGAAGAAACATTTTTCTAGCGTCAGTCTCAGTTTCTTTGTTCGACTTTTCCGGATTTGTCTGAGATTTTACAAAATACATAAACGATTTGTCAAACTCGGATATGCTCTGCTTTGGTTTTTTTTCCTATTTTTGCTATATATCTATTGACTGACACTGCTTGTATCTGCTTCAGAAGGTGCTTTACTATGCTGTGGTCTAGCTCCTTGATCGTGTTCTGTCATATCATTATTTTACTGAATTTCGTTTTCTTTTTCTTCATCCTGAGATGTAACTGGTAAATCAGGGTCCTAATGGAAAAGCAAATATTTCTATTAACAGCAATTAGATTAATCGCTGCCATGGAGTAAGCCAGCGTTTTGAAGGGAGATCACTGACGGTAATACTGAAACTTACCAGCTACCAATTTAGAAGCTTGCTTAAGTCTGTAACAAACGAATTCAGGTTCCAAAATGTATGGACAACTAATCGTACTATTAAGGGTAAAGTTGACAACCGCTTTTCGATCATTTCTATGGAGGATTTAAAACAGATAAAATAAGTGATATCAAATTTTGTATAAATCGCAAAAACATTTTTTCGCATATACCGCTTGCAGATAAATTGCGATACGCATTTTTTAAATTGCATGGCTTTTTGTTAGCGATAAGGTATTGCTGTATGTTTATATATTTCTTATCAGCATTTGCAATTTGTTCTGTAAACTTAAATTGTTTATATATTATTTTTAATACTTTGAATACGGTATCTTTTGCTCTGTTCTCTTCTGCGTATAGATTTGCTTTTTAGTCTAAAATTATAAAATAAATGGTTTATTGCCTTTCTGATTTTATTTATTGGCAATTTTTATAATCAATTTGCGCCGGCTTGAATGAGAAAAACTCTTATCAAAAGGGTTGAATTTTTACAACTCAGTATTACATTTACTGTTAAGTAGAACTTATTAACTTGTATGGCAAATGCTCGGCCTTCTTGAAAAAGACAGTTAACCTCTAAAATTGACGACCCAAAACAGAGATGGTACGTTCGTACAAAAAAATAGATTAATTGAATTGAAAACGCCAACCATTAAGAAAAAGCCTCAGGTAAATGCAATGCAAGCAAATAAATGTTGCTAACCTGATTTTTGTTTCAGTGGCGCAGGGACGCGCGTCTGGCAATTTTTCTCTTTCCGGCAAATCTGCTCCAAATCTCACTCCAAAAAACTCAAAACCAAAGAACGCTGTCTCGATAAAAATGCTGTGGAAAGGTACTTCAAACTGGGATCTGCTTCTGGATCTCGTGCAAGGTTTAATCTTGCCGCTGCACAAGGCTGAAGAAAAGCCTGGACTCCGCTCCTGTTGAATTTTACCTTTTAAGTGGAGCGTCGATGCTGGCCCGAAAAAAATTCTGGTGATGGCCTCTGGCTTCTGTTTCCTATACGTAGAGCTCAATAAAGGACTCCTCCACACGTAGTACACAAAAGTTTCAGCTCGCCGATGCCTCTAACTGCAGATAAAACTGCCCGAAGGGTGCCCTCGATGTGGGACGCAGTTGGCCAATTCTAGCAGGGCTTCTCGCTTTTCACCGGGAGCATTAAACAAGAAGAAACGTCACGCAAACGCACTCTGCGAACTGGTGAACAAATAAAACCACTTTTCGACTCACACAAGTAAGGTTTAATATGGATAAATTACAACTTTCTGAGAGCCAAACTTTTAACAACCAACTTTATTTGTGCCTTTCGTAGTAAATAATAATAATCGAATATCTGGTATCCTAGCAACTAATTCTACAACTGTTTTTTTAAGTAAGTTTTGATACAATATTTTTACTTAGAAACAAAACTGTCTTTTTCTTGGAAAATTGTCAATTGTAGCACTTTAACTTTCACAATTCTCTGATTTTCACTATTAGTTTTAAATGCACTGTTTCTCACGAATTATTTTATTAGCACTTCACTATTGTTCTTATCAATCTTTTGGTAGTCTTATCATTGCTCTTTGCAATATTTCTTCTTTGCACTGCTTCTAAATCCATAGCTATCTTGCCGATTGTTGGCTTCATAATCTTTAACTCAATGCTCATATAATATTTGTAACGCCACAAAACATGTCTGTATCATGTTAAATTCACATTATTGTATTGACGTTACCAAATCAAATCTGTCATTCACATAAGTTAAGGTGCGTTTGCCATTACTATAGTATCAATTATAAATAAAACGTTAAACGTAACCCTTTCGATTCTGCTTTATTAAATGCTAACCTTTCTCAATCATATTATAGTTACTGCTAATTGTATCATGTGCATTTCATTGTGTGAAATACTGACTTTATTTTGCAATACACAAAAACATCAATTCTGTGCCTATTTGAATTATTCTTTCATTTTTATGTCTTAGGTAACCAGAATTGCTGTAGGGATGAAATTGGATAAGTGAAATCAGATACGGAGGCACCAAAAGGGCAACTACTTTCACATATTATTGTTAAAGTGCTGCACTAAACTTTTGTAATGGACTATTTTGCTTATTGCTGAAAATGTAACGAATTGCAAATAAACTACTTATGAAAAAAGTCAATTCTTCTGCAGTTTTATCTGGTTTAAATATCACTTCCTATTGCACCGAAAAAGTATGGCATTAAATATATTATACAAAACTGCAAATATACCCGGTTTGATTAACTTCTATCGAATTTTTGTTGTTATCAGCTTTTTCGAGTCGGTTTCTTCATCACTATAGCTGAAGCTGCAACTGCAGCTCTAAATATCCTCGTTTGATTATCTTGTAGTGTAAGTCGCCCACTTTTAACTATCAATTCTAGAGCCAGCAATACATGTGTAATTGAAATTTGACAATATTTATTGTACAAAGGTACGAATTTAGGTTAGCTGCAGTTTAAGATTGGTGTGTACATTGTAGAAACATTCCTGTGTAATATAAGAAATGTGTGTAGACCGTAATAGAGAGATAATTTTCGCTCCTTCCTATATTACTGGCTCTATGAACGATATTTCAAAGTGGGCGACGTACACTACAAGATTACCCCTCGCTTTTTCACGAGTCGCTTCCATTTCGAACAGTTTAAACACTTGAAATGTGACTTCACTTTACATGTCAATATTTGACGCCATTATTGCTTATGTAAATTTAGTTGGCCTGTACACTGAGACATTTTCGCCACCTAGCGAAATATTTGTGAACTAGAACAAAATTTAGCCAGCTTGAAATTCCAGTCGATTCACCTTAATCTCTTACACCGTGGTGATAACTAATATATTTAAGGCAGTATCACAGGAGAAAGCGCTGAGAGGTATACTTAAACAAATGCTTTTATATTTAAAAATGTAAAATGAGATATTCTGCCGACCTTCTCGTCTTTCACGTATTTTCTACTTTGTTGCAGATACCTGGAAACCGGATGTACAGTCGTGTGCAAATAAATCTGGGACAGTATTTTTTTCACATGCAGATTCAGTTAAGAATTGAAGAATATCTCCATGGATTTCCTGCTATCAGAAAGAGTTACATTAAACTTTAACAGGTACTGAAACCCGTAACTCTCTCTGATAAGAGGAAATCCATGGACATATTCTTCAAATTCTTAACTGAATCTGCATGTGAAAAATGACTGTCCCAGATTTATTTGCACACGACTGTACGTTTACGTTCGAATGATTATTTAAGTTATCTTGAATAATTTCGATTATACAAAATCGATTATACTAGAGTAACTTCACTAGGCGACGTAATACATAACTTTTGTCAACATGATGTTGTTTTCACATATAATCTCATAAGAGCATTAATTCTTTTCGGATTTGTTTTTTTTTTTAGTGCGTGTCGTATTAATTTGCCCAGAGCGGGAAGTGAGGGAAAATTAGGACGTTGTTGGAATGCACGAAAAATAATTTCTAGATATGAATTAATGCTCGAATCCAGATTCGGTAAGAAAATCGTAACGACACAAACTCTAAAAAGAAGTAATATCTACCTACAAAAAATTTCCAAGAAATTGTGTTGTTGTCTTGGTTACGGCTTGTGAACTAATTCTTCTATTGGTCATTAATGAGTGTCGTACGATTTTTATGGAAATTACTTCCAGCTAGGTTAATACAAACAAATCGAGCTGCCAATAAAATATTTATTTGTTACTGATATTGAAATTTATACTCAAAAAATAATCAATCTAATACAATGCGTACTTTGAATAGGTTAGATTTCCTACACAATAACAAATCTTGTCAGTTTGGCAGGTTAAATAGTCCGACCGCATTGTGCATAATATGCATATAACCCGATAATATCAAAGTACTTAGAGTATTACTACTGAAAATACTATTTCCGCGCGCCCACAACATTTACCAGGTCTTTATCATAGCGAACGTGTTTATTATGAATAAATGCACAATTCACAGTTATAGCAGCCGTTAATAAGTACACCGTGCCGACCAATTATAAAAAGGAGGTGAAGTTTAGTGATGCGCCGAATTCAAAAAAAGATAATATACGTATAAGAGTAAACATACATTTAAATTAGATCCGTTTGAAAGAAAAATTGGAGAAATTATCAAAGAGCTCGTAAAGTATATAAAGCAAGAATATGAAATATATAAATATTATACATTTATTCATCTATTTAATATAAAAACATATAAAAAATGATAATTGAAGTACTTAGTGCTTTACGTTATCACTTCTGTACATACCACAAATTGTTAATTCATTGATTACCAATTTTATCAATGTAAGCATTCACGTGCTTACTGTATGTTAATTCATTAATGCTCATAAATAAATAAAAAATGAGAATACATTTCAGTTTCTAAAGGGAATCCTCTAATTGTTTAGAATTTTATGATGTCATTTTATGTATTTAAGTTTTTATGATTATCAGTCACAAATGTGAATCTATTTAACAATATGTAGTGGATGTTCAACTTGATAGAATTCAGTTAAAAGATAAACTTATTTTAGTGTAATTTTTTGTTTATTTGTAGTTTATGGGAAGACAAAGCTATCATTTAACTGAAATTTTAGATTTTACCTTGCAATCATACTAACTTATATTTTATTGTAAACACTAACAATTAGACTTGTATATTTAACCAATTTTAACCTCTTGTTATCAATTTAAAATATTGAAATATAAAATCCTAATAATATAAAAGCTGAACAGTGTCAATATCATAAGAAAATAGATATATAATGTAGGAAACTTCAAATGTTAACAGTGAGACATTTATAGAATAATTTAGATAAGCATTGCACTGAAAATGTTTACAAAATTTATGAGGACAATACTGGTAGCTAGGCAACCCAAAAACGCCTAAGCACGATAATACTCGCATAGTATTACAACCAAAAATTGGGAATCTATTTAAAATCAAGTTGGTACATCATGGGAAGTGTAAATCATGTCTAAGTTGGTTTCATACAATCAATACATAATTTAAGTCAAGCATCTTTTAAGTAATGACAGTTCATCTATAAATTGAAGATGTAAACTGTTTTGTTAAGGCATTGTAATATTTTCCAGTATTTAAGTACCTATGTATTAGTTCTTTAACCTCAGTTTGTAAAACCGTATACTAACATAGAAAATGTTGAAACACGTATATGTCTTCCAAAGTTTCCAAATGGCTATTTCAAATTTGACAGGTTATTTACAAAGTGTCACTGAATGACAATCAAGCAGTCTGGCCTGATTTTAAATAGCTTTCCAATTTCTGGTTGGAATACTCTTTTTATCAGCAATCTATCTTTTGAATTCGGCGCCATCACTAAACCCCACCTCCTCTTTATAATTGGTCGGCACGTTGTAATTATTAACGGCTGCTCACAGTTGAGCATTGAGATAGGAGTAGAGAGGAGACGACATACGCGCATTTTATCTGACAGAAAAACGTCCGTGGTGGGTGGGGCCAAAGCTGCTGACAATATGGCGGATGGTCAGGGCCGTATTGAGAAATTGTTTAATTATTGTGGGTTATGAGTGTTTGTTTTTTAATCGTGGCATTATGATTATCTACCATACAATATGCGTTTTGGTTATTTCATGATCGGATTAAATATTATTACGATAGTGCTCCATTGCCGGCTAAAATCACCATTACATACAAATTAGAGTTGCTATAATATTATTATATACGGCCCTGTACCATGCTACCTAACCTATGATTTTAGCAAAATTGAAGAAATACTCATCTATGAAACGTTATTCCCGTTGTATTTTCTTGTCCACCTTACTTATGCTAGGGCAAGTACGCAGAGCACCAGAAGCCATCACTACAATTTATAAATCGAAATATTCGCACATATAAACTTTTCCCGCGCGTATGACGTAAGGCTGCTAACAATGTGGCCGACCCTTGGACGCTTGTCAACATCGTATGTCGTCTCCCCTCTACTCCTATCTCAATGCAGTTGAGTGGGCTAAATATGTCATTTTAACCCAAAAATTGAGCAGCCGCTAATAAGCACACCGTGCCGACCAATTATAAAAAGGAGGTGGGGTTTAGCGATGGCGCCGAATTCAAAAAAAGAGAGCTTGCTTATAAAAAGAGCTATTTAAAATCAGGCCAGACTGCTTGATTGTCATTCAGTGACACTTTGTAAAAAACCTTCAAATTTGACATATGCATTTGAGAATTCTGGAAGACATATACATTTTTCTACATTTTCTATGATATTATACGACTTAAAAACTCAGGTTAAACAACTACATAGGTACTAAATCATGGAAAATGTTACACTGCCTTAACAAAACAGTTTACATCTTCAATTTATAGATGAACTGTCATTACTTGAAAGCTGCTTGACTTTAGAAAATTATGTATTGATTGTATGAAACCAACTTAGACATGACATACACTTTTATGATGTAGGTACTTGATTTTATAGCTATTAAGGCAACTAGTGTTTTACAGAGGATTTAAAAATCGAGGTCGATCATGTTAAAATTCGAGCGAAGCGAGAATTTTATGATCGACCTAGATTTTTAAACTGTAAAACACGAGTTGGCTTCAATATTTTTTCTACAGCCGAGGAGTTTGTTAGCTTAAATGCCCTAAGGGCTTCGCCCCTCTCCAAAGCGGCCCTCGGAGCTCCACCCCTCTCCAAGGGGGCCTTCGGGACTCCGCTCCTCTCCAAGGGGGCCCTTGGGGCTCGGCCTCTCTCCAAGGGGGCCCTCAGGCTCGGCCCCTCTCCAAGGAAGCTCTTGCAGCTCCACCCCTCTCCAAGGGTGCCCTCAGGGCTCCGCCCCTCTCCAAGGGGGCCATCGGGCTCCGCCCCTCTCCAAGGGGGCCATCGGCTCCGCCCCTCTCCAAGGGGGCTATCGGGGCTTGGCCCCTCTCCAAGGGGGCCCTCAGGGCTCGGCCCCTCTCCAAGGGGGCTCTTGGAGCTCCACCCCTCTCCAAGGGGGCCCTCGTGACTCCGCCCCTCTCCAAAGGGGCCATCGGCTCCGCCCTTCTCCAATCGGGCACTCGGGGCTCCGCATACAAATCGGTCCGATAGAATAACTGTACTTTTAATCTTCACAAGTAAGGTTTTATAAACTCTTAAAGTACTCCGTGCTTTAAATGGAATGGCGTGTTTTATAGACAACATAAAGCACGCCGCATATGACCCTTGGAAACAGTTTAAAATCACGGCTGTAGAAAAAATAGAAATTTTTGGTTGGAATACTATACCCGTATCATCGTGCTTAGGGGTCTTTTGGGTTGTCTACCTTCCAGTGTTACTCAATTTTTGTTATGATCAGTGTTTCGCGGGTGCTTATAGTTCAGCGCTGCTACCAACTTACTGTCAGGGTTACTAGTATCAGCTGTCAATTTCACTTTATTGGCGCCTTTCGAGATCTTGATATTTATATAGTTAAACTAGTAATTTTGAGTTAAACCAAATAAGGTAATTTTTCGTATATTTAAGGATTATATTAAAATTTAATTTAGTGAATTATTGCTTATTAGAAATGTCTGTAGTTGTGGAGGGGTAAGTGTTTATTATTTAGTAAATCAGTGCAATAAAATTTATGAACTGTACTAAATTTTTAATAATTTCAGAGAAAATAAATTAATTTGCGGCATATGCAACACAACATTTAGTTGTGTTTCGACTAAAAATAGACATTTGAAGACCAAGCATAATGAGGGTGTAGAACATAGGAAATTACAATATATCAAATGTCCAATATGTCCCGAAGAAGAAAAGAAACCCCTTACAAATCATGACTCCCATTTAACCCATTTAGCCCATTTAACAAAAATTCATAGCGTAAGTATCAAACAATATAATCTTGATTTCAAGAACAAGGAAGAATTCGAAACGTGGAGAAGTCAGGACGATAGAGAAGTTGATTTTGCTTGTGTTAGATTTGTAAAACGTCTTAATGATGAAGAGCATGTCTATTATAATTGTAATCGAAGTGACTGGAGAGGTTAAAAATGTTTATGGTTTTTAAAATTAACAATAATAAGTAAAAAATATATTTATAGGTTTTAAAAGTAATTGCACCAAAAGGGCTATGAAGACTGGGGGCAGTATTAAAATTGTTGGAAGAGTTTGTCCATAAAGGATATGTGCAAAGATCTCCAAAAATGGTACCTATCTAAAAGCATTTTGAATATGTAGAAATATTGATGACAAGACTTGAATGTTCAAGGAATCAGTGTAAAATTTATGAAAACACATGTGGGATATGAAGAGGAACTGAGAACTAGGCGTTTATTGAAGAAGGAACAGGAAATGATTGTAAAGAAGTTAAACTTAGGTGTTTCGAATGAGAGAATACTACACGATGCCAGAGAAATTAACAACAAGCAACTGGAGCGAATAAATTTAATCACTAGAGCAGATATCAGATATTTAACCAGGAAATTTAACATTGATAAGAAACGAGATGCAGATGATATGATAGCTACAGCATTAAAAGTTGAAGAATGGAATGAAGATGGTAAAAATCAAGCATTTTATTCAAAAAACTTGGTACGTAACCATAGTTACATTAAGAATTTCCTTTGTTGTGAAGTTTGATAGCCTTGGGTTAGTTGGTGGAGGTTGGTGGTAGCAACTAAAAATGTTTTAATAGGTGAAAGTCATCCTGTGTTGAGAGAAGAAGACTTTGCGCTAGGATATATGAATAATATGATGGAGAAAAAACTCGAGAGCTTCAAACGTATAATTTGTATTGATGGAACTCATGGAACAAATCGAAGGAATTATGAATTGACAACAATATTAATAAAAGACGATGAAAATATGGGCTTCCCCGTCGCATTTTTGGTAACAAACAGACTAGATCAAGTAATTCAAGAAGTTTTTTTTGCAGCTTTAAAGGAAAAAGTAGGAGATGACATCGATGTTGAATATATAATGAGTGACGACGATCCGAAGTATTATAACGCATGGACCAAAATAATGAATAAAAAACCAAGAAGACTGCTTTGCAGTTGGCACATTATTAAGAATTGGAATATTCAAGGAAGATCAAAGCTAAAGAAGCAAGAAATTAAATTAGAGATGAAGAAAGAAATGAGAAAAATTTTAAAAGAAACCAAAGAAGAAAATTTTATTGTATTGAAAGAGAAGTATTTTGATCATTTGAAAGAAGAAGGCGAAGTTGAGTTTTTGAATTACCTAGAAAAGTATGTTGCTTTCAGCATTTTGTTATGAATATTTAATAAAGACTATATAAAATTTTGTTTTTGCAGGTATTATTTTCAGAGCCAGGAAAGGATTATGATGTGGGCGCATTGCTACAGGATTGGAGCGGGCATCAACACCAACATGGCGATTGAAAGTTTAAATAAAGTTCTAAAGCACAATAAAATGGCAGGCAATCGAAATATTAGGTAATTTGTATTTAGTCATAAGCCTAATCATTTCTGAGGTTATTTTTAGAATCGAAAAATTATTGGATTTATTAGAAGAACTGGTGAATGAGAAGATGTGGAAAAAAATTTTGAATAAAGAAAGACCGAACACAAATAATTATCAACATAAGATTACGGCACAAACTCACATAAAGGCAGAACAAATGAAAGATTTAGTGGAATTTCTGGAAGTAGGTAAATTTAAGGTAAAGTCATCAAGTGGTGAGAAATTTTAGAGAGTATCTTTTAATGAATTGTGTGATGAGGATTGTAGAAGTGTGTATTGTAACGAATGTAATGTTTGTATACATAGATATATCTGTGTATGTCCGGAGTATGGCGTGAAAACTGCCTTGTGTAAACATATACACGCAGTAGTTTTGTATGAAAGGGGAAGTGAGTCTGTTGCAGGTTTTTTTGATATGGAAGAAATTAATTCAGAAGATTTATGGATTCAAGAACCAACAACAACTGAAACTCGTTATCAAGTCGAATTGTCTCAGTTTTTGGAAGAAAATCAGAGGAAAGAAGATGAATCTGTTAGTTTTGAAAAGCGAAAAGAGGTACTGATGTTATTAGTAGATATTCATTATTAAGAAAGATTATTCATTTACAAATTAAATTCTAGATTGTGTTAGAAGAATTGAATAATTTTATGAGGAATTTAGATAAGGAATCATTTGAATATTTTACGGAGAAGGTTACAGCTCTTAAAAATAATATGGAGGAAGAGAAATTATGCAGAAAGAGGAAAATAGAGAAGCAAACTTATTATTACAACAAGAAAAAATAGATGATAAACGTTTTTCAAAACATACTTGTAAACTTTCATTTAATTTCAAAAGTTGTATTGGAAATATGTATACACAGTGTGTCCCAGGATTGATGTTACAAGGGGTGAGATGGACTTAAAATTTTTGAATTTTATTTTAAAAGTGTGGGATTAGGTCCTGCTTGATGTGAAGATAATTTTAAGAATATTTTCAATTTTTGAAAAAACAAGTAGGCCTTGGCAGGGAAGCGAAAACTATTTTATTTTCAGGTAAACTACCCTTTTTCTTTATGATACGGCAAAATTTTACTAAGAAAAGTTGTTCAGAATGGAAAATTATGTTCCTATACAAAATTTCAGGAAGATCTACGCACTTAGATTAAACCATCATTTTTAATAAATGCTCAATTTAAAAAAATACGGTTTAATCTGCCTAGTTATATCTTTCTGAAATTTTGTATAGTGCCATAATTTATCATTCCGAACAACTTTTCTTGGTAAAATTTTGGCGTATCATGAACAAAAAGGGTAATTTACTTGAAAAGAAAAAAGTTTTTACTTGACTGTCAAGGCCGACTTGTTTTTTCAAAAACTAAAAATATTCCTAAGATTCTCTTCAGACCAAGGAGGACCTAATCCCACAATCTTAAAATAAAATTTTTAGTCCATCTCACCTCGTGTAACATCAATCCTGGGACACACAGTGCAATTAGTGATCTGCGATCGTAATTATTCTGGTAGTTTCAATTTTTTAATATGTTTTATAAACTGGTCTCCTAATGTTAAATCCATGTTTTCGACCTTGGTTCGCATGTGCGTGTGCCGCCATCTTGAAAAAACCAGTCGACATCACAGAAAAATCTAGTTTTTCCTATATATCTCCTTTCCGATGCAAATTTGTGTTAAAGTAACCTTAACAAATTTTGTAGAACATAAAATTTTCTACAACTGTTGTATTTACAATTTTCTTCTATCTCTAATAGGTACCGAGATATAAAATCGTTAAGAAGCGTATAAGTTTGAAAAAACAAGTAAAATGTAGGACTAGGTTTGGTTTTTCGTGAGTATCTCATTTGCAGTGCAATTTCGAGAAAAAATTATTAACACTAATTTAGTAGAGCATAAAATTTCATAAAAGACGTGAATGTACAATGTTTTTTTATCTTTCTTAGTTATCGAGGTTCTAGTCTACCAAAAACAGGTCAAAAAACAAAGGTATAGTGTTTTGAACTTGGTATTTGTCATTCCCTTGACTCTAGTTTCTGTCTCTTATTCAGGCCCTGAACAGCTTCAATGGTGTCTTCCTCTGTCTCATCAGCCAAATCTGTAGCGACTGGGTCACCAAATTCCTCATCATCATCGACGAAAGCTTCTACAGCATTCGCGTACGAGTTGCCGTTGCAGCGAATGCAGAGTAGGAAGCATTTCAAACCCGACTTTCTGCAGGTGCACTTTCCAGCACAACCTTTTTTTGCATTGGCAGGATATAAAGTTCAGCAAGGCCTGAGGTGCAGTTTCCTTCAACATTGGTACTGGAGTTGGTAACCTAACGGCATTCTTCTTCCACCCCCATTCCGTATATTTTTGAAGTGGGTACGTTAAATTTTCCAAATTGGATTTCTCATTGCCGCCATACAAAAGTGCAAATAATTGTTCGGTTTCCCGTTTTTCATTTGAATCTTGAAACTCGCGAACAAGTTCATTCACTGAAGGGTTCTTGAGAAGAATATTACTAAATTTGTATTTGCCTTGACCGAATGGAGCACCAGTTGTGTCGCAGCCACTTATGACGTGAATGAATAAAATGTCTTTAACTATTTCAATGTGTTTAAAACATTTGTTGGAGTACATCGCATAAGGTGATTTGCCTTTACCAACTTTTTGGTAATATACGTTGGGAGGAGAAAGAGTGGATGCATGCTTTCAGAAAACAAAACCTCAACAGAAGTTGTAAGTCTGGCACGTCGTGCTCTTTCCACCGTCTTAGTGCTTTACTTTTCTACCAAATCTGGGTATTCATCGAAGACTACTGCATCGGCACCATAATGATTTTGTATATACCTGACTTATTGCTGGAAAATGACAGAAAAAGGTTGAGCACGACCACATAAAACTTTGTGCAGTAGATATCCCCCATCAACTACATGTATTTTGCTGCTTCCCAGTTTGGTGTCGTTTGGTAGAGGGTTGAAAGATGAATAAAAGATGGACTTCGTTCCTTTGCGCATGCCTTTTTCTAAGAAAAGAGACAATAGGACAGAAGAGAGCCCCCGTCCTGGAACTAGATTCTAGCCACAGCATTTTTATGACTTTATATCTCGGTAACTATTAGAGATAGAAGAAAATTGTAAATACAACAGTTGTAGGAAATTTTATGCTCTACAAGATTTGTTAAGGTTACTTTAACCGAAATTTGCATTGGAAAGGAGCTGATATATGAGAAAAACTAGATTTTGCCTGGGTTTTTCAAGATGGCGATGCGCGCACATGCGCGCCAAGATCGAAACCTTGAATTTTACAACAGGGGACCAGTTTATAAAACATATGTTAAAATTTAAACTACCAGAATAATTACGATCGCAACCCCTTTTTTCGCTCTTTGCACTGGCCTAATAATAATAGTATAATGTTCGTATTAAGTAAGTGAAATGTATAATAAAATAAATATATATAAATGTATATGGACAGGGTTCTCAATGAAATTGAGCTTAAAGTAATTTTTAAAACAAATTTCTAACATCTTAGATAAAATCTTGTTTTATTTAAAAGAAGTTGAATTAGTCAATTTTTATGTATATTAATAACTAGGTTAAAAATAAATGTTTTTAAGTTTTTATAGCATAAGTATGCATTTTCAATGAAAGATCAAAAGGTATTGTGTATCCATAACGCAGCATGCAATGGAAATCTCACAAATTGTAACAGTAGTTTGATTAAATCTGAATGCTACTTACTATGATTCATATTCAGATCCTACAATCCTGCAGTTTTCGTTTTATGAGTATAATTCAGTTATCAAAGATAGCTTAGCTCAGATTTGATATTATGCATTACTTTTAACACCATACTTCCAGTTATGTGATTTTCTTCAAAAGCTTGCTGTCGCATCTAGATAGTACACAAAATTTATATAATTATGAAGTTCAACACCATACCTCTTTTCGTTTTTGAGATATTTTGTTCACACACAGACAGACCAATGAACAAAAACAATGTTTTGGGTTCAGGAGACTCTAAAACGTGAAAACTCAATTTCGAATTTTTGGGGTGAATCAAATACTTCCTTTATTGTAAAAGGAAGTGAAAAATTAGTTGTAAATATCTTGAAACTTTAAAAACCTATAAAACATTGGAGTTCGGATATGAAATCAGCATAAAAGCAGCCTTAATAATGTCAAACTGCCCAGTAACCCGAAACAAAAAACCATAAAATTTAGTTTTTCACGCTGTAGTGAAAATTAAACAAAAACTAGGATCTGAAAGTAGATCATAGATCTACTTAACTTAATCGAATCTCTATCCCTCTTTACCATTTAAGAGATTCTCACGTGAAACATAACAATGTGCACACATTGCATACTATATAAAGTAAGTGCATTCGAAACACTGTTGTCGTCATACATTTTGTAAACACTTTCAATGTAGTGCTTATCTATAACTTATTCTACATATGTTTCACTGTTAACATTTTAAGTTTCCTAAATTTGAAATGTATTTTCTTAAAATGATTTACATTGTTCTGCTTTTATATTATTAGGATTTCCTATTTCAATATTTTTCAATTGATAATGAGAGGTTAAAATTGGATAGGTAAATATACTAGTTTAATTGTTAGTGTTTACAGTCAGTTACTATGATTGCACAGCAAAATCTAAAATTTCAGTTAAATGATAGCCTTGCCTTCCCATAAACTACAAATAAACAAAAATTTACACTAAAATAAGTTTATCTTTTAAACTGAATCCTGACAAATTGAACATCCACTAGATATTGTTAAATAGATTCACATTTGTGATAATCATAAAAATGGAAACAGATCAAATGACGTCATAAAATTCTAAATAATTAGCAAATTCCCCTTAGAAACTGAAATGTATTCCCATTTTTTAAATTTATAAGCATTAATGAATTAACATACAGTAAGCACGTGCATGCTTACATTGATAAATTTGGTAATCAATGAATTAACAGTTTGTGGTATGTATAGAAGTGATAACGTAAAGTACTGCAATTATAATTTTTTATAAGTATATGTTTTATATTAAATAAATTAATAAAGGCATAATTTTTATATACTTATTTCATATTTTTGCTTTAGATTTCTAGGATTTTTCTTTCAAACGGAACATAATTTAAATGTATGTGCATCCCGGGAGCGTTTCACTTTGTATTCTTTACACCATGTGTATGTGCACTCTTAATACGTATATTATATTTTTTTGAATTCGGCGCCATCACTAAACTCCACCTCCTTTTTATAATTGGTCGGCACGGTGTGCTTATTAACGGCAGCTCAAAAATTGCTGACAAAATGTCATTTTGACCTAAAAATTACGGACAATCTACTAACATTGTCAGTTGTTACAATATAGCTGTCATCCATTAAATTGCAAAACTGTGTATTCCAGTACAGACTTTATATTGACTAAACAGTCCCCAGAAAGGTTTGCTACTCCCTTCACTATTTCTTTATAGAAACTCTCAAAGTGCAACGCTTTTAATTGTGCGAATCGCACTTCCACGAGTTTCTGCAAGCGCCACAGTTCTTCTACAGTTTCGTTCGATAAACACACCTCTGACAAGCCCACTTCCTCCAATTTTATAATTTTTCTTGTCTGGATCGCTTGGAATACAATCCTCTTCTTTCCTATTTCCAGAGCTGGGTCGAGGGAATAGAAGTAGTTGGAAATCACTCCTTAATTTACAATTACATTCATCTAACTGCACCCAGTCATATTTGGCACCCCATATTATAATACTTGGGGTAAATTGTGAACTCCACTCAAATCCTACACTGACGTACTTAGAACTTGATTTATTTAATTTGTACGTCCTACTATTCAGAAGTGCAGGACAGAACAGTGGTTGCTACTTTCTACCCGTACCACTAGTGGCCACCGTTCCTTTCTTACTTTGAACTATCTCGATAGCTTTCAACTAGGTTTTCATTTCTGCATGACTATCGAGTGCTGCTACCATTGCAGACTCTTCTATGTGCTTTTATTTTCACATTTCCAATGTTACATATGGTAGGAGTTGGACTTGACCTTGAAAGTGGCCTTGAGCTTGAACTCAAGCCCAAGTGGTAGGCGGGGAGGTTCCAGAACTGTCCACTTTACTCTACTTATTGAATTTTAATTCATACGGGGCTTATCGAGGCCGATTGTGAAAAAAAAACAAAAATATTGTAGTATTTTCGTAATATATTCATCTGTATTTTTGAACATCAACTTATGTAGTCGCAGATACCCCCATAAATATAACAATATTTGTATGCATAAGTGACTACCCCTGTATTTGTTTTTTTAACAATAAAATTCTGTGTTGGAGTCTAGGTTAGGTTAAATTTAATTGTACGATTATTTCTTGCAAACTTCGTTTAGTTATTGAACAGATTCGCCTGGAGGCTGTAGAAATCAGGCGTCCGTTACGTTATTTTGCTGGTTCCATCCCTTATGTTAAGCGCAGAACTGAGACAGCAGTTTCCGCTTTAAGACAGCTTAGTCATGCCACTTAACGGGATGATAATTCGTCACTGTGTGAGATGCAGCCTCACATCCCTTAATTATTTATAGGCTTGGACCCACAGCGACGCAGTAAGTGAATCTAACAAGTAAATGCAGACTGGTTTATTACAAAAATAATTGTTCTATATATACAAACAAATTTGCTTAGATCATAGTAATATACAAAGTTCATTTCTAATAACAGGTGCAATGTATTATATTCAGTAGGTTAATTTACTAGTCTTGCAAAACAATACTCAGCGGTTTTGCTTCCGTGATATGATATGGACTCCATGAACTCGAGCGTCTTTTATGCTGAGCTGCGATTGTAGGCATTTAAACCTTGTCACGGCCTTGCGTAATTGTGTACGCGAAGCCGTGTAAAAATGCTGAGCGGCGACTGCGAGGTGTTTAAACTTGACTGTGAGTAGGTCGCCGCGCTTGCATAATGCAATATTGCGTTTTTGGTGGCTTTTAACTTTTAGAATGTTTCGTAAAATTTAAATGAATAATTATAAATTTATATCTGGTTAATCTGTTAAAGACAAGATTAAACATATTGCCAATTTTAAGCCACAAAAAAGCAAACCGATAAATTATATTGTTTCTTCGAGATTGAGCGTTTTGAGAGGATATTCTTCTGCCTGGGGTTGTGCGGGTGGTGGCTTCCTTCGTGTTATTCGTTGCCGAATGTAGTAGATAGCTCCTAGTAGGGCAGCGGTTCCCAAAAGGCTGCCTGTGACCCCAATAGACAGGTGAGAATGATGTCGGATGGCTTTCCAGGTGAAGTTTTTTATATGCTCCTGGAAATCTAACTGCGATGCTTGTAGGTCTTCGAAGTGGTCTGACTGAGTTAGTACAGGTTCCTCTGCGATTTCTGAAAATGAGTTTGTTGTGATTGGGTTGGTAATATTGATACTGATAGCCTTGGAGTATCCAGCCAGGATCTTGTATTTTCTGTTGTGCCTTGGGGTTAACGTATTCCTCGCAGTTTGGATGATGCAATCCGATGAAATTTGAATGACACCTGTAGTGTTGATGGTGACTTCTTCCCTGTTTCCACTACAAGTGATTGCTATGCGGGTTGGTTTACTGACTACAAATAGCCAGGTGTTTTCCATGTACAATTGTTTCCAAATAATGGACTGGATGCGATGTCTTCGTAGGAGACATTGACTGGTTTTTACTCGGTGATATATATCGTCAATGATGCAGTTTGGGTTGTTTTCAATTCCTTTAACTACCGTTGGACTGCAAACATAGGTAGTGGGAGAAATTTGTAGCTCTTCTTTGAATTCTTCATCTGTTTCGTGGAAGTACATTTGTAGGTTGTAATCCACAGCGAAGATTCCTTTCGGCACATCGATCATCCAGTAGGATCCATTGCTGATTTGGAGAGGAATTGGTGTCACTTTAATTAAGGAGTATTCCGTTTTTTCCACTATGATGAAATACCCTTGGACGTTGATGTAGATGTCGTCATGCCCAATGTCAACCTTTAGAATTGGCGTTGGTAATATCTCCAAATTTGGTGAAAGTTTACTGGTTGCATTAGCGAGGATCTGTTTAATTTGAGCAGGTGTTATTAGCTCGTACAGATTACCTTGCTGGAAGTGAACGTTTAAGATGTGAATATGGTAGTTGCACAGTTCGCTAATTACATTTGTGGCGACTTGGTACACACTGATGATGTGAATATTTAGTCGGTTGGAGTCGGTTGCTTTATACCATTTGTCCATGTTGTTAATGGCCCGGATTCCTTGGTTTAATTTTTCTTGGAAATGTTCCAGCTTCTTGTCGATTCGTTCTTCGGTCTCATTAAACCTGGAAAGTGCTGATAGCAAGAATTTGGATTGTTGACTGTCCATTTTTATTAGTTCCTGTTGATTCTTGTCTAGCCTGTCTATATCTTGATAGACTTCATCGTTGACTCCAAAAATTGATGTTAATACTGTGCCAAGGACTCCTCTTTTTTCTCGTCTTGTTATTATTTCTTCCATACCATCTCTAATCCATTCCATATGCTTTTTCTGTTCCAGAAGATGATGCACCAGTGTCTTGCATAATGTGTCTTCGGACAGTTCTTTTGCAGAGTCGCAGAGATTGTCGAATTTGTCTACCATGTCTGTGACTGTTTCGAAGTCTTCTTCGATCTTCCCCCTCTCGAACTGGATTTCGATCCGGAATGTTCCTCTCTCAATCTTCCCGTGTCCAATGTGTTCTACATAGTACCCGCTGTCTGGTTTTTGGATATTAAATTCTGCTTTACTTAATGTATTGGTGGTAAGAAGGGTAAAGATGAGTAACAGCAGTTTCCATTTGGACGCGACAGATTTCCTTGGTGCTGGGGATGATCGTGTCTGGATAATGTTAGTTGAAATTTTATCTTCTGCCTCTGGTTCCTGCGATTCCTCGGTAGTTGCTGGTAATGGAATGATGCTGCCTATGGATCGTTTTAGCTGATGTCCTCCTGATTTCTGGAGCGTCACTACTCGTACTGATCCATCGGCTGCTGGATGAGTTGCAGTGACTCTTGCTAAAGGCCACTTACTAGGATTGATACTATCTTCTTTGATTAACACTAAATCTCCAACTTTAGTGTTCTCCAATGGTTTCTTCCATTTGTTTCGTTGCTGTAGTCCATGAAGGTAGTCCGAGCTCCATGATTTCCAAAAATCTTGCTTGATCTTTTGGATTATCCTCCAACGATTCGATAGATTTGAAGATATTGGAGTGTTGATTGGGTCTGGTGGCGATATGATTTCCCTCCCTATTAGGAAATGGCCTGGCGTCAGAGCAGTTGTGTCCTCAATATCGTTGCCTTGTGGACATAGAGGACGTGAGTTTAGGCAGGCCTCAATTTGGCAGAGAAGAGTTGTTAACTCTTCAAAGGTAAGAGTAGCGTGGCCAATAGTTCTCTTCAGATGATGCTTCATTGATTTTACCCCTGCTTCCCATATCCCTCCGAAGTGAGGGGCTATTGGAGGGATGAAGTGCCATTGGGTACCACCGGTTGCTAAGGTTTCTTGGACAACTGGGCCTTCAATTGTTTGGCGGGTCTCCTTGTCCAACACTTTTCTTGCGCCAACGAAGTTTGTTCCGTTGTCGCTGTATAGGTGTGCACAGCGTCCTCTTCGGGCAGTAAACCTCCTGAAGACTGCTAGGAAGCTGTTGGTTGTCATGTCGCTGACGGCCTCTAGGTGGATTGCCTTGGTTGATAGACAGACAAAAACAGCAATGTACCCTTTGTGCGAAGAATGCCCTCTTCCCTTGGATGTTCGGATCTGTATTGGGCCGGCGTAGTCCACTCCGGAATGGAAGAATGGAGGAGTTGAATTCACTCTGGTTGATGGAAGATTTCCCATCAGTTGCTGTGCTGCCTCTGCTTTGTATCGTAGACATCGGAAACACTTCTGGATGCTGGAGCTGACTGCTTTCTTCGCGTTGATGATCCAATATTTTCTTCGGATATATGAGAGAGTGAGTTGGGTGCCACCGTGCAGCGTGCGTAGATGCGCCTCTTGGATTATTAGTTTGGAAATATGACTGGAGTACGGGAGTATGATTGGGTGTTTTTCATTGAAGGACAAGGTGGAATTTTCTAATCTTCCTCCAACACGGATTATTCCATGCTGATCGATGAAGGGATTGAGGTTGGCAAGCTTGTTACTGGAACTCACATATTTGTTCTGCCGGAGTTGAGATCCTGTTGCCTTCAAAATAGGATCACTTCCTTGGTTGACCTTAACGAGTAGGAGGATGGTGTCGTCCATTTCCTTCACTGATAGGCATCCTGATTGAGTGGGAAGTCGCTTACACTTGTTGATGAATCTTCGGCAATGTGACATGACTCGTACCATTCTTGTTAGAGAAGAAAAACGATAAACGACTTCGTTCTCGTCTTGATGAATGGTAGTTTGATGCACAGTGTAACTTCTTGCTTCTTCCTCGGTGGTTGCGGTGTCTGGTTGACACGGCCATGAACTCTTGTTAACTAGCCAGCTCGGTCCGTCCCACCATAGGAGATGATTCTTTAGTTTTTCTGGACTAGTGCCTCGGGAGATGACGTCTGCAGGATTCTCTTCGGATTTGACGTGGTTCCAATGTTGAGCCGGAATTAGATTGTTGATTTCGGCTACTCGATTCGCGACGAACGTCTTCCATCGTACCGGGTCTCCTTTTATCCATCCTAATGTAACCATGGAGTCGGTCCAGGCGAAGATAGACACCTTAGGAAGGTCTAATGCTGCAATTACCCTTTGAAGTAGATTGGAAAGGAGTACTGCTGCGCAGAGTTCCAGTCTTGGTAATGTCGTCTTGGCTCGGGCTGGTGCCACCTTGGATTTGGCTATTAATAAGGATACCTTGACTTGGCCGGATGATGTGGTGACTCTGGTATAAATCGCGGCCCCGAAAGCTCTTTCGGAGGCGTCACAGAATCCATGCAGCTCTACTAGAGATTCCCTTTTGATAAACAACCACCTTGGTAAGGTAATTTCTTCCACTGCCTTGAGTTGAGACCTGAGCGTCTCCCATTTGCCTTGGATATTTTCAGACATTGGGTCATCCCATTTGATATTTTCGAGCCATAGTTCTTGGATGAGTAGCTTGGCAGTGATGATGACGGGTGCTAACCATCCCAATGGGTCGAAAATTTTGGCAACTTCGGATAGTATGGTGCGTTTGGTGGATTCCTGTTGCTTAACGTCTACCTTAAACCAGAAAACATCTTCATATGGAGACCAGTGAATGCCCAAGGACTTTTTTACGCCGTCTTCATTTATTTCGAGGTATGTTTGTTCCTTTAACTCTTCTGGGAGTTCTTGAATGATGGCTGACTCATTACTGCACCATTTATGTAGAGTAAAGCCTCCACGCTTTAGTAAGGAAATGAGCTGACCTTGTTGTTGGATCGCTTCTTCCACAGTGTCGGCCCCAGAAAGCACGTCGTCCACGTAGAAATCTTTCTTCACTGCTTCTGAAGCTAATGGAAATGAGACCTTTTCGTCCTGTGCGAGTTGATGCAAGGTTCGAATGGCAAGATAGGGAGCTGATGCGGTTCCATAAGTGACGGTGCACAGCTTATATTCCCTGATTGGCTGTGATTTGTCGAATCTCCATAGGACTCTTTGGTACTCCTGGTCTTGGTTGTTCATTCTGATTTGTCGGTACATTTTTTCAATGTCTGCAGAAAAAACAATCCTGTGTGTCCTCCATCGAAGTAGAATGTCGACCAGTTCTTGCTGAAGTTTAGGTCCAGCGTACATCATCTCATTTAAGGATTTTCCGTGAGAGGCCTTGCTAGAGGCATCGAAAACGACACGAAGCCGGGTTGATGAACTTGCTTCTCGGATGACGCCATGGTGGGGAATGTAATACTTGCCGTTATTCTCATCTTCTCTTGCCACCTTTTCCATATGTCCTAAATCCAAGTATTCTTGCATGAATTTCTTGTATTGGACTGCTAGATCTTGATCTTGTCCTAATTTCTTCTCCAGATGTATGAATCGTGCCAATGCTGAGGGTTTGGACCTTCCCATGTGTACTGGAGTTTGTTTGAATGGAATCCTTACTACGTATCTTCCATCTACGTCTCGCTGGACTGTGTCTGTGAATTTATTTTCACATACCTGATCATCTGGGGAAAGTTTCCTTTGAGGAGAAGCCTCTTCAATGTTCCAGAATTTCTGCAACTGCTCATCCTCTTCAATTTTGGCAACCATGGTGTTGACCTTAAGGCTGGTGGGAGGTCGTCTTCCCATGGTTCCTGATAAGATCCATCCCAATTCGGTATTCTGTCCTAGGATGCCATCTTTGGATTTCTTGATTCCTTCGAGAATTATTTGGGAATATTCTTCAGCGCCTAGAAGTATATCTATGGGGCCAGGTCGGTTGAAGGTTGGATCGGCGATGAAGACATGTTTCCAGGCATCCATTTTTATGTTCGGAATGGGTGATGAAGGCATGGTTTTTGTAAGTTTGGGAAGTACCAGTAAAGTAACAGGTAAGGAAAATTTACTTGGAAATCTTGGCGTAATCAAACCTGTGATTTTCCATTTTGCGACTTTTGTTTCGCTGTTCCCAATTCCGGAGATTTCTGCTCGAACCTTGGTCCTGGGTAACGCTAATAATTCGGCTGCGGCTTCGGTGATGAAGGAACCTTGAGACCCTGGATCTATCAAGACCCTCAAGAGATGAGTCATCCCGGATGCTGCCTTAACTTGAACCGTTGCTGTGGCCAGTAGCACTTGGCTCTTCTTTGCGCCTAGGTTGGCGGCAATGATTGTGGGTTTTGGCTTCTTCTCTGGAGCGTTGGAGGTCTGCATGGCTGCTGCGTGAGAAAACGTCTTCATCTTCGGAGCAGGTATCGGTTTTGATGGCGGCTGTGCCTTGTGAAGCAGAGTATGGTGTGGAAAGCGGCAGATTTTGCAGTTATAATACGAACGACATTGTATATTAGAATCGTGTCGCAAACATCGAAACCACAATCGGTAGGTTCTTACCACTTCTTGCTTTTCGTGGGTGGAGAGCCTCTGGAATTGACCACAGTTATCGATGTAATGGTCCCCATTGCACATCTTGCAGTTGAGATATCCGGCAGCGTAATTTTTCTGTGGCTTGTCCTGAGTTGGTTTTCGAGCTCCATCAATGGATTCCAAGGATTGGAACCGCATTTGTAAGAAGGCCATTAGAGTTTGGTGATCCTGAACTTCATTTGGGCACTGAAGCGATTGCTCATATAATTTGTTAGTTTCAGGATCCCATTTTCGAGTAATAACTCGGTTAATCCACGGACCCCAGCTGTCGGTGGAAATGCCCAAATTTTTGATTGCTTCCACACATTCCTTAGTGGAGTCATGCAATCTTTTCAACCCTTGGGCTGATTCCTTGGAGAGGACCGGCTGATCGAAGATGGTGTCTAGCAATTTGGTTAGAATAAGGCGATTATTTTGATACCTTTGTTGCAGCAAATTCCAAGCGGTGTTGTAGTTGGCTTGAGTCACTGCGAGATGCTGGATTAGTCGGCTGGGCTCTCCCTTGACATGCGTTTTTAAATACTGCATTTTGATGACATCATCCATGTTTTGGTTGTCATCTACTAATTTGGTGAATAGGTCCTTAAAAGTGGCCCATTCCTCATAATTTCCCTCGTATATGGGGATTTTAACTTGAGGAAGCGAGATGGCTGATGCTTGCTCGTTCCTTGTTGGTGCTTGTAACAAATTAATTAAATTTCGGTACCTGTCTTTCAACGTAGTAAATTCAGGACTGAAGTGCGTCTGGTTTGAATCCATCTCGTTAGACATGACTTCTTCGTCCATCTCGATCACCCGGTCCCATTCTTCCTTTAATTCCCTCTTTGTGATGGCGGGCCTTCCGAGTGCTTGTTCCAGTTCGGCGTCGTCCAAAGATTGCTTAAAATTCTGCATCCGAATCTGCAGTTTTCGGATACGAACCTTTTGCTCGGGATTTACAACTGTTTCCTCTCGCCTCCTAGTTTCAGAGGGGTCGGGATTTTCAGTTGCCTTTAAACAGCTCTGCAAATAACTTTTTGCTTCGCAGTAGATGGCTTTAATTTGTTCGTAATACCCTGTGGTAAAATAATTATGTGTAGGAATACTTAGCTGCACCATTTTGGCGTGATTTTTGGTCACGGCGTTCCAAGTTTCGTCCAGCGTCTTGTTTCGGCTGGCGATGTAAGCTTCTGTTTTTCGGCTGGCAGGGTCCTTTTTGCTGTTGGAAAATACCTGCGTGATCTTCTGGCCGAGTTCTTCTTGGGCGACAGCTAGCTGATTGAATTCCTCCATATTGTTTGCCATTTTCGGGGAACCGGGTGGGTTGGTAGATGTTGTTTTCTTCTCGGGATGTACCTCTTCTTAGTTGTAGACAGATCCGGCTCGAAGGACCATGAACAGATTCGCCTGGAGGCTGTAGAAATCAGGCGTCCGTTACGTTATTTTGCTGGTTCCATCCCTTATGTTAAGCGCAGAACTGAGACAGCAGTTTCCGCTTTAAGACAGCTTAGTCATGCCACTTAACGGGATGATAATTCGTCACTGTGTGAGATGCAGCCTCACATCCCTTAATTATTTATAGGCTTGGACCCACAGCGACGCAGTAAGTGAATCTAACAAGTAAATGCAGACTGGTTTATTACAAAAATAATTGTTCTATATATACAAACAAATTTGCTTAGATCATAGTAATATACAAAGTTCATTTCTAATAACAGGTGCAATGTATTATATTCAGTAGGTTAATTTACTAGTCTTGCAAAACAATACTCAGCGGTTTTGCTTCCGTGATATGATATGGACTCCATGAACTCGAGCGTCTTTTATGCTGAGCTGCGATTGTAGGCATTTAAACCTTGTCACGGCCTTGCGTAATTGTGTACGCGAAGCCGTGTAAAAAATGCTGAGCGGCGACTGCGAGGTGTTTAAACTTGACTGTGAGTAGGTCGCCGCGCTTGCATAATGCAATATTGCGTTTTTGGTGGCTTTTAACTTTTAGAATGTTTCGTAAAATTTAAATGAATAATTATAAATTTATATCTGGTTAATCTGTTAAAGACAAGATTAAACAAACGATTTTTTTCAAACTTCACATTTTTATTACATTTTTAATGTGCATTGACGTGAGATAGGTGATTTTCCAGTTGAATACTTCTAAAGTGGGTTTCTTTTGTTTTTTTTTCTATTTTTTTTATTAACTCCTATTTTAAATAGAACACCCGGTATATTATTACATTTTTGAATTCTGCTTAAGATTTTAGAGAAAATTTGTCTCTTCAACTAACGCTCTATTTTGTACCGTTTTTGTAGAATTCGTAATTTTTGAAAATTTTTGACAAATGCTTAAAAATTAAAAATTAAATTTTTGACTAATTATAAGATCACTGTAAAAGGAAGTTGTGTGAGTGTATCACACCAGATTTTTATAGTAATAGTAAAAAAGCTGTTTGGGGTCATGCAGCCACCCTACGTAGTATTTTATGTCGGTCAAAAACATGTAGCTTAATGCCCCATTTTTGTTGGTAATTCAGATACCTGTTTTACAGTTGTCACTTTTATGCTCTAATAGTGTTGTGTCAGTGTCATATCAGTGCGGAAATTGGATAATTAGCTTACTGTAAGTACTCATACGCCTACATAGAATATGCTAACAAAACTATTTATAATATCTACTATTTTAGATCTTGCATAATGTCATATGAAAGACGCCGCTCGCTCACACAGCAAGAGCTCGAGGATGAGATCTTGAGGTTATATGGTGACGATTTTGTTGAATCGGATAATGAAGAGGAGGATGATGATTATATTCTTGAGCAAGAAAACGAAGATGTTGCTACGTCAGATAATGAAGCTGAAGAAGGGACTTCAATCAATATAAAGCTCAATCTGGAAAGTTGTGGACACCAAATTTGCTATTGAGGCATGCGGGGTGAATATTCACCCAACTGAGGGAGTGCAAGATGTACTGAAGCCTCAAGCTCGGAAGCGCGGAAGATGCCGCCTTTGTCCTAGGTCTACCGACAGAAAGATTCATGCCAAATGTAATTCTTGTCAAATGTTTATCTGTAAAAACCACAGACGTGGTAAAATCATCAAGAACGTTTACTGCTGCGATCATGAAAACCCATGAATGTTGAATGGCTTAAAAGTGATTTTTTTCAATTCTGCATTTAGTTTAATTCGAATTGTTCATTGTTTTGTTGCTATTATTATGTTTTGTGTGCCAGCTATAATAAATATATTAAACACACTTATTGTTTTGTTGCTAAGGTATACTTTGCTTCAACCGAAGCTGGCGCGACATCGTGCTTGCAGCATAACAATTACGCCGGCTTCGGTTTTAACTTTCATAAAAATATTTCATCAAAAATATATTTATACAGCTTTGTTTAATATTTACACCTACTTTTGCACCCATTTATCTTAAAAAAGTGTGGGGTTACTCAAGGACCCCACGCCGTCCTTTACGCAGCACAAAATAGCGTAGTACCCTAAGGGTTAATTTGCGTGTGTAGCGTTAAACGCGAATCCAGAGTCTGTCCGCGGGATGAGAGGAGTTTTAGCTGAAGATAATTTCACAGAAGTAATTATTAGCGTGCGCGGAGAGCGGCAATGTGAATTTCGCCATACGAAGAGCGAAGTAAATGCAAGCGGCTTTGACAGCCTAGCAGTAAGTAATTTGCTGCATATCAGTTTTTGTGAGGTTCACAAAGCAGCGTTCGCTGGAACAAACGCCTTCAGCATTTACAAAAAAGGCACGCGAATTACGACATCCAAAGGGTGTATTTGCACTTCAGCTAAAGTGCGGGCGTCTCCACCGAATTTCAGTGTGGTTAATTTCTATGCCTCACGCCAGTCAAGTTTAAATGACGTAATCAAGGGCTAAATCAGCATGCAACACAAAATTGTGGGCCTACTTCCAGGTAAAATGTTCTCAGTTTAAAAGCGATATGCAATCGCTTCCGCGGTGTGAGAATCGCACTAAAGAAATGCGTTTACGTATGCGAATTGTGTCGATTTAAGTGCATGTAAGCCCAACCAGGATTGGCTCCAGGCCAGGTTAGTATTTGAAGACATTTTGATATTTGCGTTGTTTCAAGACAAGTATGTTATTGTTATTTTCAATGTTGTGTTGATGCTGTTTCACGCATGTTGTGTACTCATATGCGAGTAGATCCAGCTGTCTCGCACTTAGGTTTTTCTAGGAGTTAATTCTAGTTTTCTTTGGATTTATTTTACTTGATTTCTATTTTTTGTGTTTTGAAGTTAATAGATTGTGTAAACAAATTGGCTTTTCCTGTGCATTATTTGAAGTCAGTTTCGGCCAGAGAACACTACAAGTGCGGACCAGCTTCAGGTTTGGCAAATATTGACACTTCGAATCTACGAACTGGGATATTTTAGAGTTTCATGTTTACTGAGTTAGCAAAGTAAACATAAAAGGGTAATACTTAATCAAATATTAAGGCGTACAAGATGTCTTACTTAAATTTAAAATACAACGTAAGGCTTAAATCCATCCCATTCGCAAGATAATTACTGCACATTGAGCTTACTCTTCTTACTGTACAGTTACCGCTCTATGTTCTTGAACCATAGAGTATAGACAACAGGAGATTGGTATTTTGTTGTTGGTAGACCGCCCTTTCCAGGTACTTAAAAAAACAGAACATTTGCTGGGTTTTGTGCTATTATTATTTACCCAGGACAGTGCTGCCAAAAAAGATTATTGCACTGGATAAAACAGTACGGTTGGTCACCTTATGTTGAAATATACATGCTTGCAACGTAAAATAATTTTTAAAAAACTGACAATCACTCGATGTGACGCGTTTGCTCCTATGCAAATTGTTCCTGTCAAATAATTTTAAATATTTGTAATTTACATATCGCTATCTTGTCACATTTTATTCAGCTCGCTTTCACGACTTAGTCGTGCTTTCTCCCGCTGATATCATCCAGCATGTTTCCTCGGCAGAGGAAGGCCTGGGACCGTACCTAGAAAAGAACAAAAATCTTGTCAGAAACGAAGAGTTGGAGTTCCGTACCTTCCATCTGAAGAAGCCTCAGCCTGAAAGTTTCGACAGAGAAGTGCCCGTCGGTGAAAACTGGAAGCCGCGCTCGATCCTCGTAGAAGCAGCGAGCTTCAGCCTGGTAACCTACGAGTCTCGTCCCACCTGGTCGAAATGTTCTTTTGGCCTAGATCTAGAAGAATCCAGTCTGAGAAGGAACCCACTCCAAACACTCTGTAGCAATGGTGTTTCTTGTTTCCGATTTATTGCTGTTCGAGTAACCGCAACAAGTTTTCCCACTATCCCTATACATAACAATCATCCATAACAAGACCTGCAGATATCAGTTGACGTTGCTGTATCGCCGGTCGAGCGAAAGTAACGAAACTTTTTCGAGAGTCCCTTATAATAACAATCATCGTTAACAAAATCTGCAGAGATCCTCTGCTGCCGCTGTATCGGCCGATCGAACGAACACGATAAACCTTTCCCAAAAGCTCTTCTATAGCTATTTTCATAACAAGCGTCGAAAGTAGCAAATATTGTGCGAGTGTTGATTAGGCAAACGAGGGCGTAGCGTAGCGAAGCCCGAGTAGATCTAAAACACTGGCCTATAATAAGAGGAAGAAGATTTCTAAGTTGTTGAACAATGTAATTGGTGGCGCCAGTATTTGGTTTTGATCATTTTAGTGTTAACCTATTTCCTCCTTGGTTGTAGATCAACTGGCTTATTACGAAACTGTTTTGGGTATTGACAGCTTATTATCCTGCGTATATTGAACTGTTACAAAATTATCATTAGTTTATTTTAGCTATTAAATATTATTGTGTGCAATGGATACACTTTATTTTCAAATATGGTATGTAATATGAAGTACAATATACTTAATCTTTCTGAATCTAATCACTCGAAGAAAATTTACAAACTCTTCGCTCTGGTCCACCCTTAAAAACATTTATATGCGAAAAAGGCAAAATTAAAAATACCAGTAATTACGTTGCATTACATTACACAGTTTATTGTTCGCACACTTGCCTTAAACATACGTATATTGGATAAATTACGTTTTCATCAGTATTATCACAAAAAGTTCGGAAAATTCAATATTTGGCTTTTATATCAGAATCTACGTATCCTCAAATTCTACAAATGGATTAATGACTAAGAGATATCCACAGAGCTCAATGCAGTGAATTACGGCTATATGAAAAAGAGAGACATTTTGATTCCGCAACTGACAGAGAATCCAGCAGAATCTGAAGTTTTTCCTCAGCCGTGTAATGGTCAGAAGTGATTCACAGAAAATGTGTGCCCCTGTAATCGGTTAAAAATGAAGTGGTTTGAATTTTGCAAATGCCAAGCAGCAATTTCAAACAATACCGAAGCTCGTATAAATGATAACTTGACTCCTTTTATTCGAGATTTAGCAGAGTGCAACTAACCTCCCCAATAAACAACGTGACCTTTTTGGGTATTTAACCACACTGAAAAATTAAAAATATTAGAAAGTGTACGTTTCGGAAGACAAATCTACTTCCGTTTTCAACAATTATTCTTCTTCTTCTATCTTCTATTTAGGCAATCGCCTGCTCTATCCAGAATATAAAGAATTCCTCCAACGTTTCTGAAGACGTCTTACGTCATATTTTCCAGTTGGTGATTTATTTCGTGCTAGCCTGTTTGTTTCTGAGCCGTAGGCTAGGATTGAGCGTAAGACGGTTTTATAGATTCTGCTTTTTACATCGCAGTTGATGTTTTTATTATTCCATTATATGTCATTAATACATCCAGAGACACGTGCACGTTTTCAACTATTAACTGATTAAATTAAATATTAAATAAAAGAACTTAGCTTATATTATTGGAGATCTAGCCCAGTGCAACTAACCTCCCCAATTAACAGACGGAAGTAGATTTGTTTTCCGAATCATTCATATTCTAATATTTTAACACACCTCTCACTAGCATAACGGTGAAGACGTAAAATAGCGGCCGTCGAGGAGAGCTGGATGCGTTACCCTTGGATGCACACGCGAATTGATTGAAACAAAGTTAATTATAGTTTTATGTACAGATTATACGTATAGCTAGGCAACATATATACAACGAACAAGAAAAACAAGGAAGAAGAAGATGGAGCGGCTGCCGTAGTTGTGGCCTAAGCGGGTTTGGTCCTCCAGGGGCCGGCATGGGCAGTGGCCGGAGCGTGGGCCGGGAGGGCTCTCTTGGGGCGGCGGATGGAGTGGGGCAGCATCCCAGTAGTGGCTCAGGTTGCTGGAACGGGCGCGGGCCCGTCTCTTAAAGTCGGCTGCTGAAGGAAACGGCGTCTTTGCGGGGGGTCGGAGTGCCGCGCGGGCACTGGTCGGCCTCTCGGGGGTGGCGACTGGAAGGTTCTGAACAGCAGTGGCAGGCTTCAGCGCCTATGTTCCGAGAACAATGGCAGGCTTCAGCGGCTGTCCTGAGGATATGTGGCTGTTGGAAGGTCTTGAAGCTGGCTGGTCCTGGAGATGGCTCCTTGTTCGACCTGCCGAGGCAAAGCGATTTACTCTGGCAAATGTCTGACTATTTAATGGGCTCCAGACCTTTGTGTGGTGCTTCCTCGATGCCCATTGGTCCAAGGAGGAGGAACGGACACATATTTTGGGAGCGTGGAAAAGTTCCGCGATTAATTACGCGGCGCGAACAGTTAGCGGCCGGATTTTTGCGGCGCTGTGTTGCTGGAACAATGTTGATTATTTTGATACCCGACTCGGAGGTTTTTGGTACTAAACTCCCCGCGTTGGTTTCTTTAATCGTAGGTCCCCTCGTATGAACATTGGGGTTTCGGCTTGTCCTCGCTCGGAGGTCACTTCGAGTTCACGCTAGAACGTAGACTCATTGCATTCCTTACATTGTGACGCGTATTTTGATATCACATAACTCAGGGCGCTGATCACGCATCCGCTAATTATATTTATTTTTAAAACTGAATTTTACGCAAGCTGAATTGTGCCGTATGAAATTTCTTCCCTTTCGGTCCGCGCTGTTATATTTTATAGGGTTCGCTTTGCGCTGCCGAAGCTTCCGAGCGATTTTCGCCCCCATGAGATGCCACTTAAAGTGATTCTGTATGGTGGTCTTTTTGAGACGCGCTTGGTCAATTGTAACGATTAGCAGACGGGGCCGCCCTTATTTGAAAACGCGTAATTTTCTCTTTCTTTGGATTATAAACACGTGTGGCTTAATTGGCGTGATGTGTTTGTTTCATTTGTTTTTCCGAATTTTGGTGCCGCGCGTGTTCAGAGTCGACTATCGTTTTCGGGCGGAGCGTGGCCGGCCGGGAATAATTTATGGGGCCCTCGGTGGCTGTCGCTGCTATGTGCTTCATTTTTTAATTCTCCGTACCTTAGTGATATAAAGTTGGTGATGTTTTTCTCCAATATTCGTGGAAATATGCGCTGGTTAGAACGGCCGGCAAGCAGATGTGACGCCGCATTGTTCCAGCTTCGGATTCTTGTGTTTTTAATCTCTGCTTGCCGATTAATATCAGGTGAAATGCCCAAAAAATTGTATGATCATTGAAGCGCAGTTTTTAAACGTAAATTGGAACAAGCTAGAACTAAAATTGATTTTTAGAGTATTCGAAAGAAGTTCTGAAATCATATATTTTAATTCCCAAAGTATGTTAAAACATATAGAAGAATTGGAAATGTTAATCTTATGGAGGTGCTCAGCATTGCTATTCTTAAGTGAAGCTCGCATTACAGATGAGATAGAGGATGGTGAAATACATTTTCCAGGGTAGAGTACAATAAGGTGTAATTCTCAAAGTCGAAAAACTGGGGCCGTAGTTATAGTGTTGAAAAACAATATCGAATTTAGGATAATATCGAATATCACATATAACAAGAACTTATGGCTACTTTCAATCTGTATAACAAAAGGGTTTTATCAAGGTATGTACACGGTAGTGTACCATTCTCCTAGCTCAAACGATGGTGTGACGAATATGCATCTGACCGCAGCAAAAATTTAATTTTAGATGATTTTAATATTGACATGTCCAAGGACTGTTTCTATGCGAAACGTTTAACAAATCTAGGCGTGAAACAATTAGTTCGAGATTATACAAGGGTGACTGAAACTTTTCGAATTTAAATGTTGATGTCCTAGATTCACCGAAGATCACGGACTATTGCGGTATCGAGCTCAGATTTCGTAAACAATGCATAACCAACGAGTTCAAAACGGTGCGTAGGAAATGCTTTGATGACTACTCACAAACTGATTTATTAAATAAATTAGCTAATTATAATTACGATATGAGTAAAAATGTACACATTGCAGCTGCAGGCATTGTGCAGTCTTTGCATAATTGCTTAGCTGACCTGATTACGTACCGCATTAGCAGGGTAAGAAATTCTTACCCAGGGTTTTCTATTGAATTACAACGATTACAGAAATATCGGGATACGCTATACAAAAAGGTTAGATTATCTGCAAATCCAATTGATTGCAAACATTATAAAGAAATCAGAAATAGATATAGCAATTTGATTAAAGAAAAGGAAAATCGCTACTATGAAAATAAAATTAAAGCAAGTCAAGGCGATTCAAAAAATATGTGGAGAACTCTTAAATATATAATTAAAAACCGGAAGCAGAATTTACACCGAAAAACATTGTATTCCAAGGAGTAGAAGTAAACGATTCCAAAGAGATATCTGAAAATTTTAACCAATACTTCATAAATACATAGTATTGTCGACATAAAGCGTCATATACCTACTGAACACCGATTTTAAAGAGGCATTCATACCTGATCCTGTTAGCATCTTTAAATTTAATCTTGAGAAAACAATAACGAGCATAAAAAGAAAGGGTAGCACAGATGGCATTTCTGTTCAGGTTCTAAGAGATGCATTGCTATTTATAGGAAATCCTCTGGTAAAATTAATAAATGAGTCGTTAAAGAGTGGAATTTACCCAGAATCCTGGAAGAAATCCAAAGTAATTCCTATCAGAAAAATTGTGGGTAGAAAGAAATGTGAATAATTTAGACCAATTAATACGTTGCCGGTGTACGAACAAATTTTAGAAAAAATTGACAAAGACCAATTGCAGGAGTTTATCGAAGCAAATAAGATTATAAGTGGCAAACAATCCGGATTCAGAAGCAAGCATTCGTGTGAAACGGCATTAAATCTAGTTTTGGCGAATTGGAAAAGTGAACTTGATCAACAGAAAAGTGTAGCAGGCGTGTTTCTAGATTATAAGCGTGCTTTTGAAACCATCGATAGGAAAAAATTTATTACAAAACTGGACAAATTTGGAATACAGGGAATCGAGAAACAATGGTTTGAAAGTTATCTATCTTCGAGAACCCAAACGACTGTGTATGATGAAGAGGGATCGACGGAAATTCTTAACACATTGGGGGTTCCTCAGGGATCCGTATTAGGTCCATTGCTATTTCTACTATACATCAATCTGGAAATAAATATCAAACACTGCTCGTTAAATTTGATTGCTGATGACACATTAGTTTGGGTAACTGCGCAAAATACTTCTGATGCCGTCAACAAAATAAATACAGATCTTGAGATAATATCACAGTGGTTACAGTATCCTCTTTCTTTGTTACGAAGCGGATTTGAAAAGGT